>WTXK01000020.1:0-431176 GCA_025769895.1 Lactarius psammicola | reverse complement strand
CTGCAAGCAGATTCTGGAGCCAAAGGGCCTCCTTCATCCCATGCATTGCTGCGACGTACTTGCTCTCCGTAGTTGAGAGCAAGACAATTTCTTGTTTCTTGGAGGACCAGGATATGGCCCTGCCATCGATGAGGAAAGTGTACCCTGTGATGGCATGTCGATCCTCCGTCATGCTGCCATCGGCATCCGCATACCCGACCAGAGTGTGACACTCCTCACTGTACGTGAGCCACAGATTGTGCATCCCCGCAAGGTAGTGGAAGATTCGTTTTACTGTGGTCCAGTGCGTCATCCCAGGGTTGGACAAGAACCTGGCAATGGTGGATACTGCGAACGTGATGTTCGGGTGGGTTGTGAGTGCGGCCCAGTTGAGCGCGCTGACAGCCTCGTGGTAGGGCACATTGTGCATCACCGCAAACTCTGCTGCATCCACCGGGGCTTGCTCCAGAGTGAGCCGGACTTGCGTGTTGAAAGGTGTGGAGATGGTCTTTGTATTGTCAAAGCCGAAACAACGCAAGATTGAGTCAATGTAGGACTGCTGCGACAGGTGGACAGTGCCCCCGGTGCGGTCTCGCTTCACCTTGATTCCAAGCATCCAGTGAAGCTCACCAAGGTCTGTGACCTTGATGTGCTTATGGAGCCTAGCCTTGAGAGCATTGACAGCTGTGATGCTGCTCGCCGCGATCATGCAATCGTTCACATGGACGGCAATGACAATGATTGTGCGAGGAGCCTTGATGTGCTTGTAGAAGATGGCTTGGTCAACCTTGCATTGTTTGAAACCGAGAGAGCTAAGGATTTGAGTAAACTTCTGGTACCAACGACGTCCAGCCTGCTTAAGGCCGTACAAAGACTTGCGGAGACGAAGAACATGTCTGGAGGTGTCCTCCCTATACCCTGGTGGGTGATGCATGTACAAGACTTCATCGGGCATCAACTTGCCGTTGAGGTAAGCCCCCTTGATGTTGACTTGATGCAGCTCTAGGCCTAGGCAATTGGCCATAGTGATGATCGCTTGCGATGATGCAAGTCTGTAAGAATCCATTGAAGCATGACTCATCCGTGACATCAGTATTTAGACATTGGAACACATAAACATACACACTATAATAACTTGTACGATACATTGATTGCTCCTCAGTCCATTTCATCCAATGTGCTGAGGAGGTACGTACTCAACCCTACACTATAGTCAACCCATACCCTTACCAAATATGTACCTAGACCTTTTATAGGTTTGTAATGTCAAGTCCGTTTCGTTCAACACGCTGAGGAGACCTTTTATAGATCTAAAAGGTTATGGGCCCTGAGGCTGCCAACTGATCAACCCGCCTATTCTTCATCCTTGGTGATACAAACGACGAACGTACTCATTGGTTCCCCTTCCCCATTTTTTCTCCGACACGTCACCTGCTTGTGTATCTTGAACTCGTGTTTGTCTACTGTCTCATCCGTCTTATCGTCATCGTTATCTGCCGTCCAAAACTCGTTGTTTTATATGCAAAATGTCTACACCGCAAAGCGATCTCATAACACTGTCCAAGCTCTTGCGCAGAAGAGCTGCTGCCCCCCCCATTGGGGACACCAATAGAAATCCTTTCATCACTCCCCACAACACGCATGCCCCAGAGCAACCCCCACATATGCGCCACTCGTGACAAGCAAATGATGAAAGATCCGATGTCGAATCTTCATCATCTTCCAATCCGGGATCCCCCCTACATCGAAATAAAACACACACAAATTCTCACAGATGACATGCTAATAGCTACGTGTTGTCGGACTTTGGCGGCAAACCCTCGATCAAGGAAAAAACAATGGCCGGCGTCCCACCATGGCCAGCAGATCTCAAGCTGTTGCTAAATGCAAACAACTGGTTGGATTGGTCACGACAGTTACTCACATCACTGGAGATGGGACAACTCGATGAATATCCGCTCGGTATGCTGCAATGCCCGGATCGACATGCTGACCCCTCGGGACATCGCAATTGGTGTGGGAACGATCGCATGATCCTCAGATTCATGCGTGCACACATGTATTCCTCGGAGTCCCAATATATTATGACATGCATCACTTCCTGCCGATGCATACAGTTTGCTACGCCACCGGCATGAAAAACGCAGTGGACTGACACAGATCCAGCTAATTCAGAAGATGATGCAAATCCGATTCGACAATAGCCCTACCAGATGTGACACCACTATGGCTCATCTTCGCGATCTCATTTATCAGGCTGAGAGGATCGGTCACATTGACATCACGAGACTGGCACTCCTATTCGCTCTCATGAATCTTTGCTCAACACATCCGACCGTCCATGAAGCACTTGCACCAGCACTTATGGACGGAACTATCACTCTAGGAGATCTTGAGAATCACTTGCACTTCTTTTATGAGATGCAATCAACACAGAACCCCGACCCGAGTCAGTTGGCTTTTCCCACTTTCCAGACTGCATATATGCAGCAATTCTCTCCAACCACGCTGCCAACGCTTCCTATGCCACACAACCCGCACAACCCATTTTTATCCCCAAATCTGGCTATGCCAGCAAACGTTCCACCTCAGGCCACCGTTTGCCCAAACTGTAAGAAACTCGGCCACACCATCGAATTTTGCGTTTCTCCAGGAGGAAAAATGGCTGGCCAGTCAGCCTTCAACGCCATCGCGCGCCAACGAGCTGCTCATGAAGCGTCACGCTTAAGACCCTGCGAAACCTTGAACAACGTCAATCCTACAATCAGTACGTCAAATACTCTCCTAAAGGTTGGCAATGATGGCTCCGTCTGGATTGGAGGCATCAGGTACACTCCCTGCCCCCCACAACCTGAACCTGAGCCCGCTAAGGCTGCCATTGCTGACATAGACAACGCCATGACTGCAGCTGATCAGGGGGAGTATACCAACTGAATGATTGACGACAGTTCACCATTGTGGACTGCCAACACCGCCTCAGACAATATCTGGGTCGACACAGCGAACATTCTCTTGGCACATGCTGAAACCTCCCTACTGGCAAGCAACCCCGCTGAGCTGCCACTTTACTTAGACTCTGGGGCGTCCACACATATATCTTGTGTCAAATCAGATTTCTCTACACTCAGCCCAATTCCTCCACGCCAGATTATGGGGGTTGGAAACTCTTCGGTGTCCGCCACTGGGATTGGCACCGTCGATATCCTACTACCCAGTAACGACGCGCGTCTTACTCTCTGTAATGTCTTGTATGCTCCAAACGCTGGTGTGTGCCTTGTCTCCATAAGTCGTCTTGATGAGTCTGGCTATCGCCTTAGTTTTGACAAAGGACTCTGCTCAATTTTTGATCATGCTTCTAACATGAAATTGGCTGAATGCTCGAGAAATGCTTCACATCTGTATGCCCTACCTGGATCCTGTATCCACACCAATCCCAGCGAAACCTCTCTTACACTCAATCATTCTATTCCATCCCCTTCACCCATTGCCCTACCTTCTCTGACCACTATCCCCAACCTGGAAACGTGGCACCGTCATCTCAGCCATGCTAACTACCGAACTGTACTCGACATGGCTCGAAATGGCGTCGTCACAGGTATGCCCGCCAATCTGTCGCACCCCCCACAAGCTTGTGACCCTTGCATCCGTGGTAAACAGACCCATCAACCAGTCCCTAAAGAACGTGAGGGGGTTCGGGCAGATAGGCAGCTGGGGCATGTCTTTGTTGACTTTATGTGGTCCTCATTCCATTACTTCTCACTCTGGTTTCCTGTACTTCATGAATATCATCGATGACTTTTCTGGGTATCACTGGACGCACCTCCTAAGAGCTAAATCCGATGCATCACGTGTGCTCTGTGAATGGCTTGCCGCGGTAGAATCCCAAACTGGCGAGAAGTTATGTTACCTTGTCACCGACAATGGCGAGTTACGCTCTACTGAAACCGCATGCTGGTGTGCCGAAAAGGGGATCACGCATCAATTCACGGCACCGTACACATCTGCTCAGAACGGCTGCGTCGAACAACTACACAGGACTTTGATGAATAAGGCTAGAGCAATGCGGCTTGCGTGCAATGCTCCCCTACATTTGTGGGACGAGTTTGTACAAACCACTTCTTACTTGTCTATGCTGACGGCTTCTAAGTCTTTGGGAGGACGAACCCCATATGAGCTCTGGTTTGGCACTCGTCCTAACCTCTCTCACCTTCGTGAGATCGGGTGCCGCACCTACGTGCTCATCAGTGGGCCCAACCCCAAGATTGCTGCCTGCTCTTTGGAATGCGTGTTTATCGGTTATGCCCCCAACGCAAAGGCGTACCGATGCTGGCATCGAGAGAGCAAATGAATCATTGACTCACACAATGTCAAATTTGTAGAGCATCTCTCTGACCAGCTACGCACACTCCATCCGAGTGTTTCTGTAGACAACTCTTCCCTGCGCGATACAGAAGGCGCTGAACCGCCATCTGATGTGCCCCTTTCGGATGCAAATGGAATTGACGCTCCCACGCCAACTACTTTGCAGCCATTGGGTCCGGCTGAGCCGCTCCGACGGTCAACTCATGACCAAACTTCTGTTCCATCCCGGGAAGATTCCGATGACGGCCTCGTCCATGGAAGAAGGATGGCGCAAGCCATCCAGCAGGTTTGTGACGCCGCTCTGCGACGAAACACCACTCGCGTCATTCCAGCCATTACCTCCGCTGCGACTTCCTTGACTGCATCTGAGGGGGAGAGCGAGAAGACTGCCACCGCCGACGAAGTCACACCCTTGGAAGCTGACGAAGCTGCACTCTTTGAGACGATGACTGCACTCCTCGTAGACGTTGAAGACCCCAATGCCCCCAGTTGGTCAGAGGCGCTCGCCTCAGCAGAACGTGACAAATGGCTGGAAGGCACCAAATCAGAACTGGATAGTCTCCGCGATATGGAAGTCTACCAACTGGTTCCATGCTCCGCCATACCATCCAATCGCAGTGTCTTGCGTGGCAAGTTCGTATGTTGTCTGAAACGCGATGAAAACGGCAATCCAGTGCGCCACAAAGTCCGATGGGTAGCAAAAGGGTTTCAACAGGTGTGGGGGAGAGATTTCAGCAAAACCACTTCCCCCACCGTGCGGCTCGAATCCATACATGCAGTGCTCCATATTGCTTCCTCTAACAACTGGTGCATCCAACAGTACAACGTAAAAACTGCTTTCTTAAACGGCTTACTACCAGAATGCGAAATACAATATATGGAGCAACCGCCAGGATTTGTGGTTCCCAGCAAGGAAACTCACATCTGGCGACTTCTTCATGGACTGTATGGGATGCGGCAATCGTCGCGCATTTGGAACCGTGCACTCCATGCTTCCTTCATCGGCTGGGGCTTCAGATGGGCCGAATCCAAGTGGTGTGTATACTCATGTCACTCAGATAATGGCGAGATTAGCATTGTCGTCATCCATGTGGACAACATGCTGGCAGCTTCATCTAGCGAAAACAAAGCCCGACGGTTCCAGTCTGAACTAGAAACTACATGGCAAATCAGTGCACTAGGCGAGGTGAAACTGGTAGTGGGCATTGCGCTGCGTCATGACAGAAGATCAAAGACTATCACGCTAAGCCAGACCGCTTTGATAGACAAGATCATTGCGGCATATGGACAAAGTGATGCCAAGCCTGCGACGACTCCAATGATCCATGGTGTGCAACTACTTAAGCCAGAGCCCAACACCCTAGATAAGGATGAACGCGAACGTCTGGACTGCCTGCCTTATCGGTTACTTGTCGGTTCTCTTATGTACGTCGCTGGAGGCAGCAGGCCGGACATCATGTTTGCAGTTAGCAAGTTGTCGCGCTTCCTTGACTGCTACCGTGAGGCCCACTGGCAAGCTGCTGTTCGGGTTGTACGGTATCTGAAGGGAACTTGGGACTTTGCGTTGCAGCTTGGTGGATCGTCACCCACTCCGTCCTTAATGGGTTACACTGATTCTGATTATGCCAATGAACCCGGAAGCGAAGGACATCGATCTGTCAGCGGATACTGTTTCACCTTGGGCAGTGGCGTCATCTCATGGTCATCCAGAAAGCAAAGTACCATAGCCGATTCAACCTGCGTGGCTGAATATATGGCTGCATTAGGAATCTGGTTGAGAACTCATGTGGCTGCATACGTTACTACAAGAATTGGGATACGAACAGAAGATGGCTTCCCCTCTCCTATGCGACAACTCTGCAGCTGTCCTACTGTGTGCAGACCAATCCTTCCACAGTCGATGTTACGCTTTCATGGCGTATGCCTGATGTAGGTGATTTAGTGATGACACAAACACAATGAGTACGTAACTTAGTAAAGTATACAACTCAAGGCACTAAGACAATACTTCGTGTCCTTAGGCCAATAGTGATTGAGAGAATAGAGAGTGAGCAATGGAATCCCTGCTGCGAGAGAGAGGATACAAGTCGGAAGTGAAATTGAAGAAGACCAAGCTGAAGAGCCTTGGTCTCAATACGACAACTTATATACATATATCGAGGCAGCTTTAAAGCTCCTCTCCAATCCGCACAACAAATAGCAATACTACCTCACAGTCTATAAAGACATGTGATTCTACTGCTGACTGATATAATGAGTCCATGACACATATACTCTTACTAACCCGGTCATAAGTATTAGTAAGGCTCCTTACTCCTCGCATTCCATATCAATCCATATCATCACCCCCTTTTCAGTCATGACATCCTCGACGTGATTCCGCACCTTCAATCCAGCTAGCCATTTTTTCTTCAATCTGGTCCAATGCTCCTGCCCTTTCAAGCCGCTTGAGACAGTGGTCTTGATCCTTGTCAAGATCAGCGAGAATTCTTTCCAATTCCACTAACCTAGCCTCCAGTCGACTGGTCTCTTTCTGCAGGGTTCGCAGGCGGTGTATTTCCGCACATAAGGAGGGGTCCTTGATGTCCCTCACCAGCCTTGTCGACCTTCTCCCGATCTTCAAATGAAGCTCCAAAGACAATACAGTCTTCTTGAGCATATCAGGGGTCGCACGCCATAGGTGTAGTGAGGGTGAGCATATAATGGTTTGGCGAAAGTTCTATCGGACTCATCGATGATTCCGATTACGATAGGATTGGGGCCCATGATGACTTGTATAAATCGGGCCTGCCTCACTACTCCTTCAACTTCGATGGGAAAGTGTACGAAGTTTACTCCTGTGTTGTGAACGAATCCTGGAGGCGCAACACCCGCTTGATTTCGGCGAGACGGGCACGCGTGGTGCGCATTCGGGGATAGGGAGAGTACATGTCCATAAGACTGGACGTTTCCTCTACACATTGGGCTCCTGTCTGTATGGAGTAGATGCGGGGTTTTTTGCACACCTTCTTGGACTTTGGAGTGCTGGAGGAAGTCATGGTGAAGGGGATAGAGTTCTTCATCTCCGCTTTCATCGTCTGCTGGTCCCGGATCCTGCGAATCAACTGCCATCTCTCTTCCAGCTTTGCTCTGCACTTCTCCCCTGCATACCATATCTGTTCCTCCTTCCATTCCTGGGCCATCGCTTTCCATTTCTTCTGCTCCTCCAGTTGCTGCTTGTACACAAAATACTGATGCTTGGACAAGTTCACCATCTGGGACAGCTCTGTAAAGTCCCACAATTTCGGCTCTTGTGAGGGGGACGCTGGTGCAGACTTCTTGGGTGTTGGGGTTGACAACATGGTACCGTTCAGACTCGAGATCCGGTTCCACTGTTCCCCTACTGAGTTCGGGGAATTGTTGCATGACGGAGACCAATTCCTCATTGGTGATGGGAGTGGCGATGGACTGGGACTCCTGTTCAGTGTGGATGATGGCAGGGGCAAAGTAAGATGAGGCAGAGTGGGAGGACATTGCATGTGTGAGTGGGAAGGTAGCAGTGGTGTTTGCTGAAGAACTTAGCTTGTTGCGTCTCTTCTTTTTATCCTTCTTAGGAGCGGACTTAGAAATTTCAAACTCCCTTATCGCTTCTTCGGCGAATACATCTTCCCGGTTGACCCATTGATTCTCCGAATCTGGATACCCTTTCCATTTGATCAGGTACTGATGTTGTTTTGCCCTGCCAAAATGCCGTTCATCTAAAACCTTCTCAACTTCATATTCTTCTTCCCCTTCTACAAGATCTGGTGGCGGTCGTGAGTAATTTGGCCCATGTATGAGTGTTTCTTTGTAAGGGGTGAGAAGATCGATGTGAAACACTGGATGGATGCTCCACTGTGTGGGAAGTTCCAATCGATAACTGTATGGGGACATCACCTGAGTAACCTTAAAAGGGCCGTGTCACTTAGCGGCTAATTTTGCAGCCAGTTGATTGATCCGTAGATTACGTCCTTCAAGCCACACTAGATCCCCTTCTTTGAACTTTGGGGTTTCTTTGTGTTTGACCCATGACTTTTGTGCCTTGATCATGAGTTCTTGGGCCTTTTGTCTGATCATCCCCATTTGTTGTAGCCGTAGCTGTACCTGAGGAATCGGTGATGGTCTATCAATCCAATCAGCGCACGGATTGTATCCCATTAAGATTGCAAATGGTGATTCCCTCATGGTTTCGTTAGGCCAATTGTTGTGGACAAATTCCACGATTGAAGGATATTCACTCCAATTGTTTTGTTGTTCATTGGTCCAGAATCAGAGGTATTGTTCTAGCCATTGATTTGTCCTCTCTGATTGCCCATCGGTTCTTGGATGATATGCTGTTGATATGTTTTGCTCGATTCCTAGTATCTTGCATAATTCTCACATGAATTTCCCTGCAAACCGTGGATCTCTATCGCTAATGACTTTGCTTGGTAACCCAAAACGAAGAAATACATGCCGGGCATATAGTTTAGCTGTTCCTTCCCCCGTAATTTCTTCGTTGCATGGTATAAAGATTGACGCTTTGCTGCAGTCATGGTCTGTGACTGTTAATATGGTATCATACCCCTGGGACGTGGGAAGTTTGGTGATAAAATCAAGGGTGACTGTTTCAAACAGCATTGCTTCCGGTTTTGGATATATTGGCTGTATGGGCGCCTTAATAGGTCTGGTGTTGATCTTGTGGCGTTGACACTCGGCGCATCCTTTGACATACTCCTTTATGTCATAATTCATTCCAGGCCACCAATAGTATCGTGCCACCAGTTCCGCTGTTCTTTTTATCCCGGGATGTCCATATACAGGGGAATTGTGATGAGCTTTGATAAGGGTTCCCCTTGCGTATAGTCCTCCTGTGACCACTCTCTTTCCGTCTTTGTACCATGTCCCTTGTATTTTCTTTAGTCGGTGAGCACTTACCCACGGGGCTAGTTTCATCTGATCTTGACTAAACACAGGATCTTCAGGGTTCATGTCTTTTGGTTCCAGGACTTCGGTAATTCCGTTGGTTGATTCTGTTGTCATTCCTCTGACAAATACTTGATCGGGAAGCACTATAACTCCCTCATTATCCTGTTCCCCTTGATCGTAATCAGGTCTCCGTGATAAGGCATCAGCTCTTCCATTGGCTTTTCCTTTAATATGGTGAATTTCGAAATTGTATTCTGAAAGTTCCAGAACTTCCCTGGCTACTCGTCTGCTGATCTTCTGTGGAGAATGCCAGTATTGCAAATTTAGATGATCCAAAATACTTTCACCTTATGGGGTGATCCTGCCAAATATGGTCTCCAGTGCCAGAATGCCTTCACGATTGCCAATAGTTCCAGATCATAGATGTCATAATTTCATTCCGCCTCATTGAGCGTGGCCGAATAGTATCCGATAGGATGGCATTTTTTATCTTCCTTCCTTTGGAGTAATATTGCCCCTACTGCAAATCCCGATGCATCGACTTCCAATTCGAATGGTTCTTCCAAATTTGGGTGTGCCAGTACCAGTTCTTGGGTCACAAGATCTTTGAGAGTTTGAAATGCTTTTTCCTGTTCTTCCATCCATTGCCATTCCATTTCCTTTTTGGTCAATTTGTTCAAAGGTTTAGCATGTGTGGCAAATCCTCGGATAAATGGTTGGTAAAAATTGCAAAAACCCAAAAAAGATCGTACGTCCTTTACTTTATTGGGTCGTGGCCAATTCTTAATGCCTTCGATTTTTACAGGGTCCATGCGTGTTACCCCCTTTTCAAGGATTACCCCCAGGTAATCCATTCGTGGCACATGGAACGTGCATTTTTCCAATTTGTAGTATAGATCATGTTCTGCAGATACCCGTAAAATGTCTTTGACGGCTTCAATATGATCCTGAAGATTAGTGCCAATTTTGGTTGCTATTCCAATGTCATCCATATAAACCCGTATAGTTGTGCCTCTTTGTTCATGTTTGGCGATTATGTCCCTGCGTATGTAGTTCATCATTGTCTGGAATGTCGCTGGTGAATTGGTTAATCCAAAAAACATAACTGTAGGTTCAAATAGACTATATCGGGTTTTAAATGCCGCTTTTTCTTCATCCCCTTCTTTGATCCTTACGTTGTTGTACCCCCATCGCACATCTAACTTGGTATAGATATGGGCGTTACTGAGGTCTGATATGAGATCTGAGATAAGGGGTAATGGATATTGATTTTGGATAGTGTAATCATTGATCTTCCGATAATCTTGTACTGGTTGCAACTTTCCATCTTTCTTCTTGACAAAGAAGAAAGGTGATGCATAAGGGGATTTTGATGGTCGAATATACCCCTTTTTTAGTTGTTCCGCCAGGAATTCTTTGAGTGCTTTGTCTTCATCTTGCGTTTGAGGATATATTTTGCAATCGATGGCGTCTGGTGTCCCTTTCTTGAATTCTATGGCATGATCCCACGGTCTAGATGGTGGGAATCTGTAAGAGGCTTCCTTGTTGAATAAGTGGGCAAATTCTTGATATTCGTTAGGTAGTTCTGATTTAACTGAATATTATTTTGCCACTATTGCCAAGTCTGTTGCGGTAGTTCTAATGGAACACTCTTGATCCAATTGTTTGACAATTTGATCCTTATTGATAGCTGTTAGTGCCTTAGCGATTACCGATCCTTCTTTCTTTGGGTTGATGGATCGGAGTATTACAGGAAGGGCATCTTCGTGAATAGTGGCATGTCTCCAGCTGACTTTTGGTTTGTATTGGGCCAGCCATGGATATCCTAGTACCATTTCTTCTTGTCCTGTGTTTGTCACCAGGAACTGCATTTCCTTGTAAATTCCTTTAGTTTGCACATCGAGATCCACACAATGAGTAATATGCCCTGCTTTGTTTTCCGTATTATCAATGTTCCATATTTTTTGGGGTCTTTCTAATCGCTTCATCCCTAGTCCCATTCGTCTTGCAAACAAAGGTTTGATGAAATTATCAGTTGCCCCTGAGTCCACGAGAACTCTGATGTCGGCCTTGGAGTAATTTGTTCTTATCGAAACTGGAATTCGCATAGATCAATAGCACGTGATAATAACAGAATTACAATTGACCGCCCTCACCCAGGCTGATGGGTTCAGGCGTCCTGAAAACCCTCCTTTGTCCACAAATCCTTTAGGATCCAATCCTTAACTCCGTCTCCTAATTCAGCCACTTGCCCCATCCAGTACTGGGCCTGTTCTTCTTCCGTCATTCCAGATGTCGTATTTCATATGGTCACAGGTTCAGTATCTGTGGATCACCCTTGACTGTTTTGACCTTGTCCTTGTGCTTGATAACAATTGCGGCTGATATGTCCTTTCTTTCCACAATTGTAACACGTGATATCTCTTCCATTTGGTCTTCCCCCTCGACCTCTGCCTCGATTGGGCGGAGAATAAGGTGGCTGTGTGTAGTCAATGTCTTCTGATCCAGCCAACCGTGCTCTACTTCTATCAGCTGATGTATCCATTGCATTTGGATTGGGAAGGTTCCCAGGCATTGTTCCTTTGTTCGTAAATCCACGTGGTTTTGGAATTTGACCTTTGTGGGCGTCCAATTTTGCCCTCATATGGATATATTGCTGTTGTCGACGTCTGACCATATCCTTCCATTCTTCAAATGTTTGTGGATCGTCCATTTGGAATACCTTTTCAAACAGGGGTCGTGGTAGTCCATCGGTGAACAGATCAATAGTTTGAACGGAACTTAACCAATATCCTGCTTGTCATGCCAGAGTTTCAAACTCCGTGATATACGTATCAAGATCTCCTTCCTTTATCTTTAGACCCCGTTTCAGCATTCCTTGTGCTTGTTCCCTTTCGAGGGTATTTGCAAATCTTCTTCTGAATGCCCTTTCTGTGGAGGACTCACTGATTAGTGAGACCGTTTATACTTGGAACATGGAAGAGGATGTCGAACAATGGGGAAGAGGAGGAGGGTGACTAGGAGGAGCAGTAACAATGGCTTGAGCACAAGCAGGACTGCGAAGGGGAGATTCAATTCAATGGTGGTAGAAGAGAATGGGCAGGGGAGTCTAGCAAGTGATTGTCACAAGTGGACAGTCTGAGGGCTGTCCATAGTATTAGCCTGACTTATATACCTAGTTACATGGTCTGTGCGCAGTAGAATCTACTGGAAGGTAACAGAAGCATTATAAATAGTGTCCAATGGCATTAGTTCCTCTTTGGACTCGTGACCTTCTCCGCAGTATAGCCGGTAGAAGCCAGTGGAAAACTATAGAAGGTCGTAGAACCTTCTACTACTAATAATAGAACCTTGTTTACCTTTTAGTAACTTGTTTGGTCTTTGTCCACAAATTACAACAAGTCAAATCATCGAAAAACATCAGGCGACAATGAAAACATGATATTGTGGACACCTCTACTCATCACTTTTGCGCAAACGGACATGGTGGGACCATAGGGACCAGGTTTCCTACTATATGGGAGGTGGAACCAAGGGTCCGAGTCAGGCAACTTGATAGTACCCTTTCTTTGAGTGTGGCAAGTACTATTGGTGGTACATTAAGGTATCTAAGTCATGAACGCAGCATACTAGTTCATGACACTTTTGGTTTCGACCCACAAATCTGGTGTTTGCTCAGGTACTCCACCGGTTACTTGTCGATTGAGCCATTGGCTCATGTTCATGACCCATTCATTTACGGCTTTTCCTTGAATATACGTAAGGAACAGCATTGATCGTTGGTAAGCATTAGTCATGATGAGGTTATTATTGTTTACTCCCCAGTATAGTGACCATTGAGTTATAAACTCATCTGCTTTGAGTCGATCTCCAGTAAATATTTGCGGGGCATTTCCAATGAATTTGTCCGATTGATGACCAGGTGCTCCCGCAGGTGGTATTCCTCCACCTGGTGGTCCCCCACCTGGAGGTCCTCCTCCTGGGAATCCCCCTCCTGGGAATCCTCCTCCTGGAAGTCCACCTCCTGGGAATCCGCCTCCTCCATTGGGAGGTCTTCTTCCTCCTCCTCCTGGGGGTCCTCCTCCTGAGGGAGGGTCAGGACGATCAGATCCGATTGCCCGATATAATGCTATATCGTCTGCTGTCATTACGTGTCCCGTTTCCGGATTGATGAACAGTTGTTCATTAGGTTCTTCGATTCGTTCCCTAACAGGTTCTTGTATGGTTTCCGTGGCCATTACTTGGATTCTCTCGGGTTCTTCCACTATCTGGATTTGATTTGTGAGTTCTGCAATTTGTTCAATGGCCTCTTCCTGTTCTTCATCCTCGTCAGCTTCTTCTCCCAATTCTTCAGTCTCTTGACTTGCTTCGCTTGGAGCCGTCGTTCTTGAGTTAGTTGAATGTGTTTCTTCAGGTGTACCGTCGATAGGTCCCCACTCTGATCGAATTACTACTTCATTTGTGTGAATATCACAACGTAAATTGCCCTTAGCAGGTGCAACTACTTCCCAATTGTTACCCCTAGGGTTTTCCCTGATACGAGTCCAGCAAATTGCTTTGAAATTGAATTCTACTGGGCACCACCGATTTGGCCTTGAAGTATCTACGTAATATCCTTCAGGTCCCACGTTCATCCTCCACCTTGCAGCCTTGAGGTATCTGGTGGGTACGTTCCTTGCTCCCCTTCGTTCTATGAAATAGGGTTGAAAGTTAACCCAACGCTCTGTGGTTGTCAGAAAGGTCGCCACAGTTGTAGAGCTTGGTCTTAATGTTACACTTTCACAGTGTATGCCTGACGTAGGCGATTTAGTGATGACACAAACACAATGAGTATGTAACTTAGTAAAGTATACAACTCAAGGCACTAAGACAATACTTCATGTCCTTAGGCCAATAGTGATTGAGAGAATAGAGAGTGAGCAATGGAATCCCTGCTGCGAGAGAGAGGATACAAGTCGGAAGTGAAATTGAAGAAGACCAAGCTGAAGAGCCTTGGTCTCAATACGACGACTTATATACATATATCGAGGCAGCTTTAAAGCTCCTCTCCAATCCGCACAACAAATAGCAATACTACCTCACAGTCTATAAAGACATGTGATTCTACTGCTGACTGATATAATGAGTCCATGACACATATACTCTTACTAACCCAGTCATAAGTATTAGTAAGGCTCCTTACTCCTCGCATTCCGTATCAATCCATATCAGTTGAGCCAAGCATCTTGATGTATGATATCACTGGATTCACGAGTGAGTGGAGCGAGGTGAAATATTAGTGGGTCAGATTGCCACCCACGACAACATTGCCGACGTATTCACGAAAGCACTGCCTGAACCACGTTTCGTCAACCTGCGAAATTTCTTGGGTGTAGTGCGCATTCATGGAGAAGGAACTGTGTCAGCGCTGAACTCTGGTTCGCGCTGAGGGGGAGTGTAAGAATCCATTGAAGCATGACTTGTCCGTGACATCAGTATTTAGACATTGGAACACATAAACATACACACTATAATAACTCGTACGATACATCAATTGCTCCTCAGTCCGTTTTGTCCAACGCGCTGAGGAGGTACGTACTCAACCCTACACTATAGTCGACCCGTACCCTTACCAAATATGTACCTAGACCTTTTATAGGTTTGTAATGTCAAGTCCGTTTCATCCAACACGCTGAGGAGACCTTTTATAGATCTAAAAAAGTCAAGCTACTGGAGCATAAGTGTCGAAGTAGTCCCACACCTTCAACTTGACTGAAGCCCTGCGCAACCAGGTGCACCTTGTGCTGCACAACCTTCCCAGAGGCATCTTTCTTAGCTTTAAAAACCCATTTGAAGCCGATGACATTGGCTTCAGGCGGTGCGTGTTCAAGGGTTCAGGTGCCAGCGGCGTGGAGAGTGGCAAGCTCCTCATGAATCGCTTGCTCCCAAAGCAGCCAGTCAGGCCGGCATTTTGCCTTAGCTAGGTTACATGGCTCGAGAGCCTCTGAGTCAGTGTGATGACTTACTCTCAGTAAGTCAAGCAGAACTTGGGACACTTAGGAAGATGATGACGGATGAGGGGAATGACAAAGAGGATGATGTGAAGAGAGCAGAGGAAGACTTTGAACATAAGCAAGAGGCAGAGGAGGTGGAGCAAACCAATGGCAGTGAGCTGCACAGAAGACTGGAGGCTTGCAAGTGGGAGTTCACAAGTGGACAGTCTGAGGGACTGTCCATTGTATTCCTCTAGCTTATATACCTGGCTACATGGTGTTTACATAATGGAATACTCTGGAAACTGGTAGAAGCTTTATAAATACTATCCAATGGCAATTGTCTCTCTGAGACCTGATGACCTTTTCTGCAGTTCCTGTGTAGAAGCTGGTAGAAGACTGTGGAAGCTCTATAAATACCATCCAATGGCAATTGTCTCTCTGAGACCTGGTGACCTTTTCCACAGTTCTACTATGGAAACTGGTAGAAGTCCATAGAAGCTTATGGAAGGTTGTAGAACCTTCCACAAGGTTTGATCACATGACAGATCACGTGACCCTCGGAGTATAATTTCAAACTCCGACCTCGAATTTCCTAATTAGGAAGCTGCTTACATAATACTGGACCGGACCGGACCGGCCTGAACTCTTGAGTCATAACCTAAGCTTGACGGTTCATGACAGTCAGCAGTTTCAGCTACCAGTGCGACCTCAAACCCAGCCCAGTCCTCGCGCAAAGTGGGCAGGCCTCCTTCCACGGACCACACCATGTCAACAGACTCCCCCTCATCCTCTTCAAAGCTACCAGGGACAGAAATCCCTCTGGGTATAACTGGGTTGGTTCGATGCAAGGAGGCGATGCCAATGCCAGCTTGGAGCTCTCGCACGATGCGGGAGGGTTTGTGAAGGCGTGTGGGACATGCAGGCTTAGGTGCAGGCTTGAGGAGCATGGACTTGACCTTGGAAAGCAACGACTGCAATGACTGCAACGACTGCAATGACTGCCAGGATGGAGGTGCAGGGGCATTGTGTTACGATTCCGGACACTTTTCTTTATTTACATTCTTACTTTGACTCATCCCCAATCCATATACGTATAAGTGCTGGACTTACCTCATATCGATTACTCATATGACTCACTGCTGACTGATGACTTGTTCTATGGCCTTCTATGGCGTTCCATTCCTATTATCACATGTTACTGTACGATGACTCATTCCTAGGACCCGGATCCTAGGATCGCACCATCTGTTTGTGACTCTTTGGTGCTGTACTAGTATATAAGTTGCTCTCTACTTAGCTTGTACAGTAGACTCGACTTCTTCTTGAATCACACTATTCTTCAGTCTCACAGACTCTAAGGGAATTCCTTTCTGAGGATACCTTTAGTTGAACGTGCGGGCCTTCGTCTATTGCCTCGCCTCTGTTATTCAGAAGGACCTTCAAGTCACTTCCTCTATGCCGTGTTGAGCCCTGCTCCGCGTGCTACTTGTGCATCACCGAACTGAGACCTTGACCAGGTTTTGCTCCATCTCGAACTTGACTTAGTCACACATTGCACGATCGCCCGTGTGAGCATAACACATTGGCTGGTTAAGGGGGTGCAACGGGTGGCGGCACAGGCAACAATGGTGCGGCACGCGGCTCGTTCAAAATCTTGGAGATGGGTACATCGATGTTCTCCCCCTTGAGCCGCTCAGCCACAGTGAAATACACGTTGCGCTCGATCCCCACAGTCTGACTGGTAGGCCAGTACACACAGTGGCCACGTGACTCGGTATCGAAACCGATCCAATGTCCCTCACGCGCCCTCGGGTCGAGTTTGGAGCCATTTGGGTCATGCACCCAGATGGGCTCCCCAAAGTGTTTCAGCCCGGACAAGTTGGGGGGCGTTCCATACAGCGCCTGCCAAGGAGTCCAGCCACCAAGCGCGCGCATCGAGGTGCGGTTTTTCAGCCAGGTCGAGTGGCAAAGGGCCTCCCCCCACAGGTTTTGAGGAAGACTGGCCATGTGCAAGAGGGCCTGCACCTTTTCAACGAGGGTACAGTTGAGGCATTCAGTGACACCGTTGAGTTGGGGTGAGTCATGGACGGTAAGTCTGCGCACGGTACCAGTGTTACGCTTTCACGGCGTATGCCTGACTTAGGCAATTTAGAGGTGACACGACACTAATGAGTATGTAACTTAGCAAAGTATACAACTCAAAGCAACAAGACAATATCTCGTGTCCTTGTGCTAGTTTGTCGATAGAGATAGAGATGAAGAGCAATGGACTTCCTACTGCGAGAGGAGGGATACAAGTCGGAAGTGAAATTGAAGAAGACCAAGCTAACGAGCCTTGGTCTCAATACGACAACTTATATACATATATTGAGGCAGCTTTAAAGCTCCTCTCCAATCCTTACGATGAATAGCAATACTACCCTACAGTCTATAAAGACATGTGATTCTACTGCTGACTGATACGATTAGTCCATGACACATATACTCTTACTAACCCAGTCATAAGTATTAGTAAGGTTCCGTTCCTCCCGCAATCCGTATCATCACCCCCTTTTCAGTCATGACGTCCTCGACGTGATTCCATACCTTTGATCCAACTCACCATTTTTTCTTCGATCCGGTCCAACGCTCCTGCCCTTTCAAGTCGCTTGAGACAGTGATTGTAACGCCACCACAGGGGCGTTAAGTACGACGTGTACTTCGAAGTTCACTGTCAAAGGTTCTGGTAGAGTGAGTCGGTTAGGACTCAGTTCGGTGATGAATAAGAGTCGTTCTAGCTTCGAGAGCTTATCGACCTTAGTCAGAGTAGACGATGCTCAGGCACGAAGGCGAGCGAAGGACTTAAGCGCAAAGGCAAGTCGAAGAGGGTTTCGTGAGTACTGATGTGGTATTTACACAAGAAGTCAGAACTGCTGTACAAGCCAGTCCGACTACGACCTATATACTAGTACAAGCCCCAAAGAAACAACAACAGGGCAACATAGTAGGTAAACAGATGGTGCCATGAGGAACACATGGGCGCGACAGGTTTCGTATGGCGTCAGAGATAAGACTAGGGTCTGGGTCAACTATCAGCGACACGCGGTGGTCAGAGGACCAAGTGGCAGCCAATGCATGGCGTATAGTATTCAGCCATGGGTCATCGCAGAACGTATCATAGAAAGCAGCAGTCAATGTATAGTAAAGGCGCAATGCCTATCAGATCAGAAAGGAATCACAAGGGACGTCAGGTGTGAAGGGAAGTCAGAGATAAAGAAGTGAGGCTGTCCATAGAGGCAGACATGTGAGGGGTCTGGGTGTAGGGTGACGTCGAGGGGAACGATAACAAAGATAACAAAGATAAAGCTGTCCATGACGTACAAGGCGTGCGGGAGTCGAGACAGGTCACATGAAGCAGGGGAAAGAGTTGCAAAGATAGGAATCCATGGATAGAGGGACGCGTGGCGTCAACTTCAGGGAAAATGGTAAGAAGTCCCCTTAGCAGTGCGTCGCAAGGCAAGAAATCGTAACAGTGATCTTGATCCTTGTCAAGGTCAGCGAGAATTCCTTCCAATTCTACCAACCTAGCCTCCAATCGACTTGTCTCTTTTTGCAGGATTTGTAGGCAGTGTATCTCCACTTTCGTCATCTGCTGGTCCCGGATCCTGCGAATTAACTGCCGTCTCTCCTCCAGCTTCGCTCTGCGCTTCTCCCCTGCATACCATATCTGTTCCTCCTTCCACTCCTGGGCCATCGTTCTCCATTTCTTCTGCTCCTCCTGTTGCTGCTTGTACATGGAATACTGACGCTTGGACGAGTTCACCATCCAGGACAGCTCTGCAAAGTCCCACGATCTCGGCTCTTGTGAGGGGAATGCTGGTGCAGATTTCTCGGGTGTTGGGGTTGACAACATGGTACCGTTCAGACTCGAGATCCGGTTCCACTGTTCCCCCACTGAGTTCTGGGAACTGTTGCATGACGGAGACCAACTCCTCATTGGTGATGGGAGCGGTGAGGGACTGGGGCTCCTGCTTGGTGCGGATGATGGCAGGGGCAAAGTAAGAGGAGGCAGAGGGTGAAGACATTGCATATAAGAGTAGAGAAGAGGTAGCAGTGGTGTTTGCTGAAGAACTTAGCTCGTTGCGTCTCTTCCTTTTATCTTTCCTAGGAGTGGACTTAGAAGTTTCAAACTCCCTGATTGCTTCTTCGGCAAATATGTCTTCCCGGTTGATCCACTGGTTCTCCGAGTCTGGGTATCCCTTCCACTTGATCAGGTACTGATGTCGTTTTGTTCTGCCGAAATGCCATTCGTCTAGAACCTTCTCAACTTCATATTCTTCTTCTCCTTCCACAAGATCCGGTGGCGGTCTTGAGTAATTTGGTCCATGTATGAGTGTTTCTTTGTAAGGGGTGAGAAGATCGATGTGGAATACTAGGTGAATGCTCCACTGCGTGGGAAGTTCCAATTGATAACTGTATGGGGACATCACCTGAGCAACCTTGAAAGGGCCATGTCGCTTAGCGGCTAACTTTGCAGCCGGTTGATTGATCCGTAGATTGCGTCCCTCAAGCCAAACTAGATCTCCCTTTTTGAACTTCGGGGTTTCTTTATGTTTGACCCATGACTTTTGTGCCTTGATCATGAGTTCTTGGGCCTTCTGTCTGATCATCCCCATCTGTTGTAGCTGTAATTGTACCTGAGGAATCGGTGATGGCCTATCAATCCAATCAGTGCGTGGATTATATCTGTTATGATCCGGACGCTTCAGTCCTTTCACATGTATGTTGCCACTTACCTTTGCTTTGGTTCTGTTATCTTTGTTACTCCATTGGTGTGTCCCCTTTGTCCTATATGTGGTTTATCCCCTTCTGTCTTGTGCTTCGGATAAGAAAACCCTAGATAACAACATTTGCATATGTCTGTCCTTGTGTGTTCGTCTTTGTGACTTGAGCACTATATATACTTGTACTTTACACTGTAAGAAGCCAGACTTGGCTTCGTTTGCAATCTAGCAACCTTGCCTTCGTACCTTTGGTGTGAACAGTTCTCCTCTCATCTTGTGAACCACCTCTCTCGACTCTAATCGAGTCAAACCCTCCTTCGAAGTCTTTGCAGTTGTACTATAACAACGCCACACCTGATTGACTTAGTTCGCCACCAAGATTAGGCGTAGAGAAGTGTCTTACACTTCGGACTAGGTGTCCTGTCACTAAGTCAGTTGTGCACATTGTGCATAACATCTATTAGACACTACTAGAGTCGTAGCATCGCAGACAATAGACGTCTTTGCTCATCTATTAGTGTGTGTCTTCATAGACACTCTGAACCTTTGAACCACCCCTTGCACAACGCCCCTGCTAGGGCGTAACAATATCCCATTAAGATTGCAAATGGTGATTCCCTTGTAGTTTCATTAGGCCAATTGTTATGAACAAATTCCGTGATTGGAAGATAATCGCTCCAGTTGTTCTGTTGTTCGTTGGTCCAAAATCGAAGGTACTGTTCTAACCATTGGTTTGTCCTTTCTGATTGACCATCGGTTCTTGGGTGATATGCCGTTGATATATTTTGTTCGATTCCCAGTATTTTGCATAATTCCCTCATGAACTTTCCTGCGAATTGTGGATCTCTGTCGCTGATAACTTTGCTTGGTAATCCAAAATGAAGAAATACGTGCCAGGCATATAGTTTAGCCGTTCCTTCCCCCGTGATCTCCTCGTTGCATGGTATGAATATTGACGCCTTGCTACAGTCATGATCCGTGACCGTTAGTATGGTATCATACCCCTGTGACGTGGGAAGTTTTGTGATAAAATCGAGGGTAACAGTTTCAAATGGCATTGCTTCCGGTTTCGGATATATTGGCCGTATGGGCGCTCTGATGGGCCTGGTATTGATCTTGTGGCATTGACATTCGGCGCATCCTTTGACATACTCCTTTATGTCATAATTCATTCCAGGCCACCAGTAATATCGTGCCACCAGTTCCGCTGTCCTTTTTATCCCGGGGTGTCCATATACAGGGGAGTCGTGATGGGCCTTGATTAGGGTTCCTCTTGTGTATAGTCCTCCCGTGACTACCCTTCTTCCATCTTTGTACCATGTCCCTTGTATTTTCTTCAATCGATGAGCGTTTACCCATGAGGATAGTTTCCCTTGATTTTGACTGAACACGGGATCTTCCGGATTCATATCTCTTGGTTCCAGGACTTCGGTAACGCCATTTATCGATTCTGTTGTCATTCCTCTGACAAATACTTGATCAGGGAGTACTATGACTCCTTCATTGTCCTGTTCCCCTTGATCGTAATCAGGTCTTCGTGATAAGGCATCAGCTCGTCCATTGGCTTTCCCTTTGATATGGTGAATTTCGAAATTATATTCCAAAAGTTCCAGGACTTCTCTTGCCACCCGTCTACTGATCTTCTGTGGAGAACGCCAGTATTGCAAATTTAAATGGTCTAAGAATACTTTCACCTTATGGGGTGATCCTGCCAAATATGGTCTCCAGTGTCGGAATGCTTTCACAATTGCCAATAGTTCCAGGTCGTAGATGTCATAATTTCATTCTGCCTCATTGAGCGTGGCTGAATAATACCCGATAGGATGGCATTTTTTGTCTTTCTTCCTTTGGAGTAACACTGCCCCTACTGCAAATCCTGATGCATCAACTTCCAATTCGAATGGTTCTTCCAGATTTGGGTGTGCCAGTACCGGTTCTTGGGTCACAAGGTCCTTAAGGGTTTGAAATGCCTTCTCTTGCTCTTCTGTCCATTGCCATTCCGCTTCCTTTTTGGTCAATTTGTTTAACAGTTTGGCATGCGTGGCAAATCCTTGGATAAATGGTCGGTAAAAATTGCAAAATCCCAAAAAAGATCGTACGTCCTTTACTTTATTGGGCCTAGGCCAGTTTTTGATGCCTTCAATTTTTATAGGGTCCATGCGTGTTACCCCCTTTTCAAGGATTACCCCCAGGTAATCCATCCATGGTGCATGGAACGTGCATTTCTCTAATTTGTAATAGAGATCATGTTCCGCTGATACCCGTAGAACATCTTTGATGGCTTCAATATGCGCTTGGAGATCAGTGCCTATTTTGGTTGCTATTCCGATATCGTCCATATAAACCCGTATGGTTGTACCCTTTTATTCGTGTTTGGCGATAATGTCCCTGCAAATGTAGTTCATCATTGTCTGGAACATTGCCGGTGAATTGGTTAGTCCGAAAAACATAACTGTAGGTTCAAATAGACCGTATCGGGTTTTGAATGCTGCTTTTTCTTTGTCCCCTTCTTTGATTCTTACGTTATTGTATCCCCATCGTACATCTAATTTGGTATAGATGTGGGCGTTACTAAGGTCCGATATAAGATCTAAAATAAGGGGTAATGGATATTGATTTCGGATGGTGTAATCATTGATCTTCCGATAATCTTGCACCAGTCGCAGCTTTCCATCTTTCTTTTTGACGAAGAAGAAAGGTGATGCGTAAGGGGATTTCGATGGTCGGATATACCCCTTTTTAAGTTGTTCCGTCAAAAATTCCTTGAGTGCCTTATCCTCATCTTGTGTTTGAGGATATATCTTGCAATCGATGGCGTCTGGTGTTCCTTTTTTGAATTCGATAGCATGATCCCATGGTCTAGATGGTGGAAATCGATAAGAAGCTTCCTCGTTGAATAAGTGGGAAAATTCTTGATATTCCTTGGGTAACTCCGCTTTAGTGGAATATTGTTTTGCCGCTATTGCCAATTCCGTTGCCGTAGTTCTGATGGAACATTCTTGATCTAATTGTTTGACAATTTGATCTTTATCAATGATCGTTAGTGCTTTGGCAATCACCGACCCTTCCTTTTTTGGATTAATAGATCGGAGTATTACAGGAAGGGTGTCCTCATGGATAGTAGCATGTCTCCAGCTGACTTTTGGTTCATATTGAGCTAGCCATGGATATCCTAGCACCATTTCTTCTTGTCCTGTATTTGTCACCAGGAACCGCATTTCCTTGTGAATTCCTTTAGTTTGCACATCGAGATCCACACAATGAGTAATATGCCCCGCTTTGTTTTCTGTATTATCGATGTTCCATATTTTGCGGGGTCTTTCCAACCGTTTCATTCCTAACCCCATTCGTTTGGCAAATGAAGGTTTGATGAAATTGTCGGTTGCTCCTGAGTCCACGAGGACTCTGATGTCGGCCTTTGAGTAATTTGTTCTTATTGAAACTGGAATTCACATAGATCGATAGCGCGTAATGATAACAGAATTACAATTGACCGCCCTCACCCAGGCCGATGGGTTCAGGCATCCTGAAAACCCTCTTTCGTCCACAGATCCTTTAAGATCCGGTCTTTGGCTCCATCCCCCAATTCCGCTACTTGACTCATCCAGTAATGAGCCTGTTCTTCTTCCATCATTCCGGATATTGTGCTTCGTATCGTTACTGGTTCAGTATCCATGGATCAGCCTTGACTATTTTGACCTTATCCTCGTGCTTGATAACAATTGCGGCTGATATGTCCTTTCTTTCCACAATTGTAACACGTGATGTCTCTTCCATTTGGTCTTCCCCCTCAACCTCTTCCTCGATTGGGCGGGGAATAAGGTGGCTGTGTGTAATTAATTTCTTCTGATCCAGCCAACCGTGCTCGACTCCTATCAGCTGACGTATCCATTGCATTTGGATTGGGAAGATTTCCAGGCATGGTTCCTCTGGTCGTAAACCCACATGGTTTCGGGACCTGACCTTTATGGGCGTTCAATTTTGCCCTCATATGGATGTATTGTTGTTGTCGGTGTCTGACCGCATCCTTCCATTCTTCAAATGTTTGTGGATCATCCATTTGGAATACCTTTTCAAACAGAGGTCGTGGTAGTCCATCGGTGAACAAATCAATAGTTTGAATGGAACTTAACCGGTATCCCGCTTGTCGCGCCAGAGTTTCAAACTCCATGATATATGTGTCAAGATCTCCTTCCTTCATTTTTAGACCTCGTTTCAGCATTCCTTGTGCTTGCTCTCTTTCAAGGGTATTTGCAAATCTTCTTCTGAATGCTCTTTTCGTTTCAACCCATAGATCTGGTGTTTGTTCGGGTACTCCACCAGTTACTTGCCGATTGAGCCATTGGCTCATGTTCATAACCCATTCGTTTACTGCCTTCCCTTGAATGTATGTGAGAAACAGCATTGATTGTCGGTAAGCATTGGTCATAATGGGGTTATTATTGTTCACTCCCCAGTATAATGACCATTGGGTTATAAATTCATCTGCTTTGAGTCGATCTCCGGTAAATATTTGCGGGGCATTTCCAATGAATTTGTCCGATTGATGACCAGGTGCTCCCGCAGGTGGTATTCCTCCACCTGGTGGTCCCCCACCTGAAGGCCCTCCTCCTGGGAATCCCCCTCCTGGGAATCCGCCTCCTGGGAATCCGCCTCCTCCATTGAGAGGTCTTCTTCCTCTTCCTCCAGGGGGTCCTCCTCCTTCTCCTCCTGAAGGAGGATCGGGGCGATCAGATCCGATTGCTCGATACAATGCGATATCATCTGCTGTCATCACATGTCCAGTTTCTGGATTGATGAACATTTGTTCGTTCGGTTCTTCAATCCGTTCTCTGACAGGTTCCTGCATAGTTTTGGTGGCCATTACTTGAATTCTTTCGGGTTCTTCCACTATCTGAATTTGATTAGTGAGTTCCGCAATTTGTTCAATGGCCTCTTCCTGTTCTTCGTCTTCGTCGGCTTCTTCCCCTGATTCTTCAGTCTCTTGACTGGCTTCACTTGGAGCCGGCGTTCGTGAGTTAGTAGAGTGCGTTTCTTCAGGTGCACCGTCAATAGGTCCCCACTCTGATCGAATCACTACTTCGTTTGTGTGAATATCACAACGTAAATTGCCCTCAGCAGGTGCAACTACTTCCCAGTTATTACCCCTCAGGTTTTCCCTAATACGAGTTCAGCAAATTGCTTCGAAATTGAATTCGACTGGGCACCACCTATTTGGTCTTGAAGTATCCACGTAATATCCTTCAGGTCCTACGTTTGTCCTCCACCTTGCAGCTTTGAGATATCTTGTGGGTATGTTCCTTGCTCCTCTTCGTTCTATGAAGTAGGGTTGAAAGTTAACCCAGCGTTCTGCGGTTGTCGGAAAGGTCGCCACGGTTGTGAGCTTGGTCTTAATGTTACGCTTTCATGGCGTATGCCTGACTTAGGCAATTTAGAGGCGACATGACACTAATGAGTATGTAACTTAGCAAAGTATACAACTCAAAGCAACAAGACAATATCTCGTGTCCTTGTGCTAGTTTGTCGATAGAGATAGAGATGAAGAGCAATGGACTTCCTACTGCGAGAGGAGGGATACAAGTCGGAAGTGAAATTGAAGAAGACCAAGCTGAAGAGCCTTGGTCTCAATATGACGACTTATATACATATATCGAGGCAGCTTTAAAGCTCCTCTCCAATCCTTACGACGAATAGCAATACTACCTCACAGTCTATAAAGACATGTGATTCTACTGCTGACTGATACGATTAGTCCATGACACATATACTCTTACTAACCCGGTCATAAGTATTAGTAAGGTTCCGTTCCTCCCGCGATCCGTATCAACCAGTGTCTGCAAGATGCTTGCTGAAAGCATCGCTCAGGTACTCACCACCGTGGTCAGATCGCAGGACCTTGACTGAGGCACAGTGGTCCTGCGTGTGTGCCCATGCCTCGAACTGGCAATAGTTTGCGAAGGCGTCGCTCTTCTCCTTGAGGAGGTAGGTGACGGTGTACCGGGTTGTGTCATCAGTAAATGTGATGAAGTAGCGCAACCCTGTGATGACTTACTCTCAGTAAGTCAAGGACACTTGATACACTTAAAAAGATGACGATGGATGTGAGGGACGATGAAGAGAGCAACGTAGAGGGTGGAGACAAGGACTTTAAACAGATGCAAGGGGGCGAGGAGGCAGAGCAAATCAATGATGATGAGCAATGCAGAAGACTATGAGCTTGCAAATGGGAGTTCACAAGTGAACAGTCTGAGGGACTGTCTGTTGTATTGCTCTAGCTTATATACCTGGCTACATGGTGTTTACATAATGGAATACTCTGGAAACTGGTAGAAACTCTATAAATACCATCCAATAGCAATAGTCTCTCTGAGACCTGGTGACCTTTTCCGCAGTCCTTCTGTAGAACTTAGTAGAAGACTGTAGAAGCTCTATAAATACCATCCAATGGCAATAGTCTCTCTGAGACCTGGTGACCTTTTCCGCAGTTCTACTGTGGAAACTGGTAGAAGTCCGTAGAAGGTTGTGGAAGGTGGTAGAACCTTCCACAAGGTCTGATCACATGACAGATCACGTGACAAATCACATGACTCTCGGAGTATAATTTCAAACTCCGATCCCGGATTTCCTAATTAGGAAGTTGATTACATAATACCGGACTGGCCTTAACTCTTGAGTCATAACCTATGCTTGACGGTTTATAACAAACCCTTTCCGAGTTGATACCAGGGCAGGGCCCCAAACGTCGATGTGTATTTCGTCACCGAAATTCTTGGCTTGCAGGCTGACGTGCAGCTTGGGAATGGGCTGGCAGGTGGCACGAGCATAAAGGCATGCTTTGCAGTGCTCTTCCCGCGAGTTCAGGTCGAGCACGATACCAGTAACAAGCCAGTCTTTGACGAGTTTGCGAGCACTGGCGGGTGCAATGTGCCCCATCTGCCGGTGCAGCTCCATGACACTGACAACCTTGACAGTGTACCCACTCTCCCCCTCGTGCGAGACATGATACAGCCCACACGGGGTTCACACAATGTAAGCTAGGCGTTCACCAACTTGCGACTGGATTTCAAGGTGGCCACCACCAATTGCAATGCGGTAGCCCAGACTGTCAAGAGCCCCAAGTGACACAAGCGTGTAACCAACAGATGGTGCGTGCAGCACGTTCTCAAGTGTGAACTCGGACTGGCTGTCTCTGTTTGGCATGCTGACGATCATACTGCCAGTGCTCACAGCTGGGAACTGCTGGCCATTGGCTGCATTCAAGAAAACAGGGTGCTTGAGTGATCAGTAAGTTAAGAAATCATCACGATATGGGGAAATGTGGCATGTGGCGCCGGAATCATAGAGCTCAACATGGGTGGGTTTCACCTCCTCCATCTGCGTGATGACAGCTACTGCGAGCCCGCCAGACGACGCGGTGCTTGCCCCTGCCTCTTCACACTTGTGAGGGGTAACAACTTCGATTTCGTGCAGCTCCAGAGCGTCTCCACCAAGTACAGCAGACCAGCAACCATCTGGCTCAACAGACGTCCAACCTTCAATGCTGGCATCATCTTCTGGGACAGCTACGACATTTGCTGACCCGACAGGCTTATTTTCGGACTTGGTAGCATTCTGATATGTCGGCGAGCTGACTGGACTGTCCCCCTGACGTCTGGGGACTGACTCTGATTTTGTGTAGACTGATTGTCCTTCTTGGCCAACTGGCACTCACATGCCCAGTGCCCCAATTTGCCACAATTGTGGCATTTTTGTCATGGACGCGTATTATTTTCCCTATTTTTCTGTATTTTTAAGGTTGGGCAAGATATAAGTGGCCAAAGTACTTAAGTTCCTTATCATTAGATATGATAAGATGGTTAGTCACATGATGCCAACATGTGCAACTTTGGGTCACGTGATCATGGGATACATCATGTGATGTCATTTGACTGTATGACAGTCTTACCGTCTTTGGACTTCTATTGTTATAGATAACAATAGCACATGTGCTTGTTCTGATTGGCTAGAACTTTGTAGAATGTAGTAGAACACATTACTAAAGTAGTATGACGTGTTGTATTAGGATTTACTCAGCAGATAAGAAGGACACGTCATCAAGTAGTAATAGTCGCTTACTGTGCATCAGTCAGCACAATAGATAAGGGCTAATAATAGATACGATGCGTCAGCGCATGAGTCATTACACTTACTAAAGTACTTAGTAATACAATGAGCGCTGTAGTATATAAACCCTGCTGTAGCGTCCTGAGTAGAACCAACTTGTCCTCTTGGTTTCTACTCAGGTGCGCATTCCTTTTGTACTTCTTCTTCTACCAATCTAACTTGTCCTCTTGGTTTCTACTCAGCCTGTCGCCTGCGTGAACTTAGCCTTTGACCTTGTATAAAGGTCTCTAAGTTGTGCTTACCCTCCGCGTCATCTACAGGTTCAGCACGTGATTTATCTCCACGCTAGGCTTGCGTATCCAACCTTGGCCTGTTCTTTATTTCAACCTTTTTGTCTTTCAAGTCGTAGCCGATTGGACTCCGCTACAATTTTCCCTTCCTCCACTTCTTGCCCCCATCCCCCGAAGTGGCCGCCATGGCTTCGTCTTGGCTCTGGGGCTGCTTCCCCTTGCCGGATGAGCCACCTTCACACTTGTGGCGTGCCGCCAAGCAATCAGCTTCTTCGAAGATATGGTCTATGAGGATGTCGGGGTTGATGGATGTGGAGGGCTGCAAGACACGTGCAGCGGTGAGCAACCCAGATGCGAACTTTGACATCTCATCGGGGATAGCTTTGATGATGGCTGAGCGGTACTCCTTCTCAGTCATGGTGACTCCGACAGTGGCCAGCTCCTCGCGTTTTACACACATCTGCCCCAAGAAAGTGCGGACGTCGCCTCCACGTGGACAGCACATCTTGGAGAAGGTGGTGAGTAAGTCCGTTTCCGCATACTGGCTCTTCACGCTGAACTCAGTCATGACTTTGTCCCAGCGCTCCTTGGCAGACTGGAGGGTCTTCAGGCAGACAGCAGTAGAGTTGGGAAGACGTTGGGATAGGATGTACTTTGCGATGGTCTCCTCATGCTTCCACTCGTTGATGGCTGACTTCTCATTGTCCTGTAGGCTTGTTCGGATTGGCCACGTCAGGGAAAATGGACTTGCCATTGAAGTGGCCCCACTTTTGGTTAGCCTCCATGGCTTCCTGGAAGCGCATGCTGAAGATAGCCCAATTAGAGCCAGTGGGGTCAAGACAAGGAACGGAGGTAGGAAGGGGGTCGTTCATAGCAGCGGGAATGGCAGGGCCCATAACCTCTTACGAGGTATGAGTGTTTGTAAATGAAAGTAAGTTAGATGTGTGTGAGTAAGTGAGTGCGTGGGCGAAGTCTGTACAAATAGACGAGCCACTCAGTCTCTGCGCGCACTTAGCAGAACTATAATATATTATTCACCTGTACAAATAGATGAGCCACTAAGGCAAATAAGTACAAGGGAATATAACGCGAAGCATACAAAGTCTCACCTCAGTCTCTGCGCGCACTTAGCAGAACTGAGGTCTATACTATAGACATGGAGAGCTTATATAACTACTAAGAGAAGAACTGTACAGTATGCAATTTTATGCTCTGCTTCCGCAGGGCAACGAGATAGTAATCAAGGGGTCAGCAGTACAACCAGGAGGGGATCCAGGGAAGCAGCCTGAGACTCCGAACAGTAAGCAAATATCAAACCGAGACGAAAACACACAACACGAGGCGCGGATTTGCACCACGCTCATATGGAATAGAAGTTACAAGTCAACTGAACTTTAATCTCACGAGAAACATATTCCAACATGGTGATGTTGTTGATAGGCAGAGAAGATGGTAGATGGTAGATGAACAGTTTTGGGCAACACCCATAAGGTACCTGCACAGGCACTGTAAAACTGGCTCTAATGGTCCGACCACATAGAGAATACACACTTGGGGAAGTTGGCGTTGTCATATGACAGAAAAGTGACATGATCTTCTATCACTTTACAAGCCTTTGCCATTTGCTTAGCAGATATCTTATCATAAGCTTCATTTGTCCACTTGATGCTCATAGCCAAGCCAGTAGAGTGGACAGCATCAAATGCACGTGATGAAAGGCCACATGACTTGATGTCAAGGTCTCAGCAGGGACCTTGGTGTGACTTGCACTGCAATGGAATACTAAGTCTGTGTGTGGCAATTGTTATAGCACAAAGGCCAAGGCTCCAATGTAGTGACCTCAATTAAGAGACACTGAGTATGGTGATGAGAAGTAGAGAAGGGGCACACAGGGTTTGGAGGATCAAGACAGTGATATTGCTGAAGTATAGACGAAGACAGAACTAGAGGACTACTGTATCTACACAGGGTTTATATAGTTAGGGGTTGAACCCTTACTAAGGCAATCCTACCACGCTGAGTAATCGAAATAAGGGATGAGTAATCGTAATCTTAGAGGATGAGTAATTGATCTAAGAAGATGAATAATTAAGTCCTGAAGATGAATTAGCGTAGTACCAGAGCTGAGTAATTGTACAATTCAGATGAGTCATATCAAAGATCAGATAATCGATGTTATATATGAAGGAGAAGAAAAGAAAAACGATTCATGCAGGCAGATCATGACACTTGAGATACACTGCCCAGAGTGCAGCAAGGTGATTACAACTGTGTGAGCGTGTATACAACAGCATGCTGAATATATTCATGATAACCTGTTTAATTTCTTAGCAAGGATATAATAAAGTAAAAAATTACACTCACATTCCATGGGGTCTTATGTGTGTTTTTTAATGCTTGGTGGCTACTCCAACCCACTGACTTCGGAAGCATCCAAAGAGTAGAGGCACCCTTCTCTAGATTATCTGACAGCTTCTCAAAGTTAAGTGAGATGAGTGATTCAAGAGAGAGGGGATCATCTGCCAGTGTAAAGAGTGGAGCAATTGCAGCCATCTCACTGCGAGTGATGTCAGTTACATAGTTAATGGCAAACTCCTTTATGATAGGAGGGGATGTCTTGGCCTTGTTATGTGAAGGCCTCCAGAAATCAGAAATGATAAAGTAGTCCAGGAAATTCTTTGCTTGAAAAAAGCCCAGTGCATGCAAAGCAGATCTTATCGTAAAGTTAATTGATAAGAATAAAAATAAAATAAAAAATAAAAAAGCAGACCTTGTCGTCCTGGATGCACTCCATGTTACCCCAGCAAAGCCCATCCAAGAATGATGCAACAGTAAGGCCCTTCGTATCAATGAAGTCTAATATCTTCTTGACCTTCATTGCACTGATGTGTGAGCCATCACTGGTTGACCCTGCATGGAACCGAGTGCACTGTTTTTGTTGCAAGGAGGGGTGTGTGCCAGTGTCAGAGCCACCATGATCTGGAAGATCTGAATCAGATTCATCCAGATCCTCATCCTGGGGGTAATCAGGGTCAAAGTCCAAGCCATAGTCCAAGTTTTCGTCAAGATCCAGTGGATACAAGCTGCCAATGCCAGCCATGAGGTGTTGAGGAGCAAGACAACGCAAAGTGGGTGGAGCGGCAGTGGGGGCCCGTTCTTCACACAAGCGGTCACATCAAGAGTCACATCAAAAAGTCACATCGACAACACATGCAAATGCAAACATATAACATTGATGACATATATGTCACGTGGATTGTGATGGTCTGTCACTAACAGGGGGGGTCCTATCCAACTGCCCCAGACGTTCAATGAGAGGGACATGCAGGGGAATTTTCAGGAACTTGTTCAAGATTTTGTCTGATCTACCAATCACATACTCTCAGCTAATATTCCCTTAGTAATCTATCAACCCCTACCAAGGCGACACACCCCCCTGCACTCCCTCTCCATGAACGGCTGGGAACGAGACTACAACCCCATCACCTTCTTTACCAAGTACCAACAACATTCCTAAGCTCATGTTTGCACCCATTCCCTTATCTTCAATCATGTCAATGGCATTAGAGTTCCAGTCTAGCTCTGTGCATTTAACAATAGACTATCAGCCCGAGCCTAAGCCAGCATGTTTGTCTTCAGTCACCTTAACTCCACCTTCCTTGCCATACACATCCTTGCTTTTGTCTGCTATGATGCTCCCAAGCTCCTGCCCACATTCTCTACCCCACAGTCCACATCTCTGGCTACCATGTCAATGTTTTCTTCACCCAAACTGACACTCCCCATCCCTTTATATGAGATTTTAACCATAAAGCTTGACTCATCTAAAGATGATGTGACGATAAGGTGTAACGCATCACTTCAAAAGTGCATGCACTGAGAAGAGACAAATAGGGAGAGGAGTTAAGTGAAAGCAAGCAAGCACAGGAAGTAGTGATGCACATGGATGGTTTTAAGAACAATTGAATAGTGTATTCAAGTCCAACAGCTGTACAATTTATACTACTATCGAGTTGGCGTTCTGTAGGTAAGCAATATCCAGGAATCATAAGATATTCAAGGCAGTCGTTAAGAAACAGGTCATAAGGTTGTTAATCAAGGTGGTAGAGTTGTAACATCACATCGCAGGCATCATTGAAGAAGGGAACCAAGACAAAGTGGTGTGGAATAAAAAGGGGATCGAGGTATTAAATGGATGTTTGTGTGGCTGATGTCATTGAGGTGTCAGGCTCAGTGTGTTCGCGCTTGATCTGTAGGTGTATCATGGAAACAGTTCGTGATCGTAAGGAAGTGAGAAGAGATGAAGAAGGGGGGGTTTAAGCAAAGTAATCAAGGTGCAAAGCCCCTGGGTAATCCAAAGATTAGCCTGAGCTATCGCTCCTACCAGACTCACATCTGATCATCAGAACGCTGGTCCACAATGATCCAGACGGGTTCTGCGTGCCATATTTCAGCATCATCTGCATGCATGCTATTGCCCACTTCCAACCATTCATCCACATGCTCCCCTTTGCTTTTGACATCTAACCCCTTCCCTGTCACTCTGCTGCATGATCAGTCATCATCATCCTTGTCAGAATCTCTCAGCCAGTCAGCCATGCCTTGCAAGTTTGAGTCTGCCCACCTGTCTGCTGTCAATGTTGTCCTGCTATGTTCTCCAGAGTTGTCCCCTTTGTTGCTAGGCAAAACCATTCCCCTTCTGCCTGTGCCACTTAAGGTCTTGATAGCCATCCCCATTTCACCCCACACTGCACTACCATGACCAGCATTTAGAGTCATGTCAATCAGCTCAGATTCATTTAAGATCACACCATCCCCTGCCTCAACAACAACAACAATAGGATATAAGGGAAATTGTTATATAATAAGTAGGGTACAATAAGACCCATAACAATATGAAGTCAAAACAAAAGGAATGTACTTAAACAATAAGTACAAGGAAGGTAAAGAACAAAAGCACATCATAATAAGGATATGACAAAAGATAGTTCTAATGTGTACTACAATAATAAGTCCTTTTATGATTGATCTGTACATATGATGTCATAGATAAGAGATAAGTCCAAGATTGTAAAGATCCTAATCTAATCTATATGTCCTGTATATCTAATCTAAAGCAGTCCTTATCTGCATAAGTCCATTGAGCCACTAAGTGTGCACAGGTCACTTATCAACAGTTTATCAGCCCAGTGTTCAATTATATTCCTCAACCTCCCAAACCCAACTGCCCTAAGCTGCACAAGAACATGCTTACTGACAGTTTAGGGTATCATCACTTTTGGGGTCTTAGAGTTGTCCAGTTGATGTGGTCTATGATTTATGGACTTCCCACTGGGAATTACTGCTAACCATCATAGTCATTACCAATGAGTCAGTGTCTTTGTCAGTTCATGACAGGTTACATACAGAGTGTAGTTGGACCTTCTAGCACATGGTCTTGTACTAGTTACTGTCCCATATAGGACATAGTTTTTTTATTTATTATAATTAGCTATCTTAATATCAGTTGTGCCATTGGTTGTACTTCAAGTTTCATCTTACCCCTAACCTAAGGTTAGGGCTTACATAAGGGGTGTGGGTTCCAGCTTCTTCTGCCTTACTTCATTTGAATTTTGGTAGACATGCATGTTTGAAAGCTATGACATAATGTGATATTTCTGTGATGGTGGCTGAACAGGAGGTGTCGGGTGTCGATTTGCCGAAAGGGGAAAGAAGGGACCATGATCATCCAGTGGTAGCGCCATCAAATCTTCAAGTTCGTATTGTTGGTCGTACTATTAGAAAATACTGTCACACTGTGGTTCCTGTAACTCGGGGTCCATTGCATTTTATCTCGACTGTATGCACCGTGACCGCTGCGAGTAAATTTTGTCGTGCTTTTGAGATGCTTTGGGCCTCAACTTGAGATACTCGCAGTCTAGTAGCTCTTGCAGTAAACGAGTGAACGGCGTCAACAAGTAGAATAAGGGTGGTCCGGTTAGCACGGGGAATTAAAAGAGGTTTGAGTGTCGTATATCTTTCGTAAGGTTAGAGTATTCTCATCCAAAGGGGACTCGAGACGAGGTGAACTTGCTGTACGATCGAAACCCTATTTGGTATAAGTTTTCGCACGATCTCTGCCCCGACCTATTCAAGTTAACCTTTCAAATAGCTCGTTCCTTCACCTTCACCGATGAACCTTTCTCGCCATGCCTGTTGATCTTTCCAAACCCCATTCAGACCGTCGCAAACTAAACCGTGATGCCGCTGCAGGTCTCCGGCAGGACGGCATGTATTCTCGGGAAGTTGTTATGAAAAGGAACCGCGGAGAGATCTCCTGTGCGGAGTGTCGGAGGTGCGTGATCGGCCCCCCCACGACTCGCACTCTCCTTGCATGTTCTCTGTCGAGCTCCCTTCTCGTGCTGTCCTAGACTTAAGATTAAGTGCGACAAACAGATCCCATGCCAGTCATGTCAGGTATGTGCTCAGCTATGTCCTTTCTTCCCCCATGACTCCCGCCCCCGTCGTATTGATGCATGTTTCTAGAGGAGAGGATGTGCCTCTTTATGTCCGAATGGTCTGTCTCCCATCTGTTTTGCGTTTCGCTTTTAACCACACTGATTCTGGCTTCGTCCACACTGGTGTATAGGTAGTCTTGCCACAGGACAAGGAACTCGGTACTGCCACTCTCTATTCATACCTGAATTATATTATCCTAATCTGACTGGTAACCCACTTGTGTACTGAAAAAAGCTTCGTTATCGCCGCTACCGAACATTTACACCGTCGGATCGCCCGCATGGGCGACCGAATTCGTGAGCTGGAGGATGCTCTTGCCGTGCTCCAAGCGAGCCATTCTCCGGAGCCGCACCCCCTCCTGTGTGAGGGTTCCATCCTCATAGATACCGATAAAACCGACGAGCAGCCCCAAGAAAGCGAAGACGAAGGAGCGGACGAAGTTACCATGTCACTTGGCACGATGTCCGTCTCTGATCAAGGCTTCTCTCGGTTCTTTGGATTCACTGGTGGATCTGATCTACTACTGGTACGTTACGCTTTCTCCCCCCCCCCTCCTACCCCCTCCTTCCAAAAAAAAATTTTACACAAAGTTTTCGCTGAACAATAGCTTAGCTTGAGAATGACGACTCGGCGGAATCCCCCAGCCAATCAACTGAAACTGACAGTTCTAAGTCGTCACTACCCCTTCATCTTCAACGCTTCTCTCTTTCGTTCCCATTCACGCCGATCGGTACTATCAAGCAAAATATCGACACTATCAAGGACTATCTTCCCACATGGGACCGCGCTCTAGCAATGGCCGAATCCTACTTGGCCAATGCTACATGGGTCTTTCGTAGCGTCACCAGGCAACAGCTTATCAATGAGATGCTCCCGGTGATTTACGGAAAGCAGACAGTGTATACAGACGACTACAGCGGACCACATGACCTGGCGCTTTTATTCAGCGTCTTCGCCCTGGGATGTGTCATGGACGTTAGCTTACCTAATTCTACCTCGGAGTCTGAAGGTGGACATTATAACCAACTAGCTCTGGCGGCCCTCTGCCAGCAACCGGTACTCGAAAGGCCATCGGTGGTAACTATCCAGACCCTGCATATGTCGGCCGTTTACAATTCGATGCTTGGAGGCGATGTGAGCGGTGGAGAGTTACTAACCATGGAGTCTACATGGTCACTGGTTGCGGTGGCGTGTCACCTTGCTCAGTCGGTAAGTTATTTTAACCCCACGTGTACCTAATTTGCCGTTCAATTCGCACATATGCACACATGCAGGTTGGACTACGTAAGCTCGAAACACAGCATGCATATACCGTCAGTACTCACTACAACTCTAGACCGTGACCCTGCCCGATGGGAGACGGACCCGAGGATTGTACAAAGGCGCAGATTGGTGTTCTGGGAACTATTTCTCGCAGATTCGTGGAATGTACGTTGGGCTTGTCGAAGCTTTCTGTTCTTCTCGCAGTAGACATTTGCCCCCCCCCCCCGCTCACCTCCGCCCCTTCTAGGCTCTCACTACAGGCCGACCACCTTCTTTCAACCGTGCATTCATTGACTGCAAATTTCCGCAGGAAGGAGACGCGCCCACGAGTCTTGAACCTGGTGACGTCTCATCGAGTATGTCCGGTCCACACATTTTCCCCCTTCCCTTGGCTAACGTGGGGCGTAGTGAGGGCTTGGATGTTTCGCTTTGGATTTGAAGGTCCTGCAGAGATTGTTGCTCGCACGCTCACCGCCGCACCTCCTCGCTACTCGACCATCAAGGAGCTAGATCGCAAGATTCACGAGTTTCGTGTCCCACCAGAGACACTTCAGGCAATGCGTGGCGGACCTGGCGTTGACCCCAGATCCGTCCCCATTCCTGCCTCTATGACAGCTTTTCTCCTTTCAAACATTCAGGACGTCTGTAAGTCAATCCCTCTACTACGACGTCATTCGGTACTGAGTGATGTATCAAGTCCTCTTGTTCCTTCATCGCAACTTCTTCGTCCAGGCCCTCATTGAAGACCCTGAAAATCCCATAAGGGGTCAGTATGCTCCTTCGTTTTTGGCGACTGTCCGGGCCTCCAAGAATATTTTACGGACCGTCGAGGAACAACTTCCCATACAGCCCACCATTATTTGTCGCTTTTGGATGATATGGACGTTCACGTTCTCTGCCGCGGTAAAGCTCCATCGACACCCTGAGTGCTTTTTTTTTTTTCTAACGGAAAAATCGTTTCGCGTTTTAGGTGGTTTTCGCGTTCATCGCAACGCATAGCCCCCGGTCGCCACTAGCGAATGACGCCATGGTCGAATTCGACAGGGCATATTCATTAATAGAGGTGGCCTCCAGAACCAATCGCCGCGCCACCAAAGCCCTCGTATGTATCGCACATCCCACAAACGATCGATCAGTTCTGAATCACATTTGCTCGTTGTCCAAAAGGTCATCTTGAATCGCATGAGGGAGAAGGCGCACCGGGCCCTGGCGACCGTGCGCAATACGCCACCACCCCCGCAACCCGACGGCGCCGCACATGGCATCAAGCAGGAAGAGATCGAGGATGACTTTGTCGTCTTTGCCGGCCGTAGTCGCGTCTTCCGTCCGGGCGGAACAGTGCCCCCTACATCGCAAAGCCGTGCCGACGTCCCAGGACCCAACGCAACCGCACGACGAGCAAGCCGCGCAAGCTGCGGCGGGCGAGTCGATGATCGGCGAGTGGCTCGCGCGTCAGGAGCAATTCGTAGGCTACGACCCGCACTACGTCACGGCGATCGAGCCCCCGCCTTCTGCGCCGCACGACCAGCACCAACATCGTCAGTACGGATACGCACCCGAACAGTCGCAGTACACGCTCGAGGTCGTGCCCCCGCCGCCACCGCACTACATGACCGCGCCGTACCCCTCATATGCCCCGCCGCCGCACCCACCTCACCAGCAGCTGCACCCGCACGCCTCTGAGACGCACAACCTCTATCCGTCGTCGCATGCGCCGGGAATGGTGGGGCAGCCGCCGCATGGGCTGCACCCGGACGAGCTGGTAGACATGCAGCGCGATTATGCGGTGACGGCGCGTGCGCCGCCGGCGGAGTTGACGCAGCTTGGATTCGCGGCGAATGGGTCGCGGATGAGCGAGACGTGGGTGTCGTTCATGCAGTAGCGGGCGTTGCTGGATGGAGGAGCGGTGGGTAGCAATTTACGAAATTCCCCCCACTCCATTCCCTCTTCCCTTTTGTATGTTTCCCTTTTTTTTGGGTTTTGGGTGGTGGTTACCACTACCACCACCACCGCCTTGTCTCGTAGTATATAGCTGTGTCGTTTCTCTCTATCGCTCGCTGTCTTCATGTATCATTGCCCAACCTTTCCTTGGCGCTGCTAGATGGACTTGACTATATTATAGACTCCTGCTTTGCATTGCGGCCTGTAATAAATCTTTTACGATTATCAGCAGGTTTGGATAAACACCTCCAAATGAGAATAGAAAAGTAATTCATTTATTCTCTTTAAAACGAGGGTGGGTGAGAAAGGGACAGAGAAGAACAAAAGTATTCAGACACGTCGCGCAACTGAGGGGGCAAGAGAGAGGACTGACTTCAAGCTTCTTACTACTAATGCTAATACTAAATACTGATACTGTAATGTACTGAACCGTACGGATACGGATATTGATACTGGTAAAAAAAAAGAGGGAGAGATATCGGGAAGTGAGTGTCCAGAGGGTCCAATATACTGCGGTCCGGAGGAAGAGGGGGGAGGAAAGCAAACACATAAATCTCTAGAGCTACGGCGGACACGGGAAAATGACACACATTGACATATGGGAAAGGAAGGGAAGGGAAGGGTGTGGGGGCAGGGGCGGAGCTGTTCGAAACGAGCACGAGACGGATCGAGGCAAGGCAGCGATACGGGTATGAGCGAAGCGAGCGATAGCGAAAAGGCAGGAAGGGGGGGTTCGGGGGCAACCGTAAGCAGGGTAGAAGCCTTAAAGGTAAAATGATATGTAGGAGAATAATGTATATATGACATATATGTATATATATATAAGCGTTCACAGGTCCGTCGGTTGAGGTGAGACAGAAAAGACCGACCGAAAATATGATAAAATAAAAACGGCTTGAAGGAAGGTTCGTGATCAACGACAGCAGGGACAGGGGAGGCACACAGGGGAGGGGGGGGCGGGCAACACTCAAAAAGTGGTGAGAGCAAGACAAGAAATGATGGTACGGTACGCAGACGGGAGTTCGGAGGCGCGAGTCAGTTGAGTTGAGGTGAGGTCGCTAGTGGTGCAAGAGTTTGAGTGTGTCGCCCTGGAAAGCGATGCGTCCGCGATCATGCAAGGTCTTGGCGGCGCGCGTGACCTCGGCGGTATCGAACTCCTCGTGCCTATCTGGTGGTAGCGCCGCATTCATGAATGCTACGAGCGCTGCGATCGTCAATGCATCCGCGGGGGTGTACGTCGTGCGGAAAAGGCAAGCGATTGAGTAGCGTGTGAAATTTAGCCTGTGGGGAGCGGGGCAATAGGGAAAACAAGGATTAGAAGCAGAACAACGAGGAGAGAGCGACGAGGGAGGGTGTGCCGGGACCAGAATGGCGGTGCCGAGACGAACACGAATATACGGGAACACGGGACGGCAATCCCGATGAAATGACAGATGTTAATGACGCGATGCGATGCGATGCGATGCGGGTTTTTGTGTTCGTAATAATAAAATAGGGAAATGATTGTGTAAGAATAAATCAGTCAATGCATCGAAGGTTGCGGAGCGCGTGCGGGGTTTAGGTCAACGTCAGACGGGCGGGTAGTTGGTATGTTTCAGGGTTGGTAAGATAAGACAGAAAAAAGTTAGCGAACAAGGCCCGGTCATCGCGCGAAAGAGGGAAAGGAGAGGAGGAAGTAGCGTAGGCACGTACCTGTCCGCGGGAGAGTCCAAGTCGGCGAACCGTGGAGCCTGGTTATCGGCAAAGTGGGAGGCATTCGGGCCCGCATCGGGGTCCTCTGTCGTCGTCGCTGTCATCGCCGCTGCTGTGAAGGTAGGTGCTGTGTCCAGTTCCCCGCATTCGGTACCGAGCTCACCGTTATCGGTCGACTCTTCACCTGAATCGGGAGAGGCGGGACCGCTGTGTGTGACGCTATCCACAGCCGTGGACTTCGTCTTCTTCGAGCTAATTAAAAAAAGACTCAGTTACCCAGAACAGAGCCCAACATGCCAAAAAAAAGGGATTAAGAAAGGGGTGGTAAGGCGGAGAAGTTAGGAAGAAGAGGGAATGATTGTTGTGATTATTGCGTACCAGGGTTCTGGCACGGTCGAAGAAAAAAAAAAAGATGCGAGAATGAAAAATGATGCGACTTACCGTCGAATGACACATTTGCTGCGGTGCTGCTGCCATGGGTACGCACAGAAGGTGCTGTCCTGCCGAAGCTGCACCCACTTTTGGCACAGCCTGCAGAACACACGGTGCGGTTCGACGTGCAAAAGCAGTTGGTCGTTGCGCAAGTGCTCCGCGCGCTGCTCGGCGTTCCGCCGGCGTGACTCGCTGCCTGTGCCTGTGTTGGGACCGGCGGTAGACGGCGGTGTGTCGGACAGGTGGGGCGCTGACGGTGGTGGATGGGGGGAAGACGCGGACGGGCTTAGCGGGCGGTCTCTGGCCACTTCAACCTCCATCTCTCTTTCCTTGTCCTTGTTGGCGCGTGCGGCAGGAGGTGGGAGCGCCGAAACGAGCGCCAGCTGGTGCTGTGGTGGCGGAGGGACGCTGATAGAGGGCAGGAATGATTCCGGCACGGTCAGCCTGCTGGGCTGTGTAGCGGGAGAACTGGGAGCAGCGCACCTGGGGACGGTCGGCGCTGTTGCTGCGGACGCGACGGAGGCGGGAGGGGGCGGTGCTGCTGGGGAGGCTAGCCGGCACTGCGCGCGATGCTGTGACCACGCTTGCGCAGCCTGGCCCTCAGGCCCAACGGATACCCAGCTGTTGCAGGCCTTACAGAGGACACGTTCACCGTCATACTTGCGGATATCTGGGTCAGCAGCTACGAAACGAGGTGGCGGGTCTCTCGCGCTATAAGTCGGGAGCGAGGAGCCGCGGAGTAATTGAGTACGAGTGACGACGGGTAACACGATTGACGACGTACCCCTTGCGCGCAAGGCAGCTCTTGCGGTGGGCATCCCACGGGATAGAGCAGTACGTCGAGTTGGGTCGGAGGCGGATCCACTTGTCACAGGACGCGCAGCGGACACGGTAGGGCTCGAACTGGGCAACATATGGGTCTGAGCGGAGGTACTCTATGCGTTCCTCTTCGGAACGCTTAGCCCGCCTGCGCTTGGAGGGTGGGCCAGCGGAAATGGATTCCGCGGAAGGGCCGGGAGGGTTGGGACGTATTTGGGCGGGCTCGGGCGCTGGTGGGGCAGAGGACTGGGCTGGGCTGGGGAACGAGAAGCACGAAGGGGTCTGTCAGTTGTGGGATGGAAGGGGGGAAGAGTGGACGAACCATCCAAGCTTGTGCATATCCCAGTGCTTGGTGGTGAAGGCCCCAGAACGCTCATCCCGGTAGGAGACGGACTCTCCGCATGCCTCGCAGGTGACACGCCCGGACTCAAAATCTTTGGACGAGGATGGGACACTGTCCAAGTCTTGAAGGGTATCGGGTCCTTGGGACGCTTTGCGTTTCACGGGCAACCTATATCCAAAGTCACTCGACAACACTCAGCTCTGCAGAAGACAGAACGCACATTGGAGATGGGGAGGGAGGACGAGAAGAGGATGTGGAAGACGAGTGACTAGGTAGAAGGATGAGCAGACGAGTGGAACATAAGAGAGAGAGAGATAGTTACTCGGATGTTGGCATGAGTTGAAAGATGAGACGGAAGTCGTTCGGATTCAAAGAGAGTTGAAATAAGAATAAAATTCGAAACGAAACGAATGCAAACGGAAGAAGAATAAAAAATATATAAAAAAAAAGAAAAAAGAAAAGAGGGACAGGATGAGGGATGAAATGGAAAAATGGCTGGTCGCGGTCGGATCACTGGCAGCTTTCAAGTTACTCGCACCGCTTCCCTTCTTCCACTTCTTTTCTTCTTCTCCCTTTCACACTTCTAAATATAAAATATAAAAAAATAGAAATAAAAGAAAAACAATGCAACAAATGAATGAACGAATGAATGAACGATTAGATATGAGAGTAGAGGTAGCATAAGCACGTGGCTACCGGCCATCCTCTCCGCAATGGCACCTCAGTTCGAGACCGTCAAGGTTGGTCTGAATCATTTTGTTGTTCTCGCATTGTATCGTATCAATCACAATCCCCCGGCAACAAACAGTCATTCGTAGACGTACCCATAACCGCTGATGGTGTTGAAACAGTCTCTTTCCTAGAGGCAGCAGATGGCCTAATGAACCTCTTCGGTAAGTTGATCGATCTCCTCTCCAGCTGAAGCCAACAGCAAAAGATCTTTTGGGCGGTGCGGTTTTTGCCTTTGTTCAGACCGATCTTCGAAACAACATCGCAGTGCGTCGTCGCTCACCCCTGCCGCTCGAAACTCTATTCAAACACACAGCTACCTATCTACCATCAGGGTGTGCGCGCCCGCTATAATGCACACCAATCTGTGTCAGAAACTCTCGAGAAACTCGTCCAGGCAGAGGCGCTCGAAGGCAATGGGGCGAGACATGGCACTGCCTGCATGGTCCGATTGACCCGGTGCGCCTTGCACAGCCCCATCATATCCTCGTGTTATGAACACGGCCACTGTCCAGTGGCCTCATGTTTACTTGTCATGCGCTGCAGCATGCACAGGAAGATCGTAGTGCTGAACTCCATGTGTGCTTCAAGCGGGCCTACGACGTTGTCCTCCGACACCACCACTCGTTTATCATTCGTTCCGTCGTTTCCGTAAGTGTGGAGTGCCACATGAACACCGCATCACACGACTGATCCATCTTTCATACAACAATCCTATTCCGGTGGTCAGGTTGCTATCCATGCCGTACCCCGTCGCGACGACTTTTTCACGCGCATCGCCGAAGGCGGTTCGGTTGACAAGTTAGACTCGGAGATGGCCAAGTGGCTTGCCGCGCTTGACGCCCTCGTCATCAGGCTCTCTACTTTTTTGAAAGATGGAAATTATGGTCGTGTTTAGTGGATCGTTTCTAGCTAGGTAGAGAACTGGTAGAGAATACCGTAGATATTTTAGGACCGGACACGATGCGATCACGTGTAGCGTAGACACTTCACCGCGCCATCAACGTCGACTGCAACATACCTTAGACCTCCTTCCTTCCGTCCCTCAACATGTCACAACCTACGCAAAAGAGCTCTTTCTTTGATTTTCTCAAGCCACGCTATCACGAAGCCGTTTTCCGTCTGAAGAACTCCGTGATTGCAGTCATTGCCCTTGCCACCCTCACGCACCTGCTCCCAATCCCAACGCCCTACGCGTCCGCATGGAAGTTCTACCGCGACACCTTCCAGTCGCCATGGGAGAAAGGCGTCGCAATCGCTGGTACGAACCCTCCCCTCTTCGTCTGTACGCAGACTCGTAACTCACTAGCTTCGACCACTGTCTCTCTCGCATGTTCTCTCTCAGAATTAGCCGTCTTCGGCATCCTCCTCGCCAACATCCTCCAAGCATCCGTCGCGATCCGCTCTCCGCCCGCCCCGCACCCGCCAATTCCCTCGCCCGCAAAAGCCCTCTCACCGCCACGCCAATCGACGACGACGACGACACCGAACTGGCGCAGCCTCGGCCTCGGTAGCAAGAACGGCGGGCTCTCCCCTAACGTGCGTCTCCCCTCCTTTCCCCTCCTTCTATCGCCGCTCACGTAGAAACGCGCGAGAGCAGACGACCCCCCAGCGCCAGCTGCCCTTCTCTGCTTCTACTTCTGTGGGTGGCCCCAGCACGGGCGCAGGCAGCGCGTCGGACCCGCGTGGCCTCGCGCAGTCCTACTCGCTCGCGTTCTCCAATTTTCTCGCGTCCCCGTCATCCCTGTCGCCTTCATCGTCCCCTGCCGCGCACGACCGCTCGTTCGGCTCGCTCCCGCCCTCTCCCTCGCCAGTGTCGCCGCTCGCCGCGTATCGCGGGCGTCGGGCGCCTACCGGACGTGCGTCATCTCGAATTTTTTTTTCTTGTTCATTTTTCAATTCTTTTTTTTTTTTCGAACTCCGATGCTGAGGTTTTTTTTTTTTTTTTTTTTTTTGGTGGTTGTGTGATCTAGGTGGATTAGACGGATCGTTATTGGCGCGCCTGGCGCAAGGGGATTCGGATTCGGACGCTGATGAGTGATCTATCTACCCTGTCTGTCTGTCTGATGCTGGTGGAGCCCAGATGGCATTTGCTGTAAAGTCTATGGGAAAATAAAACTTAACAATTATGCACAGCTAGTGCCTAGTGGAGCATGGCGCCGTTGAGAAGTTTTTGTTTGTTTTTTTAAAGATCTGCGCTGTTAGTGCGGTGGCACTTGCACTCACTCCCCACCAATGCGATAGGTCAGCGCCAATAACCATGGGCACGTTTTCTCTCGGTCGTGATATGATGATACAGATACGTATCTGTGCGCAGCCATCTTGGGCGCGGCGACTTAGGGAGGCATCCATTGGGTACACTGAACTGAAACTTTATGTCTTATCCGAGCCTCAATCCCATGCGGTCTCCGGTGAGAGAGACCCTGCGATGGCACTAACTAACTTCAAGTAAGAATCGAACGTGCCACCGCCGCCCACACCTAAATCGGGCCATCTTAGGTGAGGAAGGGCGCGAATTCTCTTGAACTTTGAATTGTTTGTCTGCTGTCACTAGAACATTCAGTCTTATAATCATAGATCCGTGGCTGCTTGCCCCGTCCGCCGCGGCCCCACCGGCTGATCAAAGCTGAGACATGTTGGTTACCTTCTCTTTGTTCAGTCAAGGATCCTCGGATGACTCGAGAAACAGTTTGTCTGTGATGAAGGAGAGGCGCCCGAGAACGGCGCCTGGCTACAAGCGACAACCCGTCTCAACACTGCCTTACAACATTGGTCGTGTTGATAGGGCAACCCCGTCGCCACCGCCACCTACCGTATCTGGTGATCAACGCGAAAGTACGGTGTAAGCAAAAACTACATACTCGCCCGTAGACCCCGAATTTGTAGACACACGGGCACTCTACTCTCTCCGGACTCTGATGTAAGGCAGTTCTCGCTTTTGTTTTTGTTTTTGTTTCACCTCGTGGGCACGCCTGCATTGCGCCAACAGTTTCTTTCCAGGGTTTGTCATTTTGCGCCTCACGCAGTGGGAGCGGATGCATTGATGTTAATTCCGGGCGTGGGTGGGGAGACCACTTCTTTGCAATTGTAATTTAGCGCAGGGACATCGTTTCGACACGGTGTGCCCATGAACGTTAGCAGACAAGCAATGGAACATGTAGAGACCTAGTATTCTCGTGAAACGACGCGAGGGTATAAGCGTGAACATTCACCATACCTGGCTTGGACCCAGCAAGCATACCTACCGCGACACTCGGGGTCCTAACGTCCTTCACAACCTACTCAAGCACCTCATATGCTTTTCGCTCGTCAGATGCACGTTTCGAGAAGGTCCCTTAAAATGTCACCAGGACAGAGACTGCGGGTTTAGCAACAGTCAGCACGTTGATGACGACACCGGATACAAGACACATACCACACATTCTTCATAGCAGTTACGGGTCTGTGCGCGAGTCTTTCCTCTGGGGCTACAGTCCGCATATATATGCATTCGCGGCCTCCAAATGCTCACCGGCATTATCATGGCGAGTTTAGTATTCCAGGCGACCACGAGATCAAGATACCTCCTTGCAGGAAAAACGGACGAGGTGACGATCTCCTAGTCCATCTTGATTTCCGTGCTCGAGGCGCTGGTGAAGACGTTGCTACTAGCGTGCGTGGAACGCACCAGTTCGAGTTGTATTCCGTATGACACGTCAAGATTTCCGACACTTGCGTGTCGAGCTAAATTCTCACGTATGGTTCGTAAACACTCGGACTACAGTACCTGGTCAGTCGGCATCAAGACTTGAAGGACTCGGACGAGGGTGAGCGCGAGGCGATCTATATGGTCGGACGAGATCACGTTTTCATTCCCACGGCGCCGAAATGAGGCGCGTTCTTCCCAGAGAATACAAAAGATGTTTTGGAAAGAGTTAGTGGAACACGATGCGATCACGTTTAGACCTCACTGGCCTGAGTGAGACCTCCTTTCGCGCACTGGGCCCGGGAATAGGTCTTTTCATAGGTCTTTTTGTCATAAAACAACTACACACTTGCTGTTTCCATTATGCTCGACTGTTGTCCACTACGAAAGACTCAAAGACTCGACTGCCACAATGAAAATACTATCTATGTCTTGGTCTTTGTCTTAGTTGGCTCTTTCCACAATCTACTTCCGAAAAGACTGATACCCGGGCCTAGTGTTTCTGTCTTCCCTTGGCTCTAGGCTCGTGACCGGCCTGTATATGAGAATACCGCAGGCTTGCCTTCGTATACAGACGGACACCGGTCTACCGGCCAGCCATCTCTTCTATTCCCCTGTTCACCGGCTTTTCTAGATTATATACCATCGGTAGATAGCAGCAGCAGAAAACTACAGAACATATCGGAAGTCTCTATTTTGTCTGTCGGTCAGATCCAAAAACTCCTATTCATGCAGCAACACACTCGTCAGCTCGCTATTCAGCTTTCCAGAGAGAGGAAGGTGGATGCGGACTTTGGAGACTATTACCGCCACGCTGTTCCCACGCTCGTCGGTCTTCATGATATAAACATCGTCGTAGGTAGTGTCCGGGCCGCACTCGTCGCGACGCCTGTTTTCGCGTGATAGTAATACACGGATGGAAAATAGCAGCAACATGCACGCTGCATAGCAAAAACCAATGACGACCCACGGAACGTGGTTGCTAGAAACTGCGTTGGCGGTGGTGAGGGTTTATATTGCATTGGCCTACTCACCGAGGCTTATATTGTGCTTTCCACATCAATGGACCGGCCGCATTTCCGATGCAGTATGCGGACAATATGATGGCATTTGTCGTAACTCTCTTAGTGTGCCCGGCGGTTGTCTGCGAGACCCATGCCAAGGCCAAGATGAAGCCTGGGCCACCGATATCTAATCCCGAGAATTCCATGAACGCTCATAGTATTTGCAGCAATATTATACGTACTTGTCAGCCAGATCGCAAACAACAATCCAACCTTGTTGTGCCAGGGCAGGAGGCTCACCAAAAGTACTCCCAGAATGGAAGGGACGAAAGAAGCGATTCCAACCCAAGAAATACTGTCTGGAACGCGTGACACGACTTGGATGCCTGTGAAAATGGCCACCACGAGTACCACACCGTCGACGCAGGAAAGAAGTGTGGTTTGCAATGGGCTGAAACCAAAAGAAGATGTGATGATCTGACGTTGGTTGATGAGCGAGAGGGTGACACCGAAGAATATGGCAATTAATGCGAAAAGGAATGTCTTTGGATCTGTCAAAGGCCTCAGTCATCCTGTTCAGCGGACCATTAAGAGCTATGGTGTAACGGGATACAGACTGGTACTGACTGCTCTATCTTGAAGTGCTTGTTCTCGACTCCCGCTTGATTTTCCTTAAACGAGGATCAAACTCAGATACCGGACTGGGAACTACGCAGAACGAACTTTAAGACGTTGGACCGCTTTCACTCTTTCGCCAACGGTCAAAAACCAAGCATCAGTCGGAGAGTCTGGAAATAAGAAACTGCCCGGTTCTAAGGGAAACAGGGATTAACCAGAGGCTGAAGTGCTTACTAAAAGAGTGCCGCTGCAATGACTGTAAGCATTCCTGTAATGATCATGAACCTGGAAAAGAGTAAGCATACTTCGTGTGGACGGAACATCCAACACGGTTTTACCATTGCCAAGGCTCAAGTCCTCCAGCATGGATATGCAGTGCACCAAAGCTGGTGAAACCAGAGGCGATTATAGCTGCAACGTGCGTAAGAATTTGTGAGAGTGACCAAAAAAACGGCCACAAACCAACTCCATTCATCGAGACTTCGCGGTGGTGAAGTGGTAAGACAGAGAGCGAGGTAGTAATTGATACTGGCCACCCACACCAATAGGATACGCGAGCGGCCTGCTCTTTCCGTGTGTAGAACATTGACGTGATGATCATGAAGCCCGCCGTGATAGACCCTTCGCACATACCGAGGACGAAGCGGACGGCTAAAAGACCAGCAAAATTCGTGCAGGCAGCATGACAGCACACGGCGATGCCCCAAATCAAGATGTTCAGACTGGAGTGGTAAGGAGATTAAAGATCATCCCAGTTAGACGACACGGAAGCCCCATGACAAGTTGCGGGCAACTCGCCTCAACCACTTTCCAACGGGGAACCGCTGCAAAGCCAGATTCTGAGGAAACTCGAAGGCAAGATAACTGAGATAGAAAATTGTTCCCAACCTGGTCGACAAAATATGAGCGACTTGCGAAAAAACGTTCAAACGACAAGACGCAACCAATTATATCTACAAGGGATTTCCATTGGCCGATTAAAAGGCAGATTAGTCACACAGGTACACGAGCACGTACTCATTTGCGGTGAGGCGTGTTGCTTTCCTGGATAAGTGTTCAGGCACACGGTTTTCAACAGACGATGTACTAGATCTTAAGACTGTACTTACTGTATTCCCAGAATGGCGGAGCTGCCTAGAGTTGACTTGTCCATGTACTGGATCCTAGAACCCGGTCAACCCGAGACGTTACTACAACCGAAAATTTCGAGGCCTAGCGCACAAGTATAAGACTGGGGAGAAGTTTCCACCGGTGTCAACAAAACAGACAATAGTCTCAACACTCACTACACATGAGGGGCATGATATGTCTATCTATCTTACGCCTTTATTTAAACCGTGAGCGCCGAATATGAACGCAGCGTGTCACCACTATGGCCACACACCCGATCCTCAGGGATTCTTGCGGGTTTAGTTCCAAGGAGATACCCGCGACTAGATGTGCGCCGGTATCGATAGAGCGAGGGTCGATAGAGACTTTGTCAGGCATCTGGCTACGTTTTTCGTTGAAAGAGCGCATCTCTGTGCAGAAAGCTAGGCGTGTATTGGTGGGGGGGAGGACGGGAAGAAATGAGGCACAATGATAGACGGATGCCGCGTCGTGACATGGATATAAGGCATTCCTCGGGGAGTACTTCGACATCGAAGACTGGGGCTGCCAGCAAGACGCGTAAAATTCGGAGCAGAATGGGGCAGAGTCAGTAATAGACACACCCGCTGCACCGCCATATCTTACTAGAATGGCTTGAGGAAGAGCACAGCCCAACGTAGGCTTGCTAGGATAACCTGGTTGTATATAGATAACGCTACACGCCGTCGCGGATAGGTCAGTCAAGTTCGAAGTGGGACGGTTCTGGTTCTTTAAAAGCTTATGTGCGAGACTCTTCTGCTTCGGTGCGTGACGATCGCACACAACCCACAAGTGAAAGTAAGCCGAACATTAATATTGTCTGTATATACTTGGGTCATGACGACGGCGTCGTTGACCACGCTCAGACCGCGGTTTGCTCCCTGTAGAACGCTAAACAATCAAATCGCATCAGGTTACGAAACCCATGGGACTGGTACTAAGATATCCGTCCTCGGCTTGTAGACTGAAATGAGCCCTATCCGAGTCCCGTTGCATAAGCTAGTCCCTCGGGATTCAAAGTGAGCTGACCGCCAAAAGTATGAACCGATATCAAATTCAAGAGCCACGATGTCACGCGCAGTGTAAGACATGTCGAGGTTCGAATGCGAATGCGATCAATCGGATTGCGGAGCCTTGGTTGGAGCAACGGTGCGCCATCGGAATGCGTCAATAACAGAGCACAGCGCAAGCCTGTGTACGGCACGGAGCCAGCAGCTTTGGATCTATCAGAGATCCAGACTACGCGGTACGAGCTCAGAACGTCATTCCAATTTCCCTGCAATAGTCATATCGTAATAATGACCGCCACCGCCACCGACAATTTACGATTACGCACTAACCCGTGTGCGTGCGGCGCTCACCCGTGTGGACGGGCAGTTTCAAAGAGAGGCAACACTTCCTTCTGATCGGATTCTGAGGAGAGCCAGCATTTTGACCATGCCAGGAGTCTCGAATAGGCAACGGAACTAGAGGTGACTATAATCGTTAATTAATAGGGACCGGGACCTCATCCGAGTCGGTCGTGACGATGAATGAAATGTACTGAGGCCGGCTGATGGGTGATGACGGTGGTGTGGCGGGGACGTCCGAGTCGTCAATGATGTGATGTGCTCCATTCCTTGGTACTATCATCACCAAATGATATGGCACGTACCCTCATCGAGTGCCTCTGTAATCCCTACCTTCTTGACGCCCAGATATCTTTGCCGCAACTATGTGGTTTTCTTGAGCTGAATGAAGTGGTGATTGTCACGTGTATGATGTAATGTGCTGAGTGGTGGTGATAATTAATATGCAATGCGATGAGTACGTGCATGAGTGGGGAGGACCCAGTAGTACGTTGCAAACCTCTATTTACTGGCGTTCTTGAACAGCAGGCGAGTCATCCCGCTCATCCGCGATATGATTATCGCGAATATGCAGCGCCGCCCCGTCCGCCCCCACACGTATCTCAACCGTGTCCCCATCCCTGCAAAAAAAAAATAGTAGTTAAAGCGTCAACAGAAGCACCCACAGACACGCAAGGGCGCAAAGCTCACCGTATCGTGCCGACAAGTATCTTCTGCGCCAGCGGGAACAGCACCTCTGTGCGCACGACACGCGCAATTGCACGTGCGCCATAAAGGTCCGAGAAGCCCTTCTGAGCAAGCCACCCGCGCGCCGCATCGTCCACGTCGAGCTTGATGCGGCGTGGCACGAGGCGAGCCGCGACGTCCTCGAGCCGGAGGTCGACAACGCGCAGGATCGACTCGCGCGTGAGCCGGTTGAAGACGAGCATCGAGTCGAGCCGGTTCAGCAGTTCCGGCGGGAACTCCTCCTTGACACGCTCCAGGACCTCTGCTCGCGCTTCGGATGTGACGACGCCAGAATTTTCCGATGCCGAAGGGTGTGCTAGGATGTCACTGCCTGAGGTACATAAGATGGGTGAGCGAAGAGACTGGACAAAAGAAAAAAGAAACGCACCAATGTTGCTCGTGAGGCAGATGATGGTATTCTGCAAAGCATAGAGCTGAGCACGTCGATATCCCTTCATGACGTAAGACGCACCTTAAAGTCAACCTTTCTACCCTGGCTGTCCGTTATGGTGCCTTCATCGAGTATTTGAAGAAGTATCATGACAACGTCCTAAACCGAACAACGATACAGAATGATTCTTGAAGGGACGAAAAGGCTTGTTTACCTTATGTGCCTTTTCAAGTTCATCCAACAAAACCACGGCTGAAAACAAAAAAAAACGATGAGATAGATAGAACGTAGCGTGACAATTAGACAAAGGGACGTACCATAGGGCTTTCGTCGAACGGCCTCGGTTAATTGACCTGGATTCGTATTCGTATCAAGAACAAAGAAGAATGCCTCGGAAACCTTACCGCCTTCCTCAAAGCCTACGTATCCGGGGGCGGCTCCAATCAGCCGCGACATAGTGTGTCGATCATGATACTATTGACGTTCTTAGGGCCGCATATATGGACCAAGTCCAGATGTGCTCACTTCTGACATATTGATATTAATGCTATGAACCGTGTCAAAATGTCGATCAAGGTAACAAAAGCGATTAAGATCTCACAGTGCCCGGTGCTCATCGTTGAACAAGAACCCAGCAAGCGCCTTGCACAATTCAGTCTAGCAAGTTATGGTGAGTAAAAGGGAAGTAGAAGACGCAGCAGCCAGCTCATACCTTGCCTACCCCCGTTGGGCCAAGGAACAAGAACGATGCCACGGGTCGCGTGGGCGCCTGCAATCCAGCCCGCGATATGCGCACCGCGTTACTGATCGCGCCGACGACGTGGTCTTGCCCGACGACGCGAGCCCGCAATGCGTCTTCCATCTACCAACCAGCGCATTGTCAGTCATCAACAGCGCTCAACAGGATAAGGAACGTTTACATGTACGAGTCGCTCTCGCTCGCCCTTGAGCAGACTCTGCACTGGGATGCCCGTCGCGCGCGCCACGACACGGGCGATATCGTCCGACGTGACGCGCTCGCCGAGCATGGCGCCCGAGCCCATTCCTTCCGTAGGGATCTCGCGCTCAAGCTCGGGAATCGTAGCATAGCGTAGACGTGACGCAGCCTCATAGTCGCCCTTGCGCTGTGCGACCTCCAGTTCATGTTTGGCTTCCTCGAGGCGGCGCTTGCGTTCCTTGTTGCGCTGTAGTCGCTCGCGCTCTGCTCATACATCAGGTGAACGCCCTGGGGGAGAAGGAGATACGACGTACCGGCTTGCCATTGCTCCTCAAGAGTGGCAGCTTCCTTGCGAGTGCGCTCTAGGGCCTGCTCAAGCGCCTCACGCCGTTCGGCACTGAGTGGATCCGACTCATTGCCCAGGCTGGTAAGCTCGATCTGCATCGTCATGGCCGCGCGATCAAGTTGTTCCAACGCGTCAGGCTTTGACTCCTGCGCGAGACGAAGCGATGACGCCGCTTCGTCCACGAGGTCAATCGCCTTGTCTGGAAGAAAGCGATCTGAGACATAGCGAGCAGCATATACGGCAGCTGAGATGGGAAGTAAACGTTGATTTAGACTTAACAAGACAACCAAGGGGCAGAGACGAACCCGTGACCAGGGCACCATCGGAAATCTCAACCCCATGGTGGACCTACACGGACAATCTAAGTCCTAAGGCATGATCTATCGAGACAAGAGCGCAAACAAACCTCATAGCGGGGCTTTAGCCCACGTAGTATGGAGATAGTAGACTCAACAGTAGGTTCCTCGATGGTCACGGATTGGAAGCGACGCTCAAGAGCTGCATCTTTGCTGATAGTCTTTCTGTACTCATCAGCTAGATCCATGTCTTGTTAGCATGGTCCCAGGAGCAATGCCATGTGGGACGTACGAGTGGTAGCACCAACGAGCTGCAGCCCCCGCGCCAAGGCGGGCTTTATCATTTGTCCGCCGTCGATGCTACCCTCGGTCTTGCCCAAATTGAAGAGGGTATCTGTAAGTTTCATTGAGTTCGGTGTAAACAAAGAATAGACTCATGGAAAACACGTACGGACTTCGTCGATAAAGCAAATAACGCCACCGGCCTTAAAAGGCGTTTGGGTGCTATACACCAAGACGAACAGAAACACGAACCTCGTCCTCGATATCACGAATTAGCGCCTTGAACTTTTCCTCGAACTGGCCGCGAATGCCAGAACCCGCCAAGATAGCAGAAAGATCAATCGAGAGAACACGCTTGTTGTGCAGAGACTAGTGCGGATAAATGCAGGAATGAATGTGTTGAATCGAGAACGAACCTACCTCAGGAACCTCTTTCGCGACAATCCTGCTCGCGAGTCCCTCGAGGATAGCCGTCTTTCCCACTCCAGGGGGTCCAATGAGCTGCAGCGCGCTTCAATCCATGTGCCACGTCGCATAATTGATAAACGCACCACTGGGTTTGACTTTGTCCTCCGAGAAAGAACTTGGAGATGGGTTAGCCAGCGTTCGAACCTGACAACAGAGAATTCATACTTTGGATGGTCCGCCGAATCTCTGCTCATACCGGTGAGATGAGGACGGGGTGCAAGTAATCGCAAATCACTCGCCTTCATCTCTCCCAATCACAGGGTCAAGCTTCCCAGGTCTTTGCCAACTCTGTCAAATCGACGCTCTAAAACACGTCAGAAATTGGCGATCACAAAATCTGCGTTGTGGTGTACGCACAAACTCCTTGAGCGCGTCTCCTTTCGAATACTGTTGTTGCATGGGAAACCTGAACCCAGGAATGCCTCCTCCGCTTCCTGTTCCTCCTGGTGGGGTCTGGGCGTAGTGGCGGACAGGCGCATAACTGCTAGCAATTAGAACCGGGAGACTTGGGGCAGCGACGCGCAGAAGGTGATTAGATTTTGTGTGTGCATTGCGGAAAACGTTACGTCTAAATGATCTTGACGCGAGGCCGTGGAGCATAGACGGTGACGGAAGTACAGAAACCCTGGGTGAGCGCGATCTGGAGAGTGCGTGTGCTTGAGCTGACTCAGCAGTTCGCAAGCGGGACACGGTTTCCAGCCCCGAGTCCGAGTCCGGCCTCCAGTGAACTTGAATTCGATTTCCCTTTGTACGGAGGGAGCAGCACTTGGCTGCGCTGTAAGCGCTAGAGTGTGCAGGTTGACGCCAACTCTCACGATGCCTCGACTCGGACAGGGCTTCCTTGGGCTTCAAGAGGTCCCGGCAAGCTCCAAAGGATCCAGAGTCAGGCCTTCTTTCTGAGGCTGAAGTAGTCGCGCAGCGAGGGTACAGGCCTACTAAGGACCACTGTTACCGTCTTGCATATCGTACCCAACAACCTTCGAATATTGGATGACCGGGAATGAACTCGGACGTGTGTGGCATCTGGTTGGACGTGAGAGCTGTTTGGGGGTTATAACAGATTCCATCTGGTTTGACACTGCAACCACTACAGCGATACAACCCAGTTGCCAGACCCCCTTTCCCATGATGCCCGCCGGACCAACTGCATCTTCTGCGCCTCTTGTATCAAGTCCGTGGACTGACAAGATGGCCAGGTTACTGCTCATACCCGATAACGAGGAAAGCCTGGTCGCCCCTGCTCTTGTACTGAAGGCAACAGACTACTGGCCCCGTATCTTTCTGCATGCCGTCTGGCGTGAGCTACAGGCTGGGGATAACCAAGGGCGGCGTCTCCTTCGAGTCACATACTCTGGATTAGATCTGGTCTACATGTATGAGTACCCTTCCGCCGCTGCTGGCGAGCGCCAGGTAACCCAAGAGGACTTCACTCCGGAACTTCGGCTGAAACAACTCCTCGATACCCTTGGGGTACGGCGCTTTCGGGTGCCGCCGTATGCGTGCACGTCATTCGTCGTGAGTCTGCGGTGCTGAGATGTTTACGTATGCACGTACGTAGCTCAATCCGTGACCAGATAGGTCATATTATGCACGCATATATCGTCGACTCCAGAGTTCTCAGAAGTCGCGTCTCGCCCTGGCAATCGTCTAGGCTCAAGCCCCTTTGCAACTCTCGCAGCATGTTCAATATCGATCCCCAAAACTCGTCGATTACTACTTTTAGATTCAGCTCTGCAGAGACTCCCTACAATGATCATTCGAATGCGCAGACCTCATCAGGCTTCGTGTTATCTAGACCTTTAATCGAACGCGTAGTCGGCGCTGACCCTCTGTTGAATACCGCCGACGCACATTCCGAGACTGGTGATCAATACAGCACAAGAATAGACGAATATGCGCAGGAGCAACAGGTCACCAATGCCTCGAAACCCAAAGCGCCATTCCTTGTTCGCTAAGACAGCTCCAGCAAACTCGGGCAGATCTACGTCTATGTCTACAATCCCTGCCGTCTCTCGCTCGGTCCCCACAAGAGGATGTATTTACCGAAGCCAAGTCGCTCGATCACGCAAAGCGACCACACCGAGGTGACTTGGCCAACACCGCCTGCGGGCAGCGCGCTAACACTTCAGGAGGACATCCGGAGCCTTCCGACTCTGCCGACCCTTTCAAGCGACTCGTCTGGATCCTCCATCTCGACTCTAGCCACTCCCGCCTCACCCAGCCCTGCACCACGCCATGTCCGTCGTGCAGCAGCGCAGGGTCGATTATCTCTACCGACTCCTACTCCGACCCCGACCCCAGCTGCGGCAGAACCAAGCCGCCGCCGCGCGCACGCCAGGATGTCGCTCATGTTTCCGCTACCTACCCCCGGCAGCGCTTCCGCGACGGAATCACGGGCCGCTTACCGTAACTCGCTCGACCTGTCTGATCTCGCACGTTGCAGGCTCTGGGACGCGAAAGGTAAAGATGGGAATGGGATGGACAACGTGCGAGTGCGCGATAAGGAGTTTGTGCAATCGCTAGCGCGCCAGCGATTGTAAGGATGACGATAATAATTTGCCATCATCATCATGTCACGGTTTGCGAGCTTTATTGGGAAAGATATTGGCTCTTACCGTTCTGTTCCGAAATACGTTGTCTCCTAGGAGAATGTGATTTTTCATTTTTTTTTGTTTGCCTAGAACGGAGCGAAGAGTGTTCTCGAGTTACACTGATAGCCGAGACGAGACGAGCGTAACGCCAAGGCTGAACGGGGCGGCGCCTCCCATCACTGTAAATACTCGCCCTAGCCAAATATCTTCATTTCGACCCACCATCTACTTCCGCTCTCTCTTTCTTTCCGCCATGGTGCAAGTAAAGAACAAAGTTTGCCTCATGTAACAATCTTTAGCTGTGACTAGCAATCGCCCCACTGCGCTAACGTATTTTTTATGCTAAAACAGCGTGCATGATGGTTGGGGTGTCGCTCCCGAGAAAGGCCTGAAGGGCAATGCCATCGAGGAAGGCACGACGACGAACATGGACACCATCGCAAAGGAGCACGCGTACCGCACGCTCGCTGCGCATGGGCTCGCAGTCGGCCTTTCCGATGGGCTCATGGGAAACTCGGAAGTCGGGTCCGTTCTCTTCCCCTTTCCTATATATCTTAAACACAGCAGACACCAATGGGAGCACACACACACACACAGGCATCTTAATATCGGCGCGGGCCGTATAGTATGGCAGGATATCGTCCGGATCGACGTCGCGATCAAGAAGCGGCAGTTCCACAAGAACGAGACGATCCTCGCGAGCTTCAAGCGCGCCAAAGAAACCAACGGGCGTCTGCACCTTCTCGGCCTCGTACGCCCATCCCCCCCTCTCCCACTTTATTGTTTTTCGCTAGAACCAACGCGGCGGTGGTAGATCTCTGATGGCGGTGTCCACTCACACAACACGCACCTATACGCGCTGCTCGAGACGGCGAAGGAGGTCGGCGTGCCGCACGTATACGTACACTTCCTCGGCGACGGGCGCGATACGGCGCCACGCTCGGCTGCGGGCTATGCGGGCGAGCTGAAGACGTTCCTTGAGGAGCTTGGCGTTGGGGAGGTCGCGACCGTCGTGGGGCGGTACTATGCCATGGACCGTGACAAGCGCTGGGAGCGCGTGCAGATCGCGGTCGAGGGACTCGTGCATGGGAAGGGCGAGGCTGCGGAGGGCGGGGACTACGTCCGAGCGATCGAGGCGCGGTATGAGAAGGACGAGACGGACGAGTTTTTGAAGCCGATCATCGTGAATGGTGATGCTGGCAGGATCAAGGGTGCGCTACCTCCCCCTCTCCATACTTACGAATGCCTTTTGGCTTACGCACCAGACAGACGGTGATACTCTGTTCCTGTTCAACTACCGTTCGGACCGTATGCGCGAGATCAGCACCGTCCTTGGCTCGTTGGAGAAGCCTGTCGACGTGGAGCTGCCCAAAGACCTCGTACGTTGACCCTTCATTGGCTTCTCTGTTCTTGGGATCTGAATACATGTGTTGGGGACCTCGTTCGCCCCTACAGCATATAACCACCATGTCTCGCTACAATGCCAGTTTCCCGTTCCCGGTGGCCTACCCACCACAAGCGATGACGAACGTGCTAGCCGAATGGCTCGCCAAGCACGACATCAAGCAGGCGCACATCGCCGGTCAGTCGTTTTCGCCACCCGTCTTTCTTCCCCGAATAATATCATCTATCTCCCCGCAGAGACGGAGAAATACGCCCACGTGACGTTCTTCTTCAACGGCGGCGTCGAGAAGCAGTTCGAGAACGAGGAGAGGCACCTGATCGACTCTCCCAAAGTCGCGACGTACGACCTACTGCCCAAAATGAGCGTCCGCGGCGTCGCAGATAAAGTCGCTGAGGTCGTCCGGGCAGCCAAGCACGAGTTTATCATGTGTAACTTTGCCCCTCCCGACATGGTGCGCTAGCATAGCGTCCTCTCCGCGTGCTTACCCCCCACTTAAATAACAAAGGTCGGCCACACGGGCATTTTTGATGCCGCCGTAGAGGCGATCACGCATACGGACGCGGCGGTCGGAACGGTCTACGCTGCGTGCCAAGAGGCGGGCTACACGCTGCTCGTCACCGCGGATCACGGCAACGCAGAACAGATGGTGAATCCCGAGACTGGCGCGCCGCACACGGCGCACACGACCAACAAGGTCCCGTTCATCCTCGCGGGGCCCAAGGGCGGCGCCACCTTTGCGTTCGCGGACGACAAGGACAGGAAGGAGGACGAAGAGGAGGGTGCGCTGTGCGATGTTGCGCCGACCGTTTTGGCGCTCCTGGGACTCGACAAGCCAGAAGGTGCGTGTTTTACTCTCCCCTCTTTCCCTCACGATTTTGAGACTGAATTAATATGTGTCTTAGAAATGACCGGTCGGTCGCTGCTCGCTGTGTGAGCGGCATCTGCATATACATATGGAGGGAAAAAGAACGCATAGACCAAGGGGTGTATTGCTATGGCGTACCAAAATAGAAAATACCTCGCTCGAGTACAAAATGTACGGATATTGTGTAACAGCCAGATCAAGAGTAGTAGCCTAGAAAAGAGAAGTTCGTATGCTCTCAGTCTGTCTGCAATGCGTGAGGGTCAGACTCGAGGTCAGCCAAGAACAGTGTTCGGGTTCGGGTGTTGAACGGTAAGGTACGGACGGTTATGCATACAATGACAGGGTCTGGTATTCAGTGCTAAATGACTTATGCAATTAAACGCTTTATGAGGGTGCGATACGCATCAAGATCGAGCGAAAGCGGACATCGAGAAACAAAGTAATGTCCTATCATACGTAGTCCCGTGCACGCGCTCTGCGATCGTACTATGACGTACGTGGTAACGTCGCATCCTGCCTGAGCGCAAGTGGTGATAGATTTGCTTGCGCACCAGACGTGTAAGGCATCGCAGGAAGCGAGTCGAGGTGTAAATTTGAGCGCGATCGCGCAAGGACCTCGCTTGCGACGTCTGCCCCGTACTGCTCGGCTAATTGGCTGCCAAGGCGGAACACCATTTATTTAAGTGATGGGTGATGGGACAGACTGCGGGGTGCGCACCTGGCATAGTTATCCATGATGACCGCCATCGAGTTCATGCTGAGGCGGTATGCCTTGGGCATCATGCCCTTTCCGAAGCGATACGTGATGTGGTTTGAGCACAGTAGCCCGACGACAATGACGCCGATTTGGAACGGCACGAGCCCAAAGACAATCGTGTACCAGCGCCTGAGGACGAAGCGCTCGAAATCCATGTACGGGCCCTTGCATCCGGGAAGAACGGAGCGTGAGTAGCACACCTGCGAGATGGCGGCCTCGACGAAGGGGGAGAAGAAGCCGCAGCAATCGAGCTGGTTCTGTATGCGGAGCCAGTCGCTGATGCCAAACTCGTTGGCCCACTGGTTGTTGACCTTGCCATCGAGGTTGAAGTTGCGGCGCTTGAAAGTGAGGTAGCCCGGAATGATGAGGAGGGCGAAACCTATCCAAAGGAAGAAAGTGTACACGGCGAGGAAGGAGCGGTTGTTAAGGAGGATGCCGGCCCAGCCGATGACGGAGGTGATGATGCCGAAGCCAGCAGCGACGGTGGAGATGATGAGCTCGGCGCGGTTGCCCACCCGGACGATGTCGGCGTGTGCCCAGACGTCGAACCATGTGCAGAGAAGAAATATCATGCTTGCAAGCGAATAACTAGAGAACTATTTGTCCGCCAAGGCGACAGAAGAGAGATCGACAAAAAAGGCAATCAGCGACACAATGCGGTGGTCACCATCACTACCCGGACGACAACCATCAGGGCAATAAATGAGAGACTCACGAGAAGATTGGAGAGGAAAAGTGACCACTTGAACTTGTTCCAGCGGAGACGAGGGCGGGTGCGACCGCCTTCTTTGCCAAAGAGGCTACCCTGTACGCCATCATAGTCGTCGTCGCCTTCGCCTGGCATACGTGCCTCGCCGCTGCGAAAAGCCTCACGCCCTCCACCACGCTTTGGGCCGAGCTGATTGCCCTTTCCCCGGTTCTTGAGGCCATTGTAAAGGACGGCATCTGAGAATTTTGAGGGGAGGTAGTTGACGGAGCGGGAAAGGGAGGCCTCTCCGAGGAGCGGTGAGTCTGTGCGAGGCGAGGTCGAGCGCATTGAGATATTTGAAGCAAAGGGAGCATTTGGAGGCTCGAGTTGAGCGTGCATGCTGGAGAGTATGTGTCGTGTGGACGTGGCGGCGGAATAGGCCGAGTTAGCACTGGAAATGATTGAGGAAGCGCGGCGAGATTGACTGTCCACAGGACGAGTAAGCAAATAAGAAGAAAAAAAACGGAAGGAAAAACGGGAAAAAACGGAGCTACGCACGAGAGGTCCATCTAGAGGAGGAGCATGAAAACGAAAACGTAAAAAAAAAAAATATGGGCGGAACGTAGACGTTTGGTCAGGGCGTCGTTTGGGCGGTGCACCGTTTGATGCAAATTCCCACTCGGCTTACCGATTCTCGGCCCGAAGGTGGCCTTGAGGTTGGCGCTCGGGCGGGGGCATTAGTGCTGAGATAGGTGGACCACACTCTTTGCATGGTGTAAAATACAACCTCAAAGTACAAAGTTGAAAAGAAAGAACGGTGTGGACACGGTGGGTAACGAGGAACTTGAATAAACCAGGAATAGAACGGATAGCGTGACTGAGATACGAATCCTCGGCTCGGCGTTCCTCCGGTAATCCGGACTAATATTCGTGTCACGGTCACGTTGACCATTAAAGTTATCTACTTTATTGAACTCTAAACCGTGTGATCCGCAGACGGGTGATCCCCTTCGTCAACTTCGCATCGTATCGTCTTTTCTATGTTGATCTCCAGCTTTGACGGGTCCGTCTCACTCATCGGGGACAACGCCTGAAATTTTTTTTTAGCAAAATGACAGTAAGACTGGGGTGATTCAACAAACTCACAGATTGGAATCGGGCTCTTGATCGGGCTTGTGTGTCGCTATCATAACAAGAAGGGAACAACACAGGTAGCGCGTGATCGACGTCAACCGGACCCATCCTCGAACGCTTTCGTATCGAGCGACGACCATTGAGCGTTGCAAGCAGAGAGTTGGCGTACACTGCGCATGTCCATGTCCTATGTGTCTTCGACGGGGCAAAGCGTTTGAATAAACAACGCACGTTTACTGATAGCAAAATGTAACCCGAGGAAAATCAAATTGTGAGGCATGGTCAGCCACTACGGATCATGTCAAGCTGTCAGCTGTCAGGGATCACGAGGCGGATTGCTAACTACGCACGCATATCATAGAGACGACTGTAGTGACGCTGAAAGGAATTCAGCACATTGCCTTACTGAGAGTGACAGTGAGTATACCATGTGAGGGCCCCGTTGTTGAATGTATACAACATGATTGTGTCGATAGTGTGGTCCAGACTATGTCAGATAAGGATATGTTTGCGGTTGGCCTTGGCGCGAGACGTACCTTCCAAAGCCAGTTCGGCTCTTATGAAGGAAATAACACATAGTGACTGTTATGCCGATGTCGACCGAACATGCCATGCTGAGTCCGAGTGTGAAGACGTACTGCGCGTCGTTCCGAATTAAGAGGACGAAGTTGCTATGACGAAGAACAATACTTACGCCGTAATTTTCGATAAACAAGTGGAAGCTCTTGAGCTTTCCCCTGAGAAGAGTGTTCAATTCAATTTGTGCCTGTCCTCTTGGCGTCGCAACGGGTCTCACTCACATCTCAGTAGTCGACACCAGCGCAGCACCAAGACGTCCGCATGAAAGCATGACCTATGCGACATACACTCGCATCAGTGAGCCTTGATCCGATTCAACTTCATGCCCTCACCAGTGGCGTGGTAATATACCAATTGTTACGGCTCACTGGTGTGTACTTTGTCAGCTTCCGTACGAAAGTTAGCAGACACAGACACGAAGAACCCACGTCGGAAGACCCGGTGAGAAAAGAAGCTTCAGGAAAAATAGCACAATATCAGCATTGAACTGATTTTGAACTCTACGCAACAATGGATTTGGTTGGCGTACAGTTGGGCAAGGAAGGTGATCGTGGCCTGCAGGAGTCAAATGATCGCATCGATGCACCCGGTCAAAGTTAGGATCATCACGACAGGCGGGACTATATCAAGTCTGGCCCTTACCGTGAAGGCGACGGTTAGCTAATTCGCGCCAGGCAACGATAGGATCAAGTTGTTATCAGAGAAAGAAAGAAAAAGAGAACGACACGAAGGCGCCTACTCCAATGGTTCTACCGACGGAACGATCAATGTGGTGCTAAAACGAGCGGGGCTAGCTTGCGCACTCACATCGGTATCCTATCTGCAATTCCCTCATTCCCGAAGTTCAGCACGAGATATTCCCATGTTGAGGAACACATGAGCGCAGCATGTGTAGCGTCGAGCAACCTAGTATCCGACCACAATAATATCGTCAGTGACACCTATTAACCGAGCTCCGAGGAGTCACGCGGTACGAACAAGATGCCTATGACCTGCGGGGAACACGCATCTGAGCGAGAGCGGCTCCAGATCTGGGACTAGAACAACGTGACGAACGCACCATGAGCTTTATCCGCAACGGGTCCTTCGGGTAGAGGCGGAAGTAGAGGAACGTCTGCACGATGGTCATCCCCGATAGTCTGCACGCAACCAAAAAAAAAAAAGGATCCAGTCACAACCCAGTCAGTCAGTCACCCCTCCCCCCACGACCGCAAGTTCAGAAATACGGGTGATTTATTCGTACGCAGCGGAAAGTACGCAACCAAGGAGGATGGCCCCCAGCGTTGTCTTGATATGCGACAGATCGCTCATACTTTCTGTCTTGGGCGTATCGGGAAGCGAACGCAGCGGGGGGCTAGTGGTCGGTCCTAAATACGGTGCGAGGGGAAAGAGAAGGCGGCATGTCTTCAGGGAGGGCCGCTTTTAAGATACTGCAAATGGGGGGATTTGAAGTGGCGCGGAGAAATCGATGCTCAGGGCACCCTCGAGCAAAGTGAATGATTTATCGCGCTTAAATTGAACACCCAGGGCCTGATGCATTGAGACCTGATCGAACCTGGGAGCCATGAACACAAAAGGGGAGAATATTGTAAGCTGAGCAAGCCAGGCGTTGGGTGTTCAGTTGGGTGCTGTTGTGACGAAACAAAAGACATACCACAGTATCGTCCGATTGTCGCTATTGGATCTGTTCCGCTTAGAGGAATGGAGCAGGGTTACATACAATCCCAAGAGCCGCGTTGTGCCCTTTGTTCACCAGATCTGAAATATTAACGAGATCCACGACCGGGGGCCAGGGACAACCGTGGTGATCACCGGGCTATGCTAGATACCGTGACCAACAGTTCGAAGGCGTTGCGCGCTCTCCGGGTTCTTATGTTGTATGATAGGTGGCGGTTTGATGCTGCGCCCAATGAAACGACATAGCGTTGCCCCGTCTCCCACCTTTTGGCCCGTCAACTTTTACCGCAAGAGGCACTGGCATCAGAACGTCACCAGAAATTCGGAGCCGCGGCCGTTTACAAATAACAAGGTGTGGGACAAGTGACAACGTGTTGCAAAACTTGAAGGTCAGGTTACCGTGATCGAACCTCAAATATAATTTCAAAGAAATGACCTGACAACTTTAAAGCTAGATATGTCTGTTGTCAGTCAGGATACTTTTAATTTGCGTGGTAGTATGCATAGAGCTCTATAGACCCCCTTTTGAAAAAGAAAAAGAAAGGAATACTAGTAGGTGGTGAACCGAAATGGGGACCCGTGGGCAAGGACACTGCGGTGGAACAAAGGCAGGATTATTAATTGGCATCAAGACAGAGATGAAGCCAAGTCATGCGATGCAAAGTTTGAACCGAAGTTTGGTCATCTCAAACTGAGGGAACAACTCGAGTGAATATTACGGACTAGCCCAACCCGGACACATCTTCACACGACTATCTCGATAATCGCAATTGGATGTTCCTCAGACTCAGATACAGCGTTCGTCTCGCTCATCGTACGACGACATACGGAACCAAAGCGCCGTTCGTGGCAACTCGCAAGCAACAACTTCAATTCTCGCTATCTACTACTAGTACTTGCAGCATGTCCGGCGTGACGACCCATCCCTCGCTCACTAAAGTCTCTACCGAATGTCAGCACGTTCCCTCGTTCCCCCTGAACCTCAAGTTGATTTGATGACGCGCGGTAGATGCACCCGCCGCGATTGGGCCGTACAGCCAGGCCATCGTGAGCCCCCCGTTCGTCTTCGTGTCGGGCTGCCTCGGCTTCGATCCAAAGACTGGCGCGTTTGTTGAAGGCGGGGTCGAGGCGCAGGCGCGCCAAGCGCTGCAAAACCTAAAAAAAGTCGTCCAAGCCAGCGGAAGTGAGGTTGGGAAGATCGTCAAGACGACGGTGCGCAAGCGCAGACAGCCAGTATTTTGAGAGACATTGACTGATTCGACGCATTTGACTATATAGGTCTTCTTAAAGGATATGAATGACTTTGCGGCTGTCAACGCAATCTATGCGCAGTTTTTTGGAGAGCATAAGCCTGCCAGGTGCGTGTGCCGGCGTTCTCTTCCCTTGCATGGCATCTGTCCGACACACGGCTGATATTCCACCGCTTATCGCTGCGAACCGCGGTTTTAGGTCGTTAGTGGAGGTGGCCCGGATTCCTCGCGACGGGCTTTTCGAGATTGAGGCTATCGCGTCAGTCGCATGAAACCTTGTCTTGTTGCGCCATATGGCCGCGACTCTTAGACCGAGTATTTACCGACGAACTTAGGCGTTGTGATTTCCAGGATCCCACCACATCGTGTCGATTGTAACTTTTTGAACCAAATCTTGCGGCGAGCCGCTCATATATGTGATCGGCTTCTCGCAAAGACCTGAAGTTTTATCCGGGCTTAGCGTCAACAGCCCGTTCTTTGGCGTGTCTGCCTCCGGGAAAAGAAGGAAAATATAGAAGCATGCTCCTCCCGGAGACTCTACGGCCCCGCCAATTAGATAAGGGCCGCCTCGCCCAAGGCGGAACCCCATTCCGTAATTTCGCGCGGTCCTTCGCACCAACGAAGAGAAGAGAGCTCTTCACAGAATTGAGGCCCTCCCATTGGTGGTAGGGTAACGCTCGATAAGGATAACGGCGCGAACGCTAGCGCCTGTGATCCAACAAGCTGATGGCAAAATATGATTACAGTGGCGCGCGCGTTGGAGCATGGCCCGGGTTGTGCCAGGCCAGGCGCATGGATGGAGAAGATCCGTTGCCTTGCAATTGTATTAGTGGTTGAGCCGCGTCATTCATAGTAGGGACTCGTCAGGGAAAAATACACCACCTGAGGAAGTCACCAAAAACTCTAACCGAAAGCTTCTTATAGCTCGATGTCGGCAGATTACGAATTCGAACGACATGTTCGAGAAATATGGTACATGCCAAATGTTCGACCCTTGGCGAGTAATGCCAAGAAATTTATTGAGGATCGCCGGCAAATGGTCTCACTGTACTGTAAGATTGGATCGGATTGACCTGCGGTTCCTGCAATTTTGGTCTACTGGGACTTGAAATTTCTGAGGTACTAATTTGGACAAAGCCGGACTCGGAAGCTTCAAGGAATGCTCATGTCGATCATCACGACTAGCCCTATACACCAGCTCACCATTCGTCCCGCTGAAAAATGGAATGATCGACTCTCTTTGCGACGCTGTCACAATAGTTCCACTTTTCGGGAACAACCACCGTGCAGTGCCCAGGTCGTTGTTGCACCAAAAAAAAAAAGGATCCGAATCGAATGCTTCTATTGGGTAGTCAGGTACGGTATCCAACCGACTGATTGCCGGTGAGAAAGATGGTCCAGAAATTGCTGACAGTTGTGTTTCGAGTTCAAACAAGATGGAACTCGAAAGGCTGAAAGCCTGAACTGACGACTTGGGCTAGCGGCCCGGAAGACATTGCGTGCAGGCCTCACTAAGAGACTCCGAGTTACGGATCCAGAAGGTCATTTTATGTCATTCCCTGTAATCATTTGCAAGCGATCGGTATACTTGGTTGGATGCTGCGCAAAGTACACTGTTGATCAGTCTCAGGCACTGCGGAATTCGGTCGCCTCCTAGTCTTTTGTCTTCGACTTCACGACGTTACTAAGTTGGTGAGTCACACCGCTGATAACCAGTCCTGTAGCGCACTGGTTGTAACAATGCCCCGGACATCCATATCGGCGAGCGTGGAGGCTACTCCCTTCTTATCGATCGACTCGGACATCCTTCTTGACCCAGTGTGTAACCTCCTGTAGGAGGTCACCAATCTTGGATTTGTTGGAAGAAAGCAACATCCCTGCGATAACCCAACGATTTCGTGATGGTGGAAGTGTCACTTTTAGGCACCTCTCTGAGCAACATGTATGATTTTTGCACTGGCATCTTCTGACCTTAGTCGTCTATCTCTGCCTTACCAGGGGCAGCTCAAAAAATTCGTTAATGGGCATGTCGACCCTTTATGAATTTGTTCCATTCTGCCTATGATGGCCCTGTATGGTCCTTCTGGTACGACGTTTCTTTGAGTTCCACATGAAGCAGGGACAGAGGTACTTTGAAGAGACTGCCCTATGTTCACGGGGACCGCGGGCCGCTACTCGACACATGGGCAAAGCGCGTGGGCACACTGGCAGGTTTTCCCTTGGCACGAGCCGCATGGTGCACGCCAGCTAATTTGTGCTCTCCGAGTCACCGTACCCTAAAACCGTGGCCCCTGCCCCTATTAACTTACTATGCGGACCTAGTGCCACGTCTGCCGCAGTTTCTAAGGGCTCAACCACTCATAACCCAATCGACTTGGACGGGATCGGGTGACGATCCTCTGCTCTCGTGGGCTACTACGGGTGACATGGTTTGTACATGCCTACATACAATGTTCAGTAAGGGGACACGATGAACCGTCCACAGGCAGTAGCCGCGCTTATCGTCTTCAGGCCTGGCCTGAACTACCTCAGTTGCTGGCTGCTCACCACACCTTTGGCGACACACCGGTAGTGTTGCCCAACAACTGCTATCCCCTGCTCAGGAGTTGGTCACCAACGATAGTATCATGGCATAAGGTGCTTGTGGCACGCATTACGACGGGGGTACTTCAGATGCAGGCTCGCACTGTCGGCGTCGGGATTTCGGTGAATTACTAGATTACTACGCAAGGCCATGGGGCAGTCCGTAGCAGCCTGCTCTGAGTGTAGTGGTACTTAGATAGATATTAAATCGGTGCCTATCGGGGGCCAGTCCCTCGATCTGCGACTTGGAACGCCCTATTTTTCCGAAGTGTCGCCGGATGATAAGTCCTGTTTGTAGGATCAAGATATGCTTGGTCTAAACGATCGCATTGACTTAGGTCAGGTCACGAGTTTACCCCGAGATGTTTGCTTGATCTCACACGGTGAGACAGGGACTTCTGGGTCAGGTGTCCGTCAGTAACATTTAGAACAGAGATATCGTGTGTAGACCCGTGACCAGCCTCTAGATGAGGTGTCGATATGCGTTGCAGGTTTACCCTTCATAGACAAACGATCCCGAGTCACCGGTCTATCCCATGCGTACACTGAGGTCGGCCTATGCTTTCGGCAGAGTCTGGTGGTTTCTGGTCACCTAATTGGGGGTTCTGCATCCTAAGCGAGGCATAGTGTGGGCATGAGGTCGGGTATCGTTTCCTCTAGACAGGTACCTTGCCGGCAGATGGCTCGCATAGTCTTCCAACCCTATCCAAGATGTATCGTAAACCACAGGTTATGGGGGGAAAGGCACGGGTGAAGTAGTGCAGATATTGGGCCTTACCCTAACAATGCACGAGCGAGAGAAGGCGGTACGAAAGTCTAATCGTTGGGTAGAGAACTCGACCAGAGAGGAGATGGACCGCCCAAGTTCCGTTTTTCCGCTATTTCGAGAGTCAAAATAGAAGTACTGAGTCATGCAGGCAAATTCCACCCCTCGCGGACGCTGCACGTCCTGACACTAAAAATGAGCGTCCAGAACACTTTGGTACACATCGGCAAGGTCATTCTTCACTTGTGCTCGTGTCGCCTGCGCCGGTGCTAGCACCTGGCTTCGCACCCTTGTCGGGGTCTCCGTACGGCATTCTGCCTCTCAACGGTACTTGACGACCCCACCACACTGTATACATTGCAGGAGCTGATATCGTTTTGGATACTCCGAGTACGGGAGCCAGTCCAACCTTGGTATTTCCGCATCCTTTTGCAAGGTGCAAAATACTTACCAGTTTCGGCTGTCCTAGAGCTAATTACATCCAACTCCATCTCAGAAGAGCGCATGAAGCCGACTGATGGTGCTATCATGGTTCGTTGACATAGGGCGTCCGTTCAACTTTTAGCTAACCCCCCCCCCCCCAGGACGGGTACGGCCACGGTGGCACAGGGACGATTCAGATCTAGCAACGAGAGAGACGGCGAGCGCTGATCAGAACCAGCACATCGTGTGGAGATACCCAGAAGCGCCCGAGCGCCCGAAGTCTGGTATTCTATGTATAGGTACAGTAGCTTGGAGGATGTCGTCGCCGATTCGCTTTGCCATCTTCGATAACGCCAAGTCGCCCCCTCGTGTCCCTGAGGCGATTATCTAATTTCGGTGGGTCCTGGACCCAGTGTTTGCTTTCCAATCCTATACAGTCAGGCTCGGCCAGACGATCAAAGTGCAGTGCAGTGACATCATCCGAAATAGTCAAGTTCACACGACGACAGTCCAGACACGTCAGGAATACTGTGCCTATCCCCCGGACCCAGCGAATTGGGTCATTGTTGTGGGGTGGTGAAGTCATGAGATATGATCATGGGTGGAGAAACAAGCTGCTGCCATGCTTCGCTCTCATGCAACTTGAAGGTGCCAGCGAGGCTCGGCTTGGCAGATCGGGGACATCGGACCGAGAATGTTGTTGGGTTAGGGTCAAAGGGATGTGACGCGGTGAGGTCGCGCGAGGAGTGGGTGATACCAACCCTCATCTTTTCCTCTTCATCCCATGTCAGATTCCGAGATTGTCATAAACGTCAAAGGTTCACCGTTTTATTCTCTTGAATAAAGGCCGTATTAACATCTGCACAGGTCCCAGCGAGCTCAAGCTCCAACTCACTATAAACACCGACAAGACTGTCGCAGACCTCAAGCAAGCTATTGCTGACAAGTCCGATGTCCCCGCCGACCGCCAACGGCTAATATACTCTGGTCCGTCATTTCTCGCACCCTTCTTCTATCGCTGACGATAGAATCCACAGGGAGGGTGCTGAAGGCAAGTCACTGCCGGTGCTGAATTGCGTCATCTAACTCTCACACTCTCACGTATATCCATTGGGACGGCGCCGATACAGGACGATGATCAACTTTCTGTGTACAAAATTCAATCGTCTCATACCATCCACATGGTCAAAGGCGCCGCTAGGTCCACACCTACATCTCCATCAGCGCAATCTTCGGCACCGCAGCCATTACCAAACATGCAGACCGGGCAGAATGTCCATGATCCTCTCACTCAATTGAATAGCCATATGGGGTATGGGCTTATGGCGGGTCTCAATCCATTCGCGGATATGGGTGTCAATCCCAATGACCCAAACATGGTGCGTTCATTTCTTCCTCTTGACCCCCCTTCGGCTTTACGGAAGTTCGGCAAATGAACAGCTGCAGTCGATGATGAACTCTCCCGAGTTCCTACAACAGATGTCTTCTTTGATGTCAAATCCAGCCATCTTTGAGCAGGCGCTGGCACTGAACCCACAGTTTGCTAACATTGGCCCGCAAGCGCGCGAAATGTTCCAGAGCGAGCGGTTCCGCCAGATGATGTTCGCTTTCTCTCCTTATCCGAATTCATACCTCCATCTAACTGTTCGAATAGGTCCAATCCTGACACTCTACGTAGCATGATACAGATGGCATCGATGATGCGCAGTGCTGGCATCGACCCCCTCGGAGGACCACTTGGCGGACAGACTCAATCAGGTTTCCCTGCACCAGGGAATCCTAACGCCCCCCAAGCTGCCAACACTGCCTCAGCGCCTGCGGCACCCGGAACTACCCCTGCGGCTAGTGGGACAGCGCCCGTTCCAAACTTGTTTGGCGGTCCGCTTGGAGATCCCAGCGCACTAATGCAGCTTCTGGGAGGGGCGGGGGGTGCTGGTTTCGGTCCCGGTGTTAGCGGTTCACCTCTTCCGGGCGCTCCTCCTCCCGAGGAGCGATTCCAGGTTCAACTCCAAGTGCGTACACTTGCTTAGTTGTGGCTGGCCGAAATTAACTGACCCTGACTGACTCTGGTAGCAATTACAAGACATGGGGTTTACCAACGCCTCTCAAAATGTGCGCGCACTACTTGCGACAGGCGGGAATGTGCACTCCGCGATAGAGTACATTCTCAACGGCGGCGGATTGTAGGGCAAGAATTACCTTAATAGAGAGCGGAGAAGTAGTAGTTTCATTCTGCTGTAGCTGTCGTTCCATTGCCCGACGCTCTCGCGGATCTTCGATCCGCCTGTATTAACTATGTGTGTATATACAATCCTATTGTCTTTCCCAAGGACGGATGCCAAAGCAAGCGCGGACAGACAGATGCACGTCGTTGGAGTGTTCTGTTGGGCCTTAGACTCTGGCTCCATGGCTGTCCTGTGACCAACGCCGTGCGCACGCTAGCGCCTGATCATGAAATAATGGATGATGTGCCCCGTAGACAATCCGTTGACTGTATACCGATCTCGTGCGATGAAGCAAGGCTATTGTACCAACCCGTCGATAAGCCCACGGCGTCGGAGCGGTGGACGGTCATTTCTCCATACGTGAAGAAGAGGAACAAGACGCCTGATAGGATCTGCGATGCGCGGTGGGATGACCATGCATATGTAGGGGTTCTCCGGAGAGAATTGGAACGCGGGTCCTAGAATGCCTAGTCGTATACCACCGCAGCTCCGCCTGCCAAACTTGTGCGATTGTATGACTTCAAGACGCGGGAGGAGAATTTCCCTCGTCCCCAGAAGGGAGCACCTGGATCAACGGACGGGCACGTTCTGGGAGCGGCCGTATCTCTCGCCGCGCGTTGCGCGGGTGGCCAGCTGCGTTCTCGTCGTCTTCCGAATCCGAGCCAGTAGAGGAAGAAGAGGTAGAGGACGCGGAATCAGACGCAGACGAATCCGAATCTGAATTCGAATCGCTCGTCGTGTCGCTTCCGCTCTCATCGTCCCTCCTCCTTGCTCGCCGCTGTTCGAAGACGCCTAGACCGAGGTTCTGAAAATGATTTTTTATTTATTTTAGTTGATGAAGATAGAGATGTCGCTTTTACTCGCCATCTGTATAACGCGTTCGTCTGTTTCTTCGATGTGCTCGATGTCGATGCTCCGCGGGTCTCTGTGAAGCAGCTCCGTATTGGACTGCTCGATCTGGGGCAGGAACTGTCGGACGCGAGCGAGCACTATCGTCATGGGGTATTGGGACGTCGAAAGGGTCGTTTATCAGAGAGTGAATAGCGTACGTTCGCTCGGTGGCTCCATAGCAAACGTTCTGCGGTCCCCAAAATCGAATGATAGATGTGAAGGCTCGCTCGTTGTCTCAGAGGGACCATCTCCGTTCAATCTTTCCAGGATATTTTCTGTCGGGGCCAGACGTCAAATTGTAAAATTTTGAAGAACCGGAAACGTACGCACGAAGCCTTTTCTGCCGCTGTTCTGCGTCCTCCGCTTCGAGTTGTTGGGCCATGGTCAAGTGTCAACGGACCGGCGTCTGTGGTTAGGGTTATCTTCCTCTCCTCAGACAAACATATTCCGAGTCACGAATTGTGCATTGCGCGCACTTGTCCTGCCCATGGAAGGCTCGGCACAAAACGTTTCTTTTGCACGTCCGAAACTGAAGGGCTATGATTTTTACCGGGAAGTGCTTGGAAGCCCGAAATACGTCGTGGCGCCGATGGTAGATCAGAGCGAGCTTGTGCGTGGTCTCGTCTCAACTCTCTTAAATCCGCAGTTCTCAATGGTGGTCCCAGGCATGGCGGACGCTGTCAAGGCGATATGGTGCACAAGTGAATCGTTTTAAACTTCCAGAGGTACAGATCCCTGACTCAACGGAATACCCGTCTAGCTGGCATATACCCCCATGATCAACGCCAAGATGTATGCGAACAATAAGCGCAATGGTTATCGTGAGGTAGCTTTCAATACCGCGCTCGGTGAGGAAGGAGGTCTGGGTGACCGCCCACTCATCATCCAGTTCTGTGCAAACGACCCCGCGCAGCTGCTCGCCTCCGCCAAGGCATTAGAGTGCCATTGCGATGCAATTGATATCAATTTGGGGTGCCCACAGGACATTGCGAAGAGGGGTCACTACGGGAGCTTTCTACAGGATGAATGGGATCTAATTTATAAACTCAGTGCGTCGTGTGTCCCTTTCAGATGCCTCGTCGGTGTGCTGATGGTAGACTCAACCGAAGTTAATACGTTGCATACGAACCTGTCAATTCCGGTCACGGCCAAATGCCGCGTGTTTCCCTCACTAGAAAAGACCGTCGAATACGCAAAGATGCTCGAGCGCGCCGGAGCCCAGATTCTGACGTGCCATGGCCGGACGCGCGAACAACGGGGCCAAAACACCGTGTGCCGATCTCCTTCCGCCCTTTTCCCTACAGTTTGGCATTTAATGTAATGTAATGTTTTTTTTTGTTTTTTTTTTTGCAGGGTCTCGCGGACTGGGCAAAGATACGCGCTGTGAAGGAGGCGGTTTCGGTGCCTGTTTTCGCGAACGGCAACATCCTCACGCACGCCGACATCGCGCGCTGCCTCGCCGAGACCGGTGCAGACGCCGTCATGTCCGCCGAGGGACAGCTATACAACGCCGCGCTCTTCGCCCCGTCTCCCTCTTCCGCCTCGGGCGGGTTACACCCGCGGCACGCCGACCTGGCGCTCGAGTACCTGGACATCGTCTCGAGCCAGAAGACGCCCACGGCCCCAAGCGGGATCAAAGGCCACCTGTTCAAGTTACTGCGACCCGCGCTCGCGCGAGAGGTTGACCTGCGCGATGCGCTGGGCCGGCTCCGCGGACCGGAGCTCGAGCCCTACTACGACGTCGTGCGGGAGATGAAGAGGAGGATGGATAGGGATGCAGAGGCGGCGGGAGGAGAGGATGGCGCGGAGACGGAGACGGAAGGAAGGTTTCCGCACTGGGTCGCGCAGCCATATGTGCTGCCGCTGCCTGCTGAACACAAGATGCAAGCAGAGGGTGGGTCGCCAATCGACTCTCTGTTCGATGCTGCTTGCTGACGGGTCCCGCTCACAGTACCCCCTGCTACGGTTGCAAAGCGCCCGCACTCAGGGCGAACACCAGAGCCTGGGGATGACGATGAGGTGAAGCGAGTTAGACATGGCGACTCGGATGTAGGAAGGATACTAGCGCCAGCCACGGTCCTGGAGGTGGCATGATGGTCGCGTCCTACGACTTTATGTGAGTTGCGTTGCGCGCCACACCTCGAAAATGCGACGCGATTGCATACTTTAGAGCTCAATGGGTAATGGTATCCTATATGCAGACCGACCACACTTTCGCAAATAACGCCGAATGCTGACACTTTGCTCACGCTGACATTTGGCGTAGGCTATGGTCACACGATTTCACTAAGCCCGATAGCGGGCTAGCAGCTAACTAGCAGAAGTGAATCGGATGCCATAGCTTCGATGGAGTAAGGTACATTTGAGAAACATTGTGCTCTTCAGCGACGGAGGAGCTCACCAACTACCGTGGACCTGTTCATGTCAGCTCCAAGAGGTGCGCGACGGCACGACACAACACGTAGCGACCCCGGGCCATCATGCATCGTGGGATGAGCTTTTTTGCGTGTACGCACTCGCTAGGCGAGTATTCTGATATACATTTTGGCTCGGTAGTTACAGAAAGGGACAGAATTCTCTTGCTGTTGCATTCGTTTTTTTTTTTTTGAACCATTGTCATTCTGGGACAGTAACTAATACAAGAACAGTCAAGCCGTGGACTCATTTAAGTGTTCGTAAATACTAGGGAAGAAGTAGTATGGAGGTCGCACCGACTGTTGCATTCGTTTCAGAGCGACATCACTTTGCGTTCTCATGCTCACACAACGTTTTACGCTGGCACGGGCTTCGTGTGAATAACCTTCACTTACTTTTCCCCACTACTGGGCATCTCGACTAATTCCGCCAACTACAAATTCGTGACAGTCCCATACATTAATAGCACATACCGTGTCGGTCATCTTTAAGGTGTTATTCCCTATTACGACAACCACTTGACAATGGTGGGAATCGGTGATGCCCGTCGTGTGCGGGCTGTAGAGTACAGGGAAGTACCGTGGCATGCGGACAGCGCGTATTTACCTTAACGCTCAACTCATGCACTCGATCTAACTTGAACCTCGTATAACTTGTGTGGCCCTTGAAAAGATATGGAGCACCGGCACATGTTATTGAATTCGTGCGTATATGCCCGCTGACTTGTGACTCTCCCGCCAATGACCCATCATTTTAGCCCATATCCCTCTGGATCGGGAAATCTTGGAATAAGGTACGTCAATCCCTGTTTTTTTTTAGTGACGTTCGGATCCAGAAACCTCTTTGGGCAGCACCCAATCGCAGGGCATCCTTTCTCAGCTTCGTGTCGAGGTGACGGGTACGTACACAAATCTTGACTGGTCGATTCCCCGATAAGCATTTACTCTCTTTGTTAGTCCTTCGAGCACATAATGTTCCTAAGATCGCGAAACAGTTTCGCCTGAAGAACCAGTTCTTCGTCACTGTGATCGATCATGCAACAACGAAGAAGACAGCAAGTGTTTCGATTAAGGGACAGACAGTGCGGTGGGATCAGAAAATTGATGCCTTGTAGGACATGTATCTACTGTTTTCTGACTGAAAGTTCTGTTCAGTTTTGTGCAGCCGTCTTCACGTCTTATATTCCGTCTTTATGCGAAACGATTGGCGCACCCCGATATGCTTATCGGAACGCATGAAGCACATATACCTGTCGAATCCCAAAGTGGTTTGTTTTTTTACGAGGATTATCGCCCATTCAACTAGTAGCTGAATGTCTCGCTTTTTAGAGGCTCCCTTCGTTCTCAGCAATGGTGACGGACAAGCTGGACAGTCGGCCCAGCCGGTCATACTCTATTTGACCATCGCCGTGTCAGCGAGCGCGACTTCCCATCCGACCTCGCCCATCATCAATGCCACCAACCCTATAGCGACTGAAGTAGATTCTTCGCCTATGGAACAAGCTATGGGGCCTACTACGGTCCAAGACTCCATCGGAACCGCACCATTTGTACTCGCCACTCCCTCTGAGCTTTCACCTCTGACAGATCACGTTCCTATCGAGACTAGCAATCCTATATCATCAGTGTCTGATGTCCGGGAAGCGATGTCACCTGCCGAGAATGCCCTCCATGACGCCGATGAAGCTTCCAAGGGGATTAATCTCCCAAGTACATGGGAAGGTGCAGTTGCGAGAATCAAGTGGGTGATGGATACTGTGAGCCCAGCTGCAGAAGTACGTCACAATGCGATGTCCTATAACCTTGTGATTGACCGAGCCGACTTTCGCACTCAGCTCCACCCGTACGCAAAGATGGCATGTGGCCTACTATTAGCGATTCCCAAGGTGCGTCGATTTGCGTTATTGTCTGAAGGAAACGTTCATGTCATGTTAATCTGGATGCTAGACGCTTCTAGAACAGTTTCAAAGTGACAGCAACGTCCGAACCCTACTTGCAGCCATGCACGATGCGTTTGATTTTGCAAATCAGGGAGATATTTTGAAATATATCAAGCGCGAATCCAAGCAAGCCCGCATCCTTACGCTCATGTTTCAACATGTCTGTAATTGTAGTGACTTCATACAATCTTATGCAAAGGACCCGCGATTCTGTACGTCGTCTTCGACTATTTCATTGGCCGACGTAAACACGCAATTTTCAGGGAAGCGCACGTTGGATAATCTTGGCAACCAAGTCGACAAACAAATTGGTGACCTCCGTACCACTCTCATCGAACTTCGAATGGCTTTCTTGGATCAGGTTGCCATCACAACGGAGATAACTGCGCTCCAAATTCTGGACGATGTGGGAATAATTTCGGCCAATGTTGGTAGGGTTTCCAGCCAGCTTGATGGGGTGGCTACCCAGCTAAAGTGGGTATCGAGCCAAGTTTCCGACGCCGGTGCGTAGTCCTAATGATTTGGGGGTTATCAATCTAATGATTGTCACAGAGCTAGACGCAAAAATCAGAGAAATACCGTATGGGACAGGCTCGCGCTTCATGCCTGAGAAAGGCTGCCTTCCGGGAACGCGCACAGCCTTCTTGGACTTCATCGTTAATTGGGTGAACAGTCCCGACTCCGAGCGTAGTCTTCTTCTGTTTGGGCAGGCGGGCACCGGAAAGTCATCAATCGCACACGAAATCGCGCGTCGCTTCGATAAAATGCACCGTCTTACATCGTCCTTCATTTTTTTGCGAAAGGAGCGATCCAGACACGTGGCTTACCACCTCTTTACAACTCTTGCTCGCAATCTCTCCGACCGCTACCCGTCATTTAAAGCCGCACTTGGAGAAGTCGTCAAGGCCGACTCTTCTCTTCGAGTCGGTACTCGTGACTATCCCACGCTTTTTCAGTCCCTTATCCTGGAACCGCTCAAGGATCTGCACATTGTCGGTCCCATTCTTGTCGTAATCGACGCCTTGGACGAGAGTGGAGATACAACGGGTAGAAACGGGTTACACACATTTCTCGCTAAGAACCTCTTCAAACTGCCATCGAACTTTCGCGTGCTTATCACCTCGAGGCCAGAAGATGGCATCCAGTCTGCGTTCGATGGTGCGCCGGAAGCCAGGATCAAATACATGGACGATTCTCAGCTGGCGGCCCAAACGGATGACGATATACTTACCTTCCTTCAGAACTTACTCCCTTCAGATGAGTTTAAAAAGCATGGCGTTGCGTTGACAAGAAAGGCAGAGGGATTGTTTCAGTGGGCGGCGGTTGCCGGTAGATTCATCCTCGATCCTCCTGAATGCTTTGGGTTCAGCAAGAAAAGGTGCATAAACCACCTTTTGAAACTCACGACAGATCGCAATAGACAAGACCCATTGGACGACTTGTACAAAGAAGTTTTAGAAGGATACTTCACACGCTCAGAAACACGGCTTTTATTTCGCTCTGTGGTGGGACAGCTCATTACTGCATTCGAACCCCTCTCCATCCGCTCCCTGACCACTTTGCGAGGACACGCTTCCAATGACAACGACGATGCCGATTCTGTTGCGATGATGCTCCGTCGCCTGGGCTCGTTGTTTAGCAATGTTACTTCGTCTGATGACACCCTTCCTATCGTTCCTCTCCATACGTCATTCCGCGACTTCCTGACAAATAAAGAGAAAAGCGGTGATTTTTCTGTTGCCCTTCGGGATGCCCACTATGAATTGGCGCATTCCTGTCTCGGTCTAGTGCTCCGCGACCTCAGGTTCAACATCTGCAACATTGAATCATCATATCTCGCTAATAAAGACATTCAAGGCCTTGAAGCCCGCGTTACCAAACACATCCCACCTGCTCTGTTATATGCCTGTCGTTTCTACGGCGACCACCTAGAACACCTCGATTTCGAAACCGATCTGTTTTACAGACTCCGAGCTTTCTTCGAGACGAAATTCCTCTTTTGGCTGGAAGCCCTTAGCTTGACGAGCAATGTGCATCTTGCTTTGCCAGCGTTGTCGTCTGTGAATTTGTGGCTAGCCTCTAGTCGAAGTGTAAGTCTGAACATCAGTTCTGTGAGGCAGGAAAACAAGTAATGCTGCAGGTTTCTCAGACAGAGCTAAAGAAATTTACCGCATTCATCAACGATGCCTCTGCGTTTGTGCGGTATTTCGGGATGGCCATGGCAAAGAGTGCTCCCCATGTCTATCTTTCTACTCTACCATTTGCACCCACTGGTTCTCTTATTTCTATGCATTATTCAAGCATATTTCCTCGAACACTGCGTGTCAAAAGTGGGCGATGGTCTCATTGGCCATCATCAGAGATGGTGATTTCACATATTGGGGATCCAGTTATTTCCATTGCACTCTCATCAGATGGCCAGCGCATCGTCTCGGGCTCACACCGAACAATTCGTGTATGGAACGCCATCACAGGAGAGACCGTGGCAGGTCCATTTAGTGGACACTTGGATTCAGTCACGTCTGTGGCACTCTCTCCAGATGGCCAGCACATTGCCTCAGGCTCTTCCGATCGAACAGTTCGTGTATGGAACGCCATCACGGGAGAGACCGTGGGGGGCCCATTTAGTGGACATTCAGATTCAGTCAAGTCTGTAGCATTCTCTCCAGATGGCCAGTACATCGTCTCAGGCTCTTCCGATGCAGCAATTCGTGTGTGGAACGCCATGACGGGAGAGACAGTGGCGGGTCCATTTAGTGGACACTTTGGTTCGGTCGGGTCTGTGGCAATTTCTCCAGATGGCCGGCACATCGTCTCAGGCTCTTCCGATCGAACCATTCGTTTATGGAACGTTAACGCCATCACGGGAGAGACAATAGCGGGACCATTTACTGGACACTCTAGTTCGGTCAGGTCTGTGGCATTCTCCCCAGATGGCCGGTACATCGTCTCAGGCTCTTCCGATACAACAATTCGTGTGTGGAACACTATGACGGGAGAGACCGTGGCAGGTCCATTTAGTGGACACTCGGATGTAGTCATGTCTGTGGCATTCTCTCCAGATGGCCAGTACACCGTCTCAGGCTCTTTCGATCGAACAATTCGTGTGTGGAACGCCATGACAGGAGAGACAGTAGTGAGCCCATTTAGTGGACACTTAAATTCGGTCGCGTCTGTGACATTCTCTCCGGATGGCCAGCACATCGTCTCAGGCTCTTACGATGGGACAATTCGTGTGTGGAACGCCACGGCGGGAGAGAACGTGGCAGGCCCATTTAGTGGACACTCGGATGTAGTCATGTCTGTGGCATTCTCTCCAGATGGCCAGCACATCGTCTCGGGCTCTGATGATGGAACAATTCGTGTGTGGAATGCCACGACGGGGGAGAACGTGGCGGGCCCATTTAATGGACACTCGGGTCGAGTCACGTCCGTGGCATTCTCTCCAGATGGCCAGCACATCGTCTCAGGCTCTGGCGATCAGACAATTCGTATGTGGGACGCCGCGACGGGAGAGAACGTTGCAGGCCCATTTAGTGGACACTCGGGTTGGGTCACGTCCGTGGCATTCTCTCCAGATGGCCAGCACATCGCCTCGTGCTCTTTCGATCAAACAATTCGGGTGTGGAACGTCACGACGGGAGAGACAGTGGCAGGCCCATTTAGTGGATACTCGGGTTCGGTCTTTTCTGTGGCATTTGTCGAGATGTAGATCACGAGGTGTGGATCACGAGCTCACCTTTCCGTATCACGTGATGGACCCTATTTACGCGTCGTGGTATCCATCCGTTGACCCTTAGTCGTTCTATCTTGTACTACCACTAAGGGTCCCATAGGTATTGTCTAATATAGTCGTTCTATCTTGTACTACCACTAAGGGTCCCATAGCGTCCTAGCTTTAACAGGTTATGGGCCCTGCGGCTTAGACTGGGAACCGCTTTGACCCTCTTGGACTAGACGACTCAATATCATACTCCTCATTCGTACTTCAGTACTTCTCATTCGCGCTTCAACAACTCCCAATCCAACAACCTCTTAACTCATGGCAGCTCCCAATCCTGCCTCTGGCGCTCCCGGAGACACTGGCCCTCCAAGCGGATCTGGCGGTACACCTAGTGGTTCCAGTGGGGCACCCAGCGGCTCAGGCGGAGGCTCTGGGGCCTCCAGTATCGTCATCCACCTTCGCTCTTTTGCCACCGATGTGGCATGGCCAACAGATCTCGTCCTCGATCGATTGAAATCCAACTGGGATGAGTGGGACCGGCGTTTGAACTTGATCGTCGATCAGCGCCACTTCTCCTCCTATTTGGATGGTTCTTTCCCTTGCCCCGATCTGGCCGCGCACCCCGAAGCAGCAACGAACTGGAAAAGTAACGACCGTGCCCTACGCGCGTTCATTCTTGAACATGTGTCAAGTGTCGAGTATGGGATCGCCAGCAAACAAAAGATTGCACATGATGTCTACGAGACCCTTAGAAGGAACCATGAAAACCTGGGAGTACATGCGCAAGTAACGGTCATGAAGCAAGCCCTCGACCTTCGATTCTCTGCCACTTCCCCCGTTAATCTCCACCGCACCATAGATGACGTCGACCGCGTTCTTGACCGACTTGCGAAGCTAGGAAAGATGGACGATGACAAGTTCAAGATCCTTATTCTCATCCACGCACTCGAGGCTTTTCCTGCTCTTCAGTCTGCCATAAGCGAGTTACTTCAGTCCAGTCCGTCTACCACGTCCATCGACGTCAAGAATCGAATCATTCGAGAGGAACAACTGCTTTTGACCCACGAAAGAATGGGCGTTCCCCTTATCCCTACCGAAAATGCGGCTCTCGCAGCAGTCACCAACAAGCCCAGGCCGATTTGCGCCAATTGCAAATGTGCCAACCATCGCACCGAATACTGCATCGCACCAGGGGGACAAATGGCCGGGAAGTCCATCGATGAGGCAAGAACAGCACAGCGCGCTGCAAATGGGAAGTCGTCAACTCGCAATAATCGCAACACCAATCAAAACTCGAATCAAAACACTCAGAGTGCCAATGTGGCCCAAACCACTCCCGCCATCACCACTGTAACGCCCCCCAACAACACAGTCATGTTCAACGGGAAGAGTTATATGCTGGTACCGGACACCAACTCCGACACTGCACAACCCGCATCCACTACGGCTACCTCAAGCACCGCCCTGACGGCAACGTCAACGAGTGAGTACGACCATATCTCCATGGCCGACTACGACCAGGAGGAGTACTTCGCAATGGTTGCTACATGTGATAATTCTCGTACTTCTGTCGACTGGGGTGCAGCCACGCAGTGTAACATCGCACACGTTGATGACCTGCCCTTCATCCTAGACACCGGCGCAACGTGCCATATCTCACCGGAGGCATCAGACTTCAAATCAATCAAACGCATCCCCCGTCACCCCGTGAAAGGGCTGGCTAGATCCGCTGTCTACGCCGTTGGAATGGGCGACATCGACCTGCACATTGCCAGCGGACATAAGTTGAAGCTCACGAATGTCCTTTACATCCCCGAATCGTCCATCCGCCTGATATCGATCCTCGCCCTCAACAGGAGCGGCAACTACACGACACACTTCAATTCCACCGACTGCTGGATAACAAATAAAAGTAACACTGTTCTCGTCCGAGGCACAATCTCTGCCTCTAAACGCCTGTATATCCTCTCCACCAAGATGCCCACCACCCACTGTACCAAACCATCCAGCTCGCCCATAGCTTTCTACGCCAGAATTCCTGACGTCGAGACCTGGCACCATCGCCTCGGTCACTGCAACACCTGAACCATCATCGAAATGGCCAAAAGCGGTGTGTCCGAAGGTATGCCGATTGACCTGTCTTCCCTTCCTCCTAGATGTGATCACTGTGCCGTGGGCAAACAGTCGCGATCGTCCGTACCGAAAACGCGGGAGGGTGTTAAAGCCGAGAGACGTCTGGAAAGAGTGTTTGTGGACCTATGCGGACCAATGAATGTCCCTTCTCAAGCCGGAAATTGCTACTCAATGAACCTAATTGATGATTTCTCCGGTTACGTGTGGAGCATCCCCCTGCGTGCTAAGAACGAAGCCTGTGACGCGATCCAAACTTGGCATAAAGCTGTAACAACTCAGACAGGCGACAAGCTTAAGATCCTCGTTTCCGACAATGGAGAGCTTGTTTCCAATGACATGCGCACCTGGTGTCGTGCCGAAGGCATCGACCACCAACTGACAGCCCCCTATACGTCGGCACACAATGGAAGAGCGGAGCAACTCCACAGAACTATCCTCGGAAAAGCTCGAACTATGCACCTCGCCTGCAATGCTCCGGTCTTTCTCTGGGATGAATTCTGCGCCACCGCCGCATACCTCACGACACTCACAGCCTCCACTGCCAACAATGGCAAGACCCCTTACGAACTCTGGTTCAGTTGCAAACCTTCTCTGTCACACCTCAGGGAGATCGGCTGTCGCGCGTTCGCCCTTCACACACCTGCGCTCCCTAAACTGTATCAGCGCTCGTGTTACGCTCACACGGGCGGTCGTGCGACGTGCAACTAAGTCAAGTTCGATGGAAGTCGATAGTCCGGTTAAGGACTGAGTTCGGTGATACTACTTGGAGCCGGGCTCAACAAGAGTGAGAGGAAGTGACTCGAAGGTCCTTCTGAATAACAGAGGCGAGGCAAAAGACGAAGGCCCGCACGTTCAGCTAAAGGTATCCTCAGAAAGGAATCCCTCTAGAGTCTGTGAGACTGAAGTATGATGTGATTCAAGAAGAAGTCGAGTCTACTGTACAAGCTAAGTAGAGAGCGACTTATATACTAGTACAGCACCAAAGAGTCACAAACAGATGGTGCAATCCTAGGATCCGGGTCCTAGGAATGAGTCATTGTACAGTACCATGTGATAAGAGGAATAGAACGCCATAGAAGGCCATAGAACAAGTCATCAGTCAGCAATGAGTCATACGAGTAAGCAGTATGAGGTAAGTCCGGCACTTGTACGAGTATGGATGGAAATGAGTCAAAGAAAATGTGTAAGTAAAGAAAGTGTCCGGAATCGTAACATTACCCCCCCTTTTGATGCGAAGTTGCCTCAACTTCTAGTTCGACCCTCCATACTCGCTGCCAAGATCCCAGTTGTCGCCATCCGGTGGAGTAGGTTGACGGTCTTTGGGGCAGTTGTGAGTGTTAAGGAATCCATGAGGTCTGCGTTCGGCGCAGTGACGGCACGCAACTGCCTTGGGGCAGTTGTACTCTTCATGTGTGGCGTAGTTGTTGAAGCACTTGCCACAATAGCGAGGGCGCGTCGACGGATCTGGTCTGTTAAGTAAGTCGATCACGTTCATCCTCCTGAAGATACACTCCGCTCCTACGTGCTGGTTACTGTCGCAAAACCAGCAGTGCTTCTGTCGATTCTTCGGGCACTTGGCCTTCTTGTGGCCTAGTTGGCCGCATTTCCAGCACGTGTACCGAGAACGTACTGGACCTTCATGTTCTTGAGGCCGTTCGACAGGTCCGTGGGTATGAATGGCGAGTTGAGGGACATCCGCGCGAGTTCGCAGCGGGTAAAGGGTTGCGTATCTGTCGGCAAGGGTGCGTACCACATCTGCCTTTTCCATCCTTTTCCTAATCCCATTAATCTCCAAGTCCGTATCGAATGCTGCACGTTGCAACTGAGTGAGTTGCTTTTCTACGTCTTCCCTTTGTTTGTTCAACGCGACTTGCTTTCGCAGCGCGTCTCGAAGCCGTGAAACTTCGGCCTTGATGCAAGGGTCGCCGAGGTCTTGCACTACCTCATCTATGGCGTACGACCTTGGATGTTCTCGGTCGAATTGGGCTAAACGTGCGTTAGAAATGGGAATGGGAAGTTGGATAGGGGGATCGACTGGGCGGAGGTAAACGGGTTCTGCATAGGGTGGTTGATTTCTGCCCATACATCCGACGACTTGTTGATGATTGTCGTGATAAAAGATATAGGGAGCTACGACTCGGGTAGGGTCGTCGTCAGACTTAGGGATCATAAGGGGGTAGTAGCGCGGAGAGGAAGGAAGGTTCGGGAAAAATGGGAGTCCAGGATCATCGTCGTTGTCCTCGTTCCTGATCAGCATCGTAGTCAATGTACTCTGCGAGTCCATTGTCTGCCTCTAGTGCTGGCTGGGCCCAACGAGTTCTTCTTGTACTGCTGTAGCAATAGCAGTATCAGAGTCTACGAGAGTGGGGGATGCAGGGGGAGGAGTCTGCGGTTGCATAAGGAAAGGGTTGGAAAGTGGGGGTCGAGACTTCGGATTCTAGTAACTGGGTGCGACGCATATCGGGAGATCCAATCATAAGAGGTGGAGGGGTCTGGACAGGAACTGGCGCCGTAGGGATGACTATGTTCTGGTAGGCACGACGTTCGCCTACAGACTCATATTCATCTTGAACGATTCCAGATGTGAAAGACATAGTAGTAGTGGAGATAGTGGTTCGAGTTCAAAGTGGGGAGTGATGGGGATGCGTTCTTGGCCTAGGAGTCTTTGTCTTTTATGTCCTCTTGGGCGCTCCTTCGGCGTTAGGATGTAGGCGATAGAAGTCCGTTATCGCGGACTGAGAGTGGGTCAAGTTTTCCCGAGGTTCCCACGTACTGTCACTCATGGGAAATCCTTTCCACTTGATAAGGAAATGTAGCTTGCGTCCTCGGCCTTGTCGGCGTGAGTCTAGAACTTGCTCCACTTCATATTCTTCTTCTCCGTTGATAAGCTCCGGCAATGGTCGGGTAAAGTTCGGCCCATGTAACGCCGTCTCCTTATAGGGTGTCAGGAGGTTAGCGTGGATCACCGGGTGTATCTTCCACCGGCTTGGCAGGTCTAGTTCGTATGATACTTGAGATAAGACCTTCTTGATGGGGAAAGGGCCGTATCTTTTGGGCGCTAGTTTGGAAGTGGGGTAATGAGTGCGTAAGTTTACGCCCTCTAGCCAAACCATATCTCCTTCTTGGTATGGAGTAAAATTGCGCTTGCCTCTTTCTGCCATAAGTACTTGCGCGTGGTTGATACATTCTTGCGCCTTCTTCCTTGCCTCTTTCATGTCTTCTATTCTCTTGTCTACTGCGGGTGCGTTCGTCGTTTCTTCATTTCCTGTGGCTCTCGGCGTCCAGCCCATCAGCAACTTGAAGGGGGATCGTTTGGTCGTTGCATTGGGCCAGCTATTATGCGCAAACTGGGCGATAGGGAGTAGATCGACCCAGTTGTCTTGCTGAACGTTGCTCCAATGGCGAAGATATTGTTCAAGCCACTGGTTAGTGCGTTCCGATTGTCCATCAGTTTGTGGGTGATATGCTGACGAAATATTTTGCTTGATGTCTAGTGTTCGACACAAATTGCGCATATAGGTTGAGATGAAGCGTGGGTCTCTATCCGTAATCATCTTCTTCGGCAGTCCATAATGAGGATATACGTGTTGAAGGTATAGTTGTGCTACTCCTTCTGCTGTGATTGTTTCATTGCAGGGGATGAATATGGCCGCCTTTGTACAGTCATGATCGGTGATAGTAAGTATGGTGTCGAACCCTTTTGACGGTGGTAGCTTGGTGATGAAGTCCATGGTAACAACTTCAAATGGTTGCGCTTCCGGATCCGTCGTGATAGGAAATAGTCGCGGTTTTTGTCGGTGTGTGTTTATTTTGTTTGCTTGACACACTGCGCATCCCTTGACATATTCTTCCACGTCTTCTTTTTGTCGTGGCCACCAATAGCGTTCTTTGAGCAATGCATGTGTGTTGGCTATTCCAGGGTGTCCGCAATGAGGGGGATCATGAAAAAGGGAAATTACCCCCCTCTTAAGTTCAATGTTGCCCTCGACATTGGCAACTCAAGCTCCTTCGTGACACCACATTTCGACATCGTCTTGGTACAAGTTGTGGGCGTTGATCCATTCGGGTTTTGGATCATTATGATGGTTTAGTTCGCTCCACATTGAGAGTTCTTCAATTGATTCATCTTCTGTCCCCGCTAATTTGATGAATATTTCTTCAGGGAGTACTGTGACATTGCCATTATCTTCTTCTCCTTCATCATAATCACTTCGTCTTGATAGTGCGTCTGCCCTCGCGTTCTTTGTTCCGCTGACATGTTTGAGGACAAAGTTGTATTCTTGTAGTTCTTGGAATTCGCGTGCAACTCTTCTACTGATTTTTCTTGGTTCCTTCCAGTAGATGAGGTTGGCGTGATTGGTGTGAATGGTGATAATGTGAGGGGATCCTACAAGATACGTTCTCCATGTCCTAAGGGCTTTGACGACTGCTAACAATTCTCGATCATAGATGTCATAGTTTCGCTCTGTTTGAGTGAAACTTTCTGAAAAGAATGCCACCGGGTGCATCTTCTTGTCGTCTCCTTCTTGGTTTAGTACGGCTCCAATTGCGAAACCAGATGCATCAACTTCGATTTCAAAGGGTGCTTCCAATTTTGGACATTGTAGTACTGGAGCTTCGCTAATTCTTGCTTTGAGTTCTTCGAAAGCCTTATTCCTAGCGCTTGTCCATTCCCAGGGTGTTTCTTTCTTGGTGAGATCGTTGAGGGGTCGTGCAATGGCCGAAAATCCTCGTATGAAGCGACGGTAGAAGTTACAGAATCCAAGGAATCCGCGGACTTCTTTAAGGTTAGTGGGTGTGGGCCATTCGCGTACTCCTTGTACTTTCACCGGGTCCATTTTTACTTGACCATGGCCGATAATAAGGCCTAAGTATTCGACTTCTCGTACTTCAAATATGCATTTCTCCGGTTTGAGATATAGATCATGTTCATCAAGCCGGTCTAATACTTGATGCACTAGTTGTCGATGCGTATTGAGATTGTCGGGTGTTGCGATGAGGATGTCGTCCATGTATATTACCACCCATCCTTGTGCCACTAGGTCGCGAAAAATAGTATCCATCATAGTTTGGAAGGTACTTGGCGAGTTTGTAAGTCCGAAGAACATAACGCAGGGTTCGAACAGTCCTTTGTTAGTTTTGAACGCGCCTTTCCATTCATCTCCTGGTTTGATCCGTACATTGTTATACCCCCATCGGATATCGAGTTTAGTGAATATTCGCGCCTCCCGTACTTTGTCTATGAGTTCGGGGATGAGGGGAAGCGGGTATCGATTCTTCACTGTTAACTCGTTGAGTTTCCGATAGTCCTGCACTGGTCTAAGTTTGCCGTCTTTCTTTTTGATGAAAAAGAAGGGTGAAGAGTAAGGGGATTTGGATGGACGAATATATCCCTTCTTCAGTTGTTCGTCGACAAACTCTTCCAGCGCCTTATCTTCAACTTGAGTCATAGGGTAGATTTTGCAGTCAATAGTGGCAGGTGCGTTGGGTATTAGATCGATGGCATGATCCCAGGGTCGTGGTGGCGGAAATCGCTGTGAGCTTTCTTCATCGAATACTTTGCGATGGCGATGATATTCTTCGGGAACTCTTTCTTCGAAAGTCTTTACTGTTTTGTCTGCGGCTTTTTGTGCCAATTCTGAAGCGGTTGTGGTTTTGTATAGGTGTACCACTTCGTCGGGAATTTCTTCGACTTGTTTTTCCCATTGTTCTTCAGTTATAATTCGTCGATTTGCGACCGATACGTATCCCAAACTTGTGATAACCACTGGTTGGAATTCCTTGTCTAGTGTGGCGTCCTTCCAGTGTACTTTAGGTTCGAAGGCTGTAAGCCATGGATATCCTAGAATTACTTCATCGGATCCTAGATGGGTAATCAGGAACCTAAGTGTCTTTGTTTGGTTACCGGTTGTGACTTCGAGGTCGGTAAACTGCGTGATTTCGCCGTCTTGGTTGTGAGTGCCGTCTACATTCCATATCTTAATGGGTTTTGCTACTGGTAGCGTAGAGATCTTGAGTCGGTTTATCAGATTTTTACTGATAAAGTTATCGGTTGCTCCTGAGTCGATGAGCACTTGTCTTTCGGCCGTCGCGTGTGCAGATTCAAATAAAACTGGAATTCGCATAGATCGATATCTGCTATGGTACACGCTAATCTTCATTGCTTTAGCCCAGGCCGCGGGGTTCAAGCATTGGAAAAACCCTGTTTCCCAAACAATTGTTCTTCAAGAGCCGCTTTGACATCGTCGGTATCGGCCTGCATGGCTGCTATGTAGGCAGCAGCTCTTTCTGAGGCCTTCATATTGGAGTTGCCTTCTACTTTAACCGTAGCGACCACAGTGGGTGTAGCTGAGGGAGTAGTGGAAGAGGTTGTTGTGACAGATGCTTGGGTGTTTTGGCGTTGAGGACAGTTGCGCGAGATATGTCCTTTATTGCCACATCTGAAGCATAGTCCCTCTTGCTGATAGCGTTGCTTGTCTGCTTCGGTCATAGTAGCTCTTGCACGGGTTCTTCCAATGTCCATGGCATTGGGGTTTCGATTGTTATTAGCGTATATATTACGACGCCATTGTTCGCGACGAGGATTGTTTCCACCTGTGGGTTTGCGCAAATGGCTTTGAAGGAGGTTGTAGATTCGCTGTTGCTCTACCGCTGCTTCTGTCCAATCTTGCCAATTGACTGGTCGATGTTGGCGTAGAATACTCTCCATGAGTTTGAATGGTAACCCCTGAGCGTATAGATTGAGGGTTACTTCTTCATTAAGAGTGTATCCGGCTTTATTGGCGAGGTTGGCAAATTTGGCGTTATAGTCATCAATGTTTCCTCCTTCCATCTTTAGTTTGGAAATTTCGGTTTGCGCTTTCTGTCTTTCTGAAGTGTCGGTGTAGGTGCGGCGAAATCGAATCTCTACTTCGTTCCACAAATTTTCTTCAGCTGGTAACACCCCCGTAGCAATTTGGTTGTTAAGCCAAGTGACTTGTTCTTGCACCCAATCTTGTACCAATGGTCCTCTGATATAGGACAAAAAGGTCATAGCCCTCTGATAAGGGATTCGAAGTATAGCTGCGTTCGGATTCATGCCTTGATAGATGGTGAAATCGAGAAGGAAGGCTTTGCTTTGTCCGCGATCCCCATTGAATTCTGCAGGAGGATTTCCTCCGAGTTTTCCATCGGGTACTCCTCCTCCTACTGGGGCTGCGCCTGCCGGAGCTGCTCCAGGTGCTGGTGCTCCTCCTGGTGCGCCTCCTCCGCCTCCACCTCCGCCTCCACCCCCACCTCCACCTGGAGCAGGTGCAGGGGCTCCTCCTCCACCGCTGCCTCCGAGGGGCGCAGATGGAGTGGTGGTGCTGGTTGAGACTTGGGTGGGTTGTGTCTGCGTTTGCGACATGTCGGGTGCTGGGTTCTGTTGTTGGGGTGGTTCTTCTGGTTGGGTTGTTTCTTCTGGTGCGTCGACTTGCTCTGGTGGATCAGGGGGTATGCCAAAATAACTTCTGTTTGAGCGAATCGGTCCTGTTTGGAAGTGGGGTGGTGCCAATTGGAAGGTAAACCACTGTCCACTCGTGTTGCTTTTGACTACGATTGCCCACTTGCGAAGGTCCGGGAGGTACTCTACTGGAGTATATCCTGAGGTTCGGTCGTAGATGCAATACCCTTCGTTTTCTCCTTCGTCAACCCAGACAACTGTTCCCTTGATTGCTTCGGGTAAAGTGTCTTCTCTGGTTCGTTCAACGTATTCGGATTGGAACTGTGCTTCAGCACGGCTTTTTCCTTTCTTTGAGGAAGCCACCGTGGTTCAAGGGTGGAGACTCGACTTAATGTTACGCTCACACGGGCGGTCGTGCAACGTGCAACTAAGTCAAGTTCGATGGAAGTCGATAGTCCGGTTAAGGACTGAGTTCGGTGATACTACTTGGAGCCGGGCTCAACAAGAGTGAGAGGAAGTGACTCGAAGGTCCTTCTGAATAACAGAGGCGAGGCAAAAGACGAAGGCCCGCACGTTCAGCTAAAGGTATCCTCAGAAAGGAATCCCTCTAGAGTCTGTGAGACTGAAGTATGATGTGATTCAAGAAGAAGTCGAGTCTACTGTACAAGCTAAGTAGAGAGCGACTTATATACTAGTACAGCACCAAAGAGTCACAAACAGATGGTGCAATCCTAGGATCCGGGTCCTAGGAATGAGTCATTGTACAGTACCATGTGATAAGAGGAATAGAACGCCATAGAAGGCCATAGAACAAGTCATCAGTCAGCAATGAGTCATACGAGTAAGCAGTATGAGGTAAGTCCGGCACTTGTACGAGTATGGATGGAAATGAGTCAAAGAAAATGTGTAAGTAAAGAAAGTGTCCGGAATCGTAACAGCTCGGGCGTCCGGGGCTCGCCGCCAGGAGGAGCGTGCACAGCGGTCCCTCACACCTCAACCTGATCATGCCCTGGCCATACTGTCTGAATACTCCGACGTACGTGACACACACGATCTGCTTCATGCTAACCTCCTCTTCGAAGATGAACCCCTAAGCGTTGACGAACCATTAGCCGCCCTCAGCGACGGTTCCCTTGAACCCACAGTGGAACCGGACGATGAACCGTCCTGGGCACAAGCACTAGCTTCCCCGGAGCGGGAATTTTGGATCGCTGGCGGTCGAGAAGAGTTGAAGAGTCTTGAAGACCTGAAGGTTTTCGTCCTCATACCTCGCTCGGAAGTACCACGCAACCGTCGTCCCCTAAAAGGCAAACTCGTTTGCAAGCAGAAGCGCGATGACACCGGGAAAGTCGTCCGATATAAGGTACGGTACGTCGCCAAGGGCTTCGCCCAACGGTGGGGCATCAACTACGACAAAACCACTGCGCCAACTGTCCGGCTCAAGTCCTTCCGCACCATCCTCCATCTTGCCGCCACCCTCGACTGGGACCTGCAACAGTTCGATATCAAAACGGCTTTCCTCCATGGAGTCCTACCCGAGAATGAAACAATGTACATGGAGCAGCCCGAAGGTTTTGAAGTTCCGGGCAAGGAAGATTGGGTGATGCATTTGATGAAGAGTATCTATGGTATGAAGCAGGCCAGTCGAATCTGGAATCAAACATTTCATGAAGCCGTGACGAGTTGGGGTTTCGAGCGCCTCGAATGTGAGTGGTGCGTATACCGCCACCAATCAGACTCCAGAACCATCATTTTTGTCGTCCACGTCGATGACATACTCTCCGCGTCCTCTAACCCCGCCAAGAATACCTGGTTCAGAGACAAACTAAAGGCTCAGTGGGATATCTCCGATCTCGGACCCCCCAGATTCGCCCTAGGCATCGCCATCACCCGCGACTGTACACAACGCTTAATATCACTATCCCAAACCGCCAAAATCGACAGACTGATTGACCAGTACAATCAAAGCGATGCGCATCCTGTCGACACCCCAATGGTGGCGGGCGTCCAACTTCGACGACCAGACAAAAACTTACCGACGCCACCAGAAGTCTCAGAATGGGTTGAACGCACGCCGTATCGATCACTAGTCGGCAGCCTAATGTACCTCGCCGTCGCAACTAGGCTGGACATTGCGTATGCAACCGGACGCCTAGCATCCTTCCTAGACTGTTACAGACCTGAACACTGGGCAGCCGCCATCCGCGTTTTGCGTTATCTCAAGGGAACGCGCTCCTTGTCACTCACCCTTGGCGGTAAAAACACGGTCACTCTCTCAGGCTACTCGGACTCTGATTACGCCAACTGCTTGGACACCAGCCGCTCAGTCGGAGGTTACTGCTTCACGCTGGGCTCAGGCATGGTGTCTTGGAGTTCGCGAAAGCAAGCCACCGTCGCAGATTCCACCTGTTACGCTGAGTATATGGCGCTGCATGACGCTACCCATGAAGCTCTCTTCCTCCGTCAACTCCTCACCGGTCTCCAATTTCCTCAATCACCGTCACGCCTACTCTGTGACAATGATGCCGCAACTCGACTCACCGAAGATCACGTCTGGCACCCCCATACGAAGCATGTCCGCGTCAAGTTTCACTTCACTCGCGAACAAGTTTTGGCCGGCAACATCACTGTGTCTCGCGTTCCCTCTAAAGAAAACACTGCCGACATCTTTACTAAACCTCTCGGCAAGGTTGATTTCCTACGTTTCTGTCACTATCTCGGTATCTCTCCAAACTGCGCAGACGCAAGTTCACAGTGAGGAGGAGCATTATAACATTTTTTCCTTTCTCTCTTGGTTTCTTTCTCTCTTGGTTTTGGTTTTCATTACGATATTGGTTACCCCTTCCTCATACGATACCACTCTTACACTTCCGCGTCCGCATCTATCACGCCATTTTACGTACATGTTCACGTCAAGGAGGAGTGTCGAGATGTAGATCACGAGGTGTGGATCACAAGCTCACCTTTCCGTATCACGTGATGGACCCTATTTACGCGTCGTGGTATCCATCCGTTGACCCTTAGTCGTTCTATCTTGTACTACCACTAAGGGTCCCATAGGTATTGTCTAATATAGTCGTTCTATCTTGTACTACCACTAAGGGTCCCATAGCGTCCTAGCTTTAACAGCATTCTCTCCAGATGGCCAGCACATCACCTCAGGATCTTACGATGGGACAATTCATGTGTGGAACGCCACTACAGGGGAGACCGTGGCTGGCCCATTTACTGGACACTCGAGTTGGGTCATGTCTGTGGCATTCTCTCCAGATGTCCAGCACATCGCCTCAGGCTTGGGCGATCAAACAGTTCGTGTGTGGAACGCCATGACGGGAGAGACAGTGGCAGGCCCATTTACTGGACACTCAAATTGGGTCGCGTCTGTGGCTTTCTCTCCGGATGGCCAGTACATCGTCTCAGGCTCTTCCGATTGAACAGTTCGTGTGTGGAACGCCATGACGGGAGAGACAGTGGCGGGCCCATTTACTGGACACTCGAGTTGGGTCCTGTCTGTGGCATATTCTCCAGATGGCCAGCACATCGTCTCAGGTTCGGGCGATCGAACAATTCGTTTGTGGAACGCCATGACGGTGGAGACAGAAACTGCTGGACAGGTTGGTTTCACCGACCAATCCAAGATAAACGATGAGGGGTGGATATGTGGTAGTAGTGGTGAGCTCCTAATTTGGATCCCGCCGTCGCATAGGGAAAATCTTCACCGCCCAAGTAATATTTGGGTTTCAGGCGAACGCGAAACGCGCCTGGATATTTCTACTTTCGTGCATGGTAATATTTGGAGTACCTGTATTAACACCTAGAAGGCGAACCAGGTTCTAGGGCTGCGCACCGCAACCGTAGGATAGCTCTACAGCCATATTTTTACGGGTCCCAATACCGTAACGGGAGACGACGGTATGCGATACGGGCAGCATACTGTACTCAGCCGTATGATAACGGGCGGAAACGGCCGTCGATGGCACGTACGGTTTCTGTGTAATGTTCATTCAAACGTGACCGACCCGGTGGTTCTGAACGACTTGACCGGATGGCAATACACTTGGCGGCTTCGCAAATAAGAACAGAACTTCCAGTGCATGGCATGGAAAGTGATGGTGATGATGGACGAGCCGGCGCTCGAGGCGCAGGGTGTTGTGGTCCTCGAGGCGCAGGAAGATGAACACCGAATACTGCCTCACCGCAGCCACAGCCACCCCCGTCTGATGCATCTGCATCTATCCTCCAGTCTCAGCTCGGGGATTACCAAACACGACATCTGAGAAAGGACGTTTATTGGTATCACGATTGCTAAGGCAGTTTACCTTAAGGCAGTACAGTGCATCCACTCACTCTGGGTCAAACGTCCCCCTGCCTCACATTCACACGCAGGAGGGGGACGTCATACGGCGTTGACGGTCTTGCGGTCATTGTCCGTGGTTCCCTGTCGTTGTCTGTCTGTGCCCTGCCGTTGATTGTCCCTCATCGTCAGTGGTGGTCACTTGTTGTCGCCTATGGTACCCTGTTGTCAGTGGTGGCCTCTCATCGTCCTATGTGGTCCCCCATCTTCGCCTGTGCCCCGCGAAACCTCTGCTTGCGGGAGAAATGAGGCAGAGTGGTACCGGCAGCCCCAGGTCAAGTGTTAGTGGAGGGGTAGCTGTTGACGCAAGTGGAGCGGAAATTGACCACTTGGGGGTCAATGAGACGTTAGAAACATCTTGTTGACCGTAAAACCCTCTCGTTTTGAGGGAGTGGTACCAGCAGTTCCGGATTAAGTGGTGCTCACGGGTCGACGGGGACAGCCCTGAGTGAGGCGACTAGTCTAACTTAGTGAGGTGTGAGAATGAATTACCAAAGCGCTCCTGCCTAAAACGAGAGCCCATCTTGTTCACTTCAAGTTCGTGGTCAGAATCCGGCCCTACCTCCTTGAACCGCAACACCATGTGCGGTTTTTCCCGGGTAAGGATAGACTACAGACAGAGCACGCTGCACTGACGGCTATACTCTTCCCTAGTTCTCGAACACCACAGCACACGGGTGGGTTGTTGACTGAGGTGATGCCACTGGTTGCTCCCAGCGGCACATCCGGCCCTGATCCCCCCCCGTTCAAGTTGCCTCGGCGGCGCGTACCGTGACAGCCGCACTACAGTTCACAGGGTACGCTCCAGGTTCTACGTCCTGTGATTCGCGCAGAGGCGTCTGCCGCGGTTTCTTGACTCAACATTTCGGGTCCGGCGCAGGTTGGCGAGTTGTACGGCGATTCTGTTACCAGACCACCATTGCGGCGCTCCGCAGATCGTTATCTCGCTGCTGCATGGACCCCTGCTCTCGGCAATGCCTCCGTCAATACGGGACGTCCGTCATATTTCGCTTCACACGGCCGGTAGCCAGGAGTGGGTTGAATATAAGCTACCCTTCCAGACTCAGCCGTCACTTAGACAACAACGCCGTCGTATGCCCGCCCTGCTTTCAGTTTAGTTGTGACTGTATTTTATGCCCACAACGCAGTAGCCTGGCAACTGTATGACTCACCCACACCACAAGCGCAGGCCCGGGAGGACGCGCGACTGTCATAGAAGCGCGGCTCAGGACACAGCAGAGATGTATTATCCCTGGCTGCCATTATGGGGCGCACTACGACGCTGTCGAACAAGAGCATACGGAGTATTGTACAAGTTGTGGATCTTTACTCTCCGACACGATGATTAAGCGCTGTAGACTCAATTGGGCTTACTTGGGATCTGCAGACAGCCAATAGGAACTGAATATGCGAAGTCCTGCGCGATGTGCAGATGTGCAAGAGGTTCCACACGCCGCTCTGACGACCGCGTCTGTGGCCGCGTCTGCAGGGAGCAGGAACGCCAAGCACTTCACGTCCCACAAGGGTGCTTCTACAGTGCACAGGTGACTCGACGCGAACCCCAAACCAGGTAACAACACCAGGTGTGACTTATAAAGAACAGCAAAGATTGTATGCTAGACAATATTGTACCTATTCTGCCCCTATCGTTCTATTTATACATTTATCAGTGCACCAGCCAAATTAAATGATGAGAGAAGTTGACAGGCCGCGCTGTGATTGCGCGCTAGGGTCTGACTTGAAGTTGAGGCCTTTGAGGTCTGAGTCTGTTGGGACTCTGTTGGGGGTGTCTAGTTCAGTAGCGGGCCGAGCCGAACTGACGGGCGTAGCGCTCGCGCCAGTCACGCGCCACTGATAGTGGCGTAATCCGGACCATCTTGAGCTCGGATTTGGAGGACACAGCTTCGCCTCTTACTCTTGCTGCTGCCGGCTTTTAATTTTTAGTGCAATGTGGCACCCTGCTACCGCCCTATGACAGCTCCTGGGTGCTACGGACAGTGCCTCGTAACTAAGGGGCTCAGCAATATTCACCGGGACTGGATAGAGACACAGAACTCATGATCTCGGAGGATCGTTACCGGGCATGATCAGCCGTCTGTGGGCGCTCTAACCCATGACCATAGTCATAGAATAGAGCGCCCAAATAGTACAGATGCTGCGTCTTTGACATTATCCTGAGTCTCGTCAATCACTAGCGGTCATCAGATAATCTCGCTCATGGGGACTTGACCCTCTTATGGCGATGCTGTACTACCGCCCAACTCACTCCGTGCTTATTGGTGAGATGTTCTGTGTCGCAACACGCGCTGCCACCTCAGGCTATCGCCCTACCGCATGCTTTCCTCAGACCTACCGGTTCTCTAGCTTGTTTGAGGGTCTTATTTGGTCGCTCTTGCACAGGTTCTCGCAGAGTGCTCGAAGCATAAAAGCTCAAAGACGAAGGGAGCATTTCTCATCACCAACCCACCAGCCAAACGCACATTCACTAATTCACATCCTCACCATGAAGCTCACTTCCACCATCATCTCTCTCGCGGCACTCTTTTCCGTCGCATCTGCGGACGTTGTTCGCTTCAACACTTTTTACGACAATCCCCAGACTTCGCTGAATAACGTCGCGTGCTCCGACGGTGCCAACGGCTTGGTCACCAAGGGATTCCCTACCTTCGGTTCACTGCCCTCGTTCCCCGGCATTGGTGGTGTCAGCGCCGTCAAGGGTTGGAACTCTCCCCAGTGTGGGTCGTGTTGGCAATTAACGTACGGGGGTAACTCGATCTACATCACCGCCATCGATACGATCTCTGCCGGCTTCGACATCTCACTTAAAGCCATGAACATCCTTACGAATGGGCAAGCACAGAGTCTCGACGTCATCGATGCTCAGGCCACCCAAGTTCCCAACTCCAAGTGCGGGCTTCCGTGAGCCTTTCAGAGGTATGTGGCCATTGCGCTCTGCATTAGACTCCATCCGATTTTATTTTTTTCAAGATCCGTGCCTTTTTGTGGCAATGTTTGGACTGTAGACTTTTCCGGATTATTATTTAGTCAGTTGCGTACGGACAGACGGTTTTGCTAGTGTTAATTGCTTGTTGAATGTATCGCTGTGTTGCATGAGCGAGATATCTTTGAACCGCGTGTAGACAAACACCTCGACCGTCACGGTGACAATTACCGAAGGCGGTACTCCTCTAGGTCAGGACATTAAATCACCGCTTGTTAGTTCGAGACGAGGTGCATCTCGTGCCATTTCGGCATGTCGAAAACATAAGCAGGATCTGGTCTTCGAGTCACTGCACCATCATTTCACTTCGGCCTTGGCACCGTAAGGGGCATGGGGTTTTTTATTACCTTCAGTGTTTGGAAATACATGAGGATCACCAGTGTCCCCCGGACGGCGCCCAACAATGATCTAGAAATCAGGGCAGGATCAATCAGGTGTGGTTCGAATCTGTGCCTTCGTTCGGCCGAGTCACACCTTTTCGTTGATCCATTCACGATTGGTGCGCTGGTGTTAAGATGCGCGTGAGAAAGTTGTTCCTCTTTGTAATAAATGTCGCCTTCGGTGTGAAAGACATGGTTGTGGCCGGCCATTTGGCGACTGAGCAGAACGCATGAGCAGATGAGCCCCTACCACCGCAGTGTCGATTGTCATCTACGAACACTGTTCTTGTCCGGCTGCTGCAGCTGCAGACAAGGTACAATCGCATAACTGTACAGGGATTATACTCCTCAGTAAGAAAGTACTATGAGATGCAATGCAAAGCCCTGCGATGAGATACTATGAGGTGTGAACATGATGTAAGCAGGCCGAATGTTGCAGTTGGCACTCATCCAGGCACTCACCCACACACTTTCATCATCCAGTACATCTAAATCAGGTGGGTTTGCAATGGAACCATGACGACGTAGTGTTTTGAGTCTAATCTAGAGCCTGAGGCCGGTGCGAGCCGTTAGTTCGTCGAATGTGGGATTACCATAAATGGCAGGGTTATGCCTCTTTTTTGGTCCCTTGGGCAAGCATTCGTCAGACTTATGTGTCAGCTTTCCCACGCCCGTCCGTGAAGGGCCTGCGACAACGACATCAGAGAAAACTGAGAAGGAAAAATGTGCAGAGGGAGAGCGAGGGAGCGCAGGAGAAAGTCCGCTGTTATGAGTCCGCTCTTGTCTACCGTAGATATGGTATTGATGCCACAAATTACAGTATGCCAACTGGTAGAGCCGAGAGCCGACTGGTAGAGCCCCCACCCAAATGACCCAACGACTGAAGTCAGATTACGTTATCATGTTGGCAGTAATGAGCCAAGGACGCGCGGCCCGAGCAAGTATTGCAACCGCCGTTTTCATCTACCATGGTATGGACACTTTCCTATACGCTGTTAAGCCCGATGGGTTACAATAAAAACAGTTCCGCAACACCTACGACTCGGACAACACTGTCTTCTCGCCGCAAGGAAGATTACACCAAGTAGAATATGCGCTCGAAGCCGTCAAGCAGGGTTCAGCAGCGGTCGGCCTGCGCTCCAAAACGCATGCCATTCTCCTCGCTCTCAAGGTGCGTCTCCACTGTCATCATTGTTTTCGTTCACTCACACGCTGCTGCCACCTCTCCATTGCCCCTCTAGCGCTCGAGCGGCGAGCTGGCCTCGTACCAGCAAAAGATGTTCCGCATCGATGACCACGTTGGCATCGCGATCGCAGGCCTAACATCCGATGCGCGTGTCCTCAGGTGCGTCCCGTTCTCTTATAAAACTATAAGACGCGCCGGGAAGAGCGCAGACGCGAACGCCGTCCCGCCCTCTTTCCCTCTTTCTCACTATATTATACAGCAATTTCATGCGCCAGCAAGCCATGGGGTCTAAGATGGTGTTCAATAGGCCCGTCCCCGTCAACCGCCTCGTATCCGCCATCGCCGACAGTGCGTCGTGTCCCTCTCCTCGCTCTTTCCCTCTATTCCTGCGACGAAGCTGACGCGTCGCATCAGAGGCCCAAGTGAATACGCAGGAATACGGCCGGCGTCCATACGGCGTCGGCTTCCTTGTCGTCGGGCTGGACCACACCGGCCCACATCTGTACGAGTTCTCGCCGAGCGGCACTTCCTTCGAATACTTCGCCGTCTCGATCGGCGCGCGTAGCCAGAGTGCCAAGACCTACCTAGAGAAGCACTTCGAGTCGTTTGCTGATTGTACGTAATATCCCCCCTTTTCTCACTGGGCCACATAAATATATGCGCGTATGCGTACAGGCAGTTTGGAAGACCTGATCCGCCATGGGTTGCATGCCCTTCGCGAAACACTCCAGCAGGATAAGGAGCTCACAATCAACAACACCGCCATCGGCATCGTCGGCCCCGCTAGCGTGCATGAGAGCGCTGGTACCTCCGTTGACTTTCGGATTCTTGAGGGCCCCCCGATCGAAGTGTACCTCCACACCATGCAGCCGAAAGAAGCTCCGCCTCCCACCTCCGCTTCCGCCCCCGCAGCATCCGCCTCGACGTCAGCACCTGCAGCGCCTCCTGCCGCGGGCGACGAGGACGTGCAGATGTCAGAGTAGTAGACGGCGGAAAACATTTTGTTTCGCGGGAAAATTCGAGTTGCGAGGTGTTAGTTAGCGGGTTGTATATCATTCAGGGTGTGTGGTCGGTAACGGCGTGAATGACAACACGAAGACTTCACTGCATACTGTCATCATATTCTCGAATATTCTCGAAAGTGGTTGTGCTTGTCGTGGTATCCGTCCACCCGTCACTCGGTACTCATAGACTAGGCCCTCTTCAAGTCTCGGTGAGGATGACTGCCCGCAACGAGCGCAGTACAGAGCGCCATGCTCGGGATCAGGCGGGCGGTGCTCCGCGATCCAAGCGTCCGCACGTTCGTGATTCACGGGGCCATTCGCACCAAGCTGGCTCTCCAGATGACAGCTGTCTGTGTAGTGTGATGCATATATTGTGTACTTGTCGCCAAATCTTGATCACGTGACTGTTTCGCCACTGGGGGCTCGCGGGATGACATCACACATGGAATTGAATCGTGTGTACCCGCGTAAAGTGACGTCGTGTCCTCTTTTTTCAGTTTATATATCGCAAGAACGAGCGAACGAGCCATGGGCATTGGTTTATCATGTCTCTCCCCAACGCTACCAGAGATACCACAGAACATCCCAGCAAGTACGCCGTCCCTGCCCCCGTAGACAAGCGTGAACAAGCTGCTGATATCGATCGCAAGGTATCTCACCCGATTTACTTGCTCCTTTTTTTTTTTTAACTAATGCGCTACCTCATCTAGCTCCGCTTCTACGGTGCCATAGAGGCATTCCGACAAGGGCGTTATCCCTCCAATCAACAAATCGATGCCGCTCTCAAATATGTCCTCGACCACTCTCTCGTAGATCAGGACAAGCTTTCTTCAGACGGTCACAAACTCGTTCAGGACTGTCATGATATCATTGAGACTGCCCGCCTCATCGTACGAGAGAAGAATGCGGACGAGATCTTCCAGAGCTTCATGTGGAATATTAACGAAGAGGACCTTAGCACCGCAAAGAAGGATCCGAGCAAGGTACTTCCCGCCGAAAAGTCGAGAGTCAAGGACGACGCTCGCGAGGGTAAGTCTCCTTGATCGTCCTCGCCACCGTCGATCTATTTACACATTACCGCTCGCAGCCGCGCGCCACCTTCGCACGCTTGGAAACCTCGTTGTGACCAACCGTGAAGTCCGTAAAATTCTTGCAGATTTCTCCGTCATAGGCCGTGACATTCTCGCTCGCACCGCCTCCCAAGTCGCCGATCGTGTTCGCCCTACTGAGGAGGCTCTCACGGATGTCGACCGCCCTGCTCCTTCTGATCAGTTTGAAACAGCTGGTGGGAAGAGGGTTGGCCCTGAAGAGACACCTGTCGCGGGGGTCGACGTTCCTGCAGCCAATGGCACCGTTCGCCTCGATCCACAAAGGGGAATGGAGATCGAGCACGAAGGACAAGTACTTGATGCGAGTCAGGTCGCGGACGAGGCAAGGGGCCGTGCCCGGGAAGTCGCAGGCGAAGCCGATGCAATAGCTGAGTATGTATACGTTCGTAATTTTTTTTTCTTCAAACTGAGGTACTGGTATAGTGAGGCTGCTGGCCCAAGCACCGACACGGATGCCCAAAAATCAGGTCTTAAAAGTCGCCTGCAGAGATTGAAGGTAAATAGGTCTATTCCTATCACATTCTCCCCGTTCTCACTTGTTTTTATTTAGAACGGACTGTCTGACCGCGTTCCTCGTGAACACAAAGATACTGCACGCGAAAAGATCGAGCATGGCCGTAAGGTACTCGCAGAGGATTACTTCCCCGAAGATCGCCGCGAGCAGTTCATTTACCGTGGTAAGAAGGTAAGAGTGATGTGTGAACCACGTCACATGTGCCGATAGTCTGTGTTAGGTCATTCTTGAGTGCCAGAAGCACCACGATTATCAAGAGAGCATTCGTTGGCTTCTTACTACCATTGAGGAGTATTCCAGTCACGGAAAGCATATCGCCAGGGAGACTAGAAGTACGGTCGCGAACGTAAGATTTACCCATTCAACCGCAATATTTTTATCGCTGAAGCATCATTTGCGAAGGATAATGTCTTCCATACGGCAACTGCGCAGATTCGCACTCTACTCGAGCGCTTCGCCAATGGGGAATCTATGGCCATTATCATCGACGCCATAAACTCCCTAATTGATGCTGCCAAAAACGATGAGGAGTTCCGTCGGTGGTTCCAATCGGTTGGCGCTTACTCTCGCAAGGTCTTGCTTGAGCCAGGCTACGTTCTTGAGCCGAAGTGCAACTCGGAGGGTTGCGAGGTTCGGGATTCTGGCCGCCGCTTCTACGACGAGAAGTACAAATCGCATTTCGACCACCTATTCGACTCGATCGGAACCTGGTTTAGCGCCATAGGCGAAGACCCTCTCAATAAACGCTTCAGCGACGATTGGGCACGCCTCACTCACGATCTACTTTTTGACCGCGAGGGCAGTCTTAAGTTTAAGCCCGACCTTTGGATGGACATTCGCAAGGTCATCGTACCTTCAATCGTTGACCGCGTACGCCCGTTTCTTCCGGGCTTTCTTTCTAACTAATAGTGTGACGGATTCCGCAGGTCGGACACATCCCTATTCCGCGAGTCGAGTACACGGACGATTCGCTGGATCTGGTCGTTGAGAACCTTACCCTTCAGGGCCGCAACCTCTTCCCGAACCTTGTGGAGATCGAAGCGTCCAACTCGATGAAATTTTCGCCGTACAACACTATCAGCGATTCTAGCCGCCATGAGTTTAAGCTTTCGTTAAAGCAAATTCAGGCGGATATGCGAAACGTTGCCTTCTACTACCGCAAGAAGACTGGAATTCCAAAGTTAGCCGACTCGGGACTTGCTGATGTACTGCTCGGTGGCGGGGGACTTACTGTATGTGCTCTTCTCTTTCAAATCCCGTTTCTAACCTCATGGCGATTAGATTACGGTGGACCTTACTTCAGCGGGTAAGGACAAGTCATCCATCTTCAAAGTGCGGGGCGTTCGGGTGAAGGTTCACTCGCTCAAGTTCTCCATCCATGGCTCGAAGCGCGACTATTTGTACAAGACCCTCAGGCCATTAGCAACTGTTCTGATTAAGAGGCAAATACAAAAGGCAGTCGCGGATGCCATAAAGACTGGTATGGAATATGTCGATGGTCAGCTCGTCTCCGTACGAGACCGCGTGGATGAGGCGCGTGCATCGGATAGCTCACGCACAGATGTGCTGCGTGCCGCGTTTCAACGCAAGAAAGAGCATGCGGAAGAGCCCGCCAGCGTGAAGGGCGCGGACCGCAAGAGTCAGTTCAAGGTTGTTGCAAAGCGTGATTCTGCGATTCTTCCACAGCTCGGCCATCCGTCGGGCTGGGCCACGAAGGTGCAGGAACGTGCGGAGGCTGCTGGGACAGGCGAAAACTGGCATTCAGATGCGTAAGTTTTTGTCCTATCCTTCCGAGCCCACCTGATTACACGAGTTGCGCAGGTTTACGATCGTTTGATCAATTTCTCGGTTTCCTTATGTCTGGGGCTTACTATACTTTTAATAATCGACGTCGTATTGAGTTTCCAAAAAATAATTATACATGTACCATCCGATGACTCGGAGTTGTGGCCTTGAGGTTGTGAAGTAGCTATAAACGATTGTCGTCTGTATTTCTTCATACCCTTCCAAATAATGTTTGTTTGTTCTGTTTGTACGAGTGATGGATGGCTTTTTCTAAATTTTGGCCCTGGTTCAAAGGAGGCTTTCCTTTCATAATAAGGTCATAAGGGAATGCCCGACCCCCTTCCTCCCTAAATGGTAAAGGGCGCTAAAAAATTACGCAAGGTGGAGGTAAAGGAGACAAGGGAGGAGAGGATATTAAAGTGTGATTTCGTAGCAACTGAGCGCTGAACTGCTCAGAAATACATAATTTGAGGTTTGGCGCTCGCCGATTGTCCAGTGATAACCCTGAGTAATCCTCGCTCCGACTCCAGAGGGTATTGTGGCAAGTAATATTGTTAGAGGCGCGGGAAAGCGCGACTCGGTCTTTGGGAGAGAAAGACTGAGGTTTCTGTGCGTAGACTAAGAAGTATTTGTGAAATAAATTTCTTTGAAAGAGAAACGAGGCCCGCAGTCACTGGCAGGCACAATGGCGAGCAACTGAGCCCTACTCAACGCATTCATGTGTTGCCGGTCCAGCCGGCCCGACACTGTCCGACACTGGTCCATCGTGTGTGGCCGAAAAATATACGTCGACCTAAGGGGAAGCGTGAGCGTAGACGGTAGCAAGAGAAATGATAATAGGAAACTTGATCGAGACGGCCGACGCAGACATGGACGCAGACGAGAGTCGTTACAGTAACACAATGATAAACCCATGATTATTCTCACAGACGTGTAAGGTAAATATATTTATCTTACAGTAGTAATTGAGAAGACGTACAGTAGTCTATAGACGTGATTGTGAGCCCAGTGAGGACACAGCGGTCCTTATAGTATCGTTTCGTCGCAATGACTGCAAGAATGATTGACCGTACAGTGATGTGACGGCCACCTCTCTTCGCCAAGCCATCAGTATAGTCAAATAATAAAAAAAGCTTGCTTTGGCAATGCCGGAACGGAAGTATAGCCCCAACCGGGCAAGTGAAACGACGGTACGCACACACGAAATGGGTTTACGCCGTAGGAACACTGTCTGAGAACAAGGAAACCGAATCTGGTGGAAGGCCCTTGGGGACAGCCGTGCTGTTGTTGTTATTGTTGCTTGCCTCCGTTGTATCTTGCGCGCCCAACGGGACTGTAGTACTCGGCGTGCGTACATTGAGCTGGGTGAACGTGACGACAACACCTCCCGGTCCGTTGAGCGTCTCGCGGAGGTTATCTCGTGAGTTTAGGCTGAGATAGGAATGTCAAGAATCAGTGAATGTTGCAAAGGAATAAATAACGAAGAAAGAAAAAAGACGCACATGGACATGAACGCGCAGAGAGATAGTCGAACCATGATGAGGAGGGACGGCGTGTATATGAGTCCATTTAGATACTTGGCAAACTTCGTTCGAGTCAATACTTGACAAAAGGACACAGGAGGTAAAAGTGAACGGTACCAAAATGACGCAAGAGATTGCAAACACTCTGCAGCAATAGCACGATTTATCAGAAAATGAAAGTCGAAGCCCATTGGCGCACTGGCTGGCTCACAAGTGGAGTATGCCGCAATTGATAGTATAGATCGCGAGAAGATTCAACACGGTGTTGGTTCTAGAGAGAGAGCCAGTGTAAAACAGAATAATGGAGTTTTTACGATGTTCGGGCGTGAACGTACCTTCGGACTTGAGTGCGGTTACTCAAGAGGGTATAAACCATTCCAACGGTAATGAGGACATCGCAGACGACCTTGCAAGATAATGTAGCGATGAAAATCGCCTGGTATGAACGGCAATTAGAGACTACAGCCCACATTATCAGATGAGGATAATACGTGCCACAATGTGACTGACTGGCTCGTTCGGCTGCGTTAAGCTGTTTGCAAAACCTGTGAGAAAAAAACAAGGAAAAGAACATGTGCAACTACGGCTGACGCTTTTAGACCGTAAACTGACGACGAGGATAAATGTCTCAGCGATCCACAATAGAGAAACAGAAGGGAGAAACATACCAGTCCCAACACCTTGTAAAAATTCGTTCGAAAATCAGAAGAAAGTCTAAAAGTATGCTACTGTGGAGAAACTCACCGAATTCTGCCAGTGAGACGATGGACTGCTCGTGTGAGTGGGTGCCAGCTCCAGACAAATTGTGTACACGTACGATTGCGGCTGGCAGGTATGGAGAACGCCAGCCCACTGAACTAAAATAAGTCTCACACGGATGAAAAACACCGGTAAACTCACGATGGTAGATCCTAAACGCGTAGAAGCTACATTCTTTTCAGTAAGGGGTTGCTTCATGAACTCTCCATGAAAAACGTACTGCTGTACAGAAACATCAAGAATAACTAGTTGCACATGCATAAGAATTGCGGACAAGAGCCGGTCACAACAGACTAGCGCACCAGTAGTTAAAGCTAGCGCCTTTTGAAAATGTTTGCTTTGGTAAGTCTCAGGACGAGCTCTACGTCACGGAAGACGCACGGCTTGACTCCTAAAAATTTCATAAGAACCTCAACAAAAACAGTGCCTTTGGAGCGGCATACCATGGTGGAAAAATGGTGGCTGAATAATCCCCAAAATTCGTGACAACCATATAATAAGTCGGATAAACACAGAAAACTAGGTTGGCGGAGTCAACAAGCCTAGTTGAAGATGACGTCACTATCATGCATTCGATACTAGCAAAGCTTTTGGAAATGTATACATTAAAAAAGCGACCTGAAAAGGCCTCATTAAGATCCCGAGCATGGGACATAACATGTGGGGGCACTCACTAATGACTTTAGAGGCCACCGATCCTTCGAGCAATGACCATTATAGTAGGAATAGACTTGCAACCAGGTAACACCATACACACTAGATAGCCGATGATCGGGCTCGATCAAGTCCTGGGACAGTGTATTACAGACAGTGAGACGCACATAGACGAGAGGACCGTTCCGATGAACAATGCCCCAAGGTAGTTGTCCATGGGATATAATGCAGGCATGGCAGATAAGAGTCAAGAAAGAAAGAATAAAGAATCGACAGTGACAGAAGGGGAGAAATGATGGCCGATGGGAGCGGTCAATGACACAAGTCGCAGCACTGTTTATAAAGGCTTCTGTCCTGGCGCCTGCACAGATAGGAAGGCGGTGATAGAGTAGTCATACGAGTGTATGATCGGCCTCAATAAATAACTTACAATGACTTGCGATGGAGTAGAGCTAGGGATCTATTGTGAGACAGAGCCAATGTAGTGCGCTCACAAGATGGTACGCCATTCTTACAATCCCGTTTCACGGTAACCGGTTCAAGGCACTGGCTGGCGTGACCACTCCACTTGTTAAAGATACCACATTGGCTTTTTCCACGAAAGCGTCTACATTACGTTCTCGGCTCGTTGGAGGCGCAGTCACACATGTGGCAGTGTAGGCATCGGGCCAGCTGGGCCGGCAACACACACACACAGCGCTAAGACAGCGCTAATTATCATGAGGTCGGCAGATATTGGAAAACCGTGAATTTGACCGGACTGGGATGCGATGCCACGGGTTGATGGCCGCATGTCTCGCATACGCCTCTCTGTTCAATCACACCCTCTATTACCGCCTTGTTCCCGATTACGGTGCATCCTTGTTGTTATTCCGTTTGACTCCTGAAACACCTCCCTCCTTCACCCTTGCAACTACGTCTATCCTCTCACTCTTGACATGTGATTAGTTTCTTTGATTATTAGCCCAGTATTCACTGGCACCGGCGCACCTTTTCTTAATGACCACCCCATTGTTCTGGAAGCTCTTTCCCCAAGCCCGTCTAGTCCATCGCGCACACCTTTCTGCCTTCATTTTGACATCGCTTTTCGTCTCGGAGTCCCTCAGTCTCACACCAGTCGCTTCTGCACCATTCCTTCTTACTCTTCCCATCTTACTTTGCGTTTTTTTATTTATTAAAATGTAGTGAACACGGATGAAAAGGCTTCTGTGCATTCGAATCAAAAGTGTCCTTTTCTCAAAACTTCCCCCTTGTGCTCTCGTTTAGTCCTGCTCAAAACTGAGGTTTCGCTTTAATCATTGCTCGCGCTCAGTCTCTAGTTCTCTATTTACTTTGCGCTAATCTGGCTACCGAACAGGCTACTATCTCATACCCTTGATCACCAGACCGGCTGTCTCATGCCGGCATCCAACTCCGTACCCATTGCAGCAATGTCTTTTTTTTTTTTTTTTTTTTTTTTTTTTTTTTTTTTAAAAATCCATTTTTGTGCGCCTCAGGGAAGAATACCCTATGTAGCACTACACTTTCAATATACTACGCACCCATGTCTCTCTGCGTTAGTTGGCCTTGCTTTCTATCTAATGACTCCCCCATCCCCGGTCAGGGATGGCATAGCTTCTTGTCAAGCGTTGAGGTTGGCAGGGTGTCCTTGATGCCAAGGTGTGAGGTGCGATCTCGATGTTCTTGGGTTGGTGCTGGTTGGCCGCTACCTACGTCGTCCGCCTTCCTCTTTGTATCTTGAATGAACCTAGGTTGATGGTTCGGCAAGTTGTGGAGCTTGATGTCATGGATTGCTTGTGTGCTTAAGCTGGCGGTTGTACTCGGTGTTGTCTGCTGGACGCGTGCGCCCCTCCTTGGTCTCCTCCTACTCCTTCCGTTTCACCTCTCCACTTCCCGTCCTTTGTCAATCTTCCCATCTCGTGAATGAACGTCACTACTTGGGTTACAGTTTTGGGGTTTGAGATCAATTTCACGAAGTCTTTGTCCGTTTTTTCTGCGCTTTTTAATGAGCGCCCATCTTTCGTGTGCGTATGCTGGGCAGTCGAGCATAAAGTGCTGCGCGCTTTCGTTGTGGTGACCGCATGCTGGGCAGCTTGCGCTGTCCGATCTTTTGAATCTATGCAAGTATGCATTCAGCGGGAAGTGTCCCACTCTCAGCTGATACATCCAGCTGGTGCCTTTCCTAGTAAGTTTTGGGTCACTGATCAGTTTTAAGAATTTGACGGAGGGAATAGTGGTGTCAAATCGCTTAAGCTTTTCCGCTCGGGGGGACTCTGCCCAGTCTTTCTTCCACACTGCTTTGAGCGCACTCTTGCAGTGTTGCTTTGCTGCCGATTTGTTGTAGCGTAAGGGTTTTCTAAGTATTCTCGGGAGTTCAGCTGGCGTCGAGGACTTCCCCTCCGCCGCTGCTTTCGCGTCCTTGTCTGCTTGCTCGTTTCCTTCAATGCCTACATGTTCTGCGGTCCATCGTAGTTTGAGCTTGTAGTTGGTCGTGCCTTTGGCTTTACGTATGTTCGACGCCATGTTCAGGCACATATCCGCTAAGTAGTGTCCGGATCTGTTGCTTGGCGTCGCGAATGCTCCTATCGCCGCCATGTTGTCTGCTCCTAGGGCGTAACTTGTTCTGCCCGCTTTTTTGGTCTTGATGAGGTGTAGCCCCAGCATTAAACCTACTAGTTCGGCTTCAAACACTGTGTGGTGTTTGGACGCTCCCAGGTGGTATTGCAGGGTTCGGGGCTCTTTTCCCGTTCTGATCAATACTGCTGCGGCCCCGACTTTACCGTCTTGTGCCTACCCGTCCGAGTACACTTTGATTTCTTCGTTCCCGGCTTCGTCTGCTCTCTTGGATGCCTCCTTGTTGGCTGCAATATCTATTGTGAACGGTCTTTTATGCGCCTTTGCCAGATTTCTGCCTGTGGTTGGGATTGTTTCAAAGTCGACCGGTTTGATGCCGAAGGATTGCATCAGTTCGTGTAGTGGTGCTTTGTGCCTTTGAATCCTCTTGTTTGCGGCCTTTCTCGCAGGTTTGTGCAGCGGGTGTTTCGGGGGGAGTGTCGCGATGCGGGTTGCTGCTCTGTGTAGGTGCTTCTCTATCTCCAAGTTCAGCGGGAGGGTGTAAGCGTGTGCATTGAGTGTGTCAGTGGGTGAGGTACATAGACCACCTGTGATGGCGATCGCACCCGCTCTTTGAACGGTGTTCAGCTTGTTCGTGCGTCTTTTTGTTCTTCCCAGTACGTGTGATACTCCTTTTTTGTCTGCGTGACTACCCCACACATCGACTGCGTACAGGGTCCTCGGGATCGCGACGCTTCTGTAAAGCTGTCGGGCGTGTTTCAGGGTGATGCCCCAGCTCGGAGCAGCAGCGCGTCTTATTTGGAACACCCATTTTGTCCCTTTTTCCAAGGCATAGTTGCGCTGCGCACCCCATTCCAGGTGCTGGTCGAAGAAAACTCCCAAATATTTCGCACATTTGACTGGCTCTAGCGTAGTATTTAGTAATTCCATTGGTCGTCTGGGTTTTTTGTTGTTCCTATGCGTGAAGTCCATTAGCGCGAGTTTACTGAATTCAAAGCGGGAATTGTGGTCCTTAGACCATTCAATTGCGCCTCCCGGTCTTGTCATCATTTCTGATAGGATTTGATGCGTAGCGTCGAAGTTTTCCCCCGTTGCTATTAGGATAGCGTCATCTACATAAGCCATGGCCGATTCATTTCCTCCTGTTGGTATGTCTAGTGATACGGATTGCGAGAAGAACGGGACCTTACTAATACTTATGACCGGGTTAGTAAGAGTAAATGTGTCATGGACTATATCATCAGTCAGCATCGGAATCACATGTCTTTATAGACTGTGAGGTAGTTTAGCTATTCGTCGTACGGATTGGAGAGGAGCTTTAAAGCTGCCTCGATATATGTATATAAGTCGTCGTATTGAGACCAAGGCTCTTCAGCTTGGTCTTCTTCAATTTCACTTCCGACTTGTATCCTCTTCTCTCAGCAGGATTACCATTGCTCATCATCTCTGAAGAATTCTCGATTGACACAAGGACACGCAATATTGTCTTGTTGTCATAAGGGTTGTGTACTTCGCTGAGTCACATACTCTTTCCTTATTGCGTCGCCATACAAATCGCCTAAGTCAGGCCTACGCCGTGAAAGCGTAACATTAAGACCAAGCTCTCCAATCGTGGCGACCTTTCCGACAACCGCAGAACGCTGGGTTAACTTTCAACCCTATTTCATAGAACGAAGAGGAGCAAGGAACGTACCCACCAGATATCTCAAAGCTGCAAGGTGGAGGACGAACGTGGGACCTGAAGGGTATTACGTAGACACTTCAAGACCAAACCGGTGGTGTCCAGTTGAATTCAACTTTGAAGCAATTTGCTGGACTCGTATTAGGGAAAACCCAAGGGGAAATAACTGGGAAGTAGTTGCACCTGCTGAGGGCAATTTACGTTGTGATATTCACACAAACGAAGTAGTAATCAGATCAGAGTGGGGACCTATCGACGGTGCACCTGAAGAAACGCATTCTGCCAATTCACGAACACCAGCTCCAAGTGAAGCCAGTCAAGAGACTGAAGAATCAGGAGAAGAAGCCGACGAAGACGAAGAGCAGGAAGAAGCCATTGAACAAATCGCGGAACTTACCAATCAAATTCAAATAGTGGAGGAACCCGAAAGAATCCAAGTAATGGCCACTGAAACTATGCAAGAACCCGTTCGAGAGGCAAATTGAGGAACCTAATGAACAACTGTTCATTAATCCGGAAACGGGACACGTAATGACAGCCGATGACATTGCGTTATATCGAGCAATAGGATCTGATCGTGCGGATCCTCCATCGGGAGAAGGAGGAGGACCTCCTGGAGGAGGAGGAGGACCTCCCAGAAGAGGAGGACTCCCTAATCCAGGAGGCGGATTCCCAGGAGGTGGATTCCCAGGAGGAGGATTCCCAGGAGGTGGACCTCCAGGTGGGGGATTACCAGGCGGAGGAATACCGCCTGCAGGAATACCCGGCCACCAATCCGACAAATTTATCGGAAATGCTCCACAAATATTCGCAGGAGATCGACTCAAAGCAGATGAGTTCATAACTCAATGGTCGTTATACTGGGGAGTAAACAATAACAATCCCATTATGACGAACGCTTACCGACGATCAATGCTCTTTCTCACATATATCCAAGGGAAAGCCGTAAATGAATGGGTCATGAGCATGAGTCAATGGCTCAACCGACAAGTAACCGGCGGAGTACCAGAGCAAACACCGGACCTATGGGTCGAAACCGAAAGAGCATTCAGGAGAAGATTTGCAAATACCCTTGAAAGGGAGCAAGCACAAGGAATGCTGAAACGAGGACTAAAAATGAAGGAAGGAGACCTCGACACTTACATCACAGAGTTCGAAACTCTGGCACGCCAAGCCGGATATCGGTTAAGTTCCGTTCAAACTATTGATCTGTTCACCGATGGACTACCACGACCCTTATTTGAAAAGGTTTTTCAAATGGATGATCCACAAACGTTTGAAGAATGGAAGGATGCGGTCAGACGCCGACAACAGCAATACATCCATATGAGGGCAAAGCTGGACGCCCATAAAGGTCAGGTCCCGAAACCACGTGGATTTACGACCAGAGGAACCATGCCTGGAAATCTTCCCAATCCAAATGCGATGGATACGTCAGCTGATAGGAGTCGAGCACGGTTGGCTGGATCAGAAGAAATTGATTACACACAGCCACCTTACTCTCCGCCCAATCGAGGAAGAGGTCGCGGAGGAAGGCCAAATGGAAGAGACATTCACGTGTTACAATTGCGGAAAGAAGGGACACATCAGCCGTAATTGTTATCAAGCACGAGGACAAGGTCAAAATAGTCAAGGCCGATCCACGGATACCGAACCAGTGACGATACGAAGCACGATATCCGGAATGACGGAAGAAGAACAGGCCCAGTATTGGATGAGTCAAGTAGCCGAATTGGGAGATGGAGCGAAGGATCGGATCTTAAAGGATCTGTGGACAAAGAGGGTTTTCAGGACGCCTGAACCCATCGGCCTGGGTGAGGGCGGTCAATTGTAATTCTGTGATTATCACGCGCTATCGATCTATGCGAATTCCAGTTTCGATAAGAACGAATTACTCAAAGGCCGACATCAGAGTCCTTGTGGACTCAGGGAGCAACCGACAATTTCATCAAACCTTCATTCGCCAAACGAATGGGGTTAGGAATGAAACGGTTGGAAAGACCCCGCAAAATATGGAATATTGATAATACGGAAAACAAAGCGGGGCGTATTACTCATTGTGTGGATCTCGATGTGCAAACTAAAGGAATTCACAAGGAAATGCGGTTCCTGGTGACAAACACAGGACAAGAAGAAATGGTGCTAGGCTATCCATGGTTAGCCCAATACGAACCAAAAGTCAGCTGGAGACATGCCACTATTCATGAAGACGCCCTTCCTGTAATACTCCGATCCATTAATCCAAAGAAAGAAGGATCAGTAATTGCCAAGGCACTAACGATCATCGATAAAGATCAAATTGTTAAGCAATTAGATCAAGAATGTTCCATCAAAACTACGGCAACAGAATTGGCAATAGCGGCAAAACAATACTCCGTCAAGGCGGAATTACCCAAGGAATATCAAGAATTTTCCCATCTATTCAATGAGGAAGCATCTTATCGATTCCCACCATCTAGACCATGGGATCATGCTATTGAATTCAAAAAAGGAACACCGATGCCATCGATTGCAAGATATATCCTCAAACGCAAGACGAGGATAAAGCACTCAAAGAATTCCTGGCGGAACAATTGAAAAAGGGGTATATTCGACCATCAAAGTCCCCTTACGCATCACCTTTCTTCTTTGTCAAAAAGAAAGACGGGAAAGTTACGGCCGGTACAAGATTATCGGAAGATCAATGATTACACTATCCGAAATCAGTACCCATTACCTCTTATCTCAGATCTCATATCGGACCTCAGTAACGCCCATATCTATACCAAGTTAGATGTGCGATGGGGATATAATAACGTAAGGATCAAAGAAGGAGACGAAGAAAAGGCGGCATTCAAAACCCGATATGGTTTATTTGAACCCACAGTTATGTTCTTCGGATTAACCAATTCACCGGCGACATTCCAGACCATGATGAACTACATTTGCAGGGACATTATTGCCAAACACGAACAAAAGGGTACAACCATACGGGTTTATATGGACGATATCGGAATAGCAACTAAAATAGGCACTAATCTTCAAGCGCATATTGAAGCGTCAAAGATGTTCTACGGGTATCAGCGGAACATGATCTCTATTACAAATTAGAGAAATGCACGTTCCATGCGCCACGGATGGATTACCTGGGGGTAATCCTTGAAAAGGGGGTAACACGCATGGACCCTGTAAAAATTGAAGGGCATCAAAAACTGGCCTAGACCCAACAAAGTAAAGGACGTACGATCTTTTTGGGATTTTGCAATTTTTACCGACCATTTATCCGAGGATTTGCCACACATGCCAAACCGTTGAACAAATTAACCAAAAAGGAAACTGGAATGGCAATGGACAAAAGAACAAGAAACGGCATTCCAAACCCTCAAAGATCTTGTGACCCAAGAACCGGTACTGGCACACCCAAATCTGGAAGAACCATTTGAATTAGAAGTCGATGCTTCGGGATTTGCAGTAGGGGCAGTACTACTCCAAAGGAAGGAAGACAAAAAACGCCATCCTATTGGGTATTATTCAGCTACACTCAATGAAGCGGAACGAAATTACGACATCTATGACCTGGAACTATTGGCAATTGTGAAAGCATTCCGGCATTGGAGACCATATTTGGCAGGATCACCCCATAAGGTGAAAGTATTCTCGGATCATCTGAATTTGCAATACTGGCGTTCTCCACAGAAGATCAGCAGACGAGTAGCCAGGGAAGTTTTGGAACTTTCAGGAATACAACTTTGAAATTCACCATATCAAAGGAAAAGCCAATGGACGAGCCGATGCCCTGTCACGAAGACCCGATTATGATCAAGGGAGAACAAGATAACGAAGGAGTCATAGTACTTCCTGATCAAGTATTCGTTAGGGGAATGACAACGGAATCGACTAACGGAATTACGGAAGTTCTAGAACCAAGAGACATGAACCCTGAAGACCCCGTGTTCAGTCAAGATCAGGAAAAACTATCTTCATGGGTAAATGCTCATCGATTGAAGAAAGTACAAGGGACCTGGTACAAAGATGGAAAAAGGGTAGTCACGGGAGGACTATATGCAAGAGGAACCCTAATCAAGGCTCATCACGACTCCCCTGTATATGGACACCCCGGGATCAAGAGAACAGCGGAATTGGTGGCACGATACTACTGGTGGCCTGGAATGAATTATGACATAAAAGAATATGTCAAAGGATGCGCCGAATGTCAACGCCACAAGATCAATACCAGGCCCATCAGAGCGCCCATACAACCAATATATCCGAAACCAGAAGCAATGCCATTTGAAACTGTCACCCTCGATTTCATCACCAAACTTCCCACGTCCCAGGGGTATGATACCATATTAACAGTCACGGACCATGACTGTAGCAAGGCGTCAATATTCATACCATGCAATGAAGAAATCACGGGAGAAGGAACGGCTAAACTATATGCCCGGCACGTGTTTCTTCGTTTTGGATTGCCAAGCAAAGTTATCAGCGATAGAGATCCACGATTTGCAGGGAAATTCATGAGGGAATTGTGCAAGATATTGGGAATCGAACAAAACATATCAACGGCATATCATCCAAGAACCGATGGACAGTCAGAAAGAACAAACCAGTGGCTAGAACAATACCTCCGATTCTGGACCAATGAACAACAGAATAATTGGAGCGATTATCTTCCAATTGCGGAGTTCGTCCATAACAATTGGCCTAATGAAACCACAAGGGAATCACCATTTGCAATTCTGATGGGATATAATCCGCGCGCTGATTGGATTGACAGGCCATCACCAATTCCTCAGGTACAATTACGTCTACAACAAATGGGGATGATCAGACAAAAAGCCCAAGAACTCATGATCAAGGCACAAAAGTCATGGGTTAAACACAAGGAAACCCCGAAGTTTAAAGAAGGGGATCTAGTGTGGCTTGAAGGACGTAACCTACGGATTAATCAACCGGCTGCAAAGTTAGCCGCTAAGCGACATGGCCCTTTTAAGGTTGCTCAGGTGATGTCCCTATACAGTTATCGATTGGAACTTCCCACGCAGTGGAGCATCCATCCAGTGTTTCACATCGATCTTCTCACCCCTTACAAAGAAACACTCATACATGGACCAAATTACTCACGACCACCACCGGATCTTGTGGAAGGGGAAGAAGAATATGAAGTTGAGAAGGTTCTAGACGAACGGCATTTCGGCAGAACAAAACGACATCAGTACCTGATCAAGTGGAAGGGATATCCAGACTCGGAGAACCAGTGGGTTAACCGGGAAGACATATTTGCCGAGGAAGCAATCAGGGAGTTTGAAACTTCTAAGTCCGCTCCTAGGAAAGATAAAAGGAGGAGACGCAACGAGCTAAGTTCTTCAGCAAACACCACTGCTACCTCTTCTCCACTCTCACATGCAATGTCTTCCCCCTCTGCCTCGTCTTACTTCGCCCCTGCCATCATCCGTGCCGAGCAGGAGCCCCAGTCCCTCGCCGCTCCCATCACCAATGAGGAGTTGGTCTCCGTCATGCAACAGTTCCCAGAACTCAGCGGGGGAACAGTGGAACCGGATCTCGAGTCTGAACGGTACCATGTTGTTAACCCCAACACCCGAGAAGTCTGCACCAGTATTCCCCTCACAAGAGCCGAAATCGTGGGACTTTGCAGAGCTGTCCCGGATGGTGAACTCGTCCAAGCGTCAGTATTCCGTGTATCAACAGCAGCAGGAGGAGCAGAAGAAATGGAAAGCGATGGCCCAGGAGTGGAAGGAGGAACAGATATGGTATGCAGGGGAGAAGCGCAGAGCGAAGCTGGAGGAGAGACGGCAGTTAATTCGCAGGATCCGGGACCAGCAGATGACGAAAGCGGAGATGAGGACCTCTACCCCATTCGCCACGACTTCCTCGACCACTCCGAAGTCCAAGAAGGTGTGCAAGAAACCCCGCATCTACTCTATACAGACGGGAGCCCAATGTGTCGAGGAAACGTCCACTCTCATGGACATGTACTCTCCCTATCCCCGAATGCGCACCACGCGCGCCCGTCTCGCCGAAATCAAGCGGGTCTTGCGCCTCCAGGATTCGTTCACAACACAGGAGTGAACTTCGTGCATTTTCCTATCGAGTTAGGAGGAGTAGTGAGGCAGGCCCGATTCATACAAGTCATCATGGGCCCCAACCCTATCGTAATCGGAATCATCGATGAGTCCGATAGAACCTTCGCTAAACCATTGTACGCTCACCCTCACTACACCTATGGCGCGCGACCCCGATATGCTCAGGAAGACTGCATCGTCTTCGGAGCTTCGTTTGAAGATCGGGAGAAGGTCGACAAAGCGGTGAGGGATATCAAGGACCCCTCCTTATGCGCGGAGATACACCGCCTACGCATCCTGCAGAAGGAGACAAGTCGATTGGAGGCTAGGTTGGTGGAGTTGGAAGGAATTCTCGCTGACCTTGACAAAGATCAAGATCACTGCCTCAAGCGGCTTGAAAGGGCAGGAGCGTTGGACCGGATCGAAGAAAAGATGGCTAGTTGGATCGAAGGTGCGGAATCACGTCGAGGACGTCGTGACTGAAAAGGGGGTGATGATACGGATTGCGAGAAGAACGGGACCTTACTAATACTTATGACCGGGTTAGTAAGAGTAAATGTGTCATGGACTATATCATCAGTCAGCATCGGAATCACATGTCTTTATAGACTGTGAGGTAGTTTAGCTATTCGTCGTACGGATTGGAGAGGAGCTTTAAAGCTGCCTCGATATATGTATATAAGTCGTCGTATTGAGACCAAGGCTCTTCAGCTTGGTCTTCTTCAATTTCACTTCCGACTTGTATCCTCTTCTCTCAGCAGGATTACCATTGCTCATCATCTCTGAAGAATTCTCGATTGACACAAGGACACGCAATATTGTCTTGTTGTCATAAGGGTTGTGTACTTCGCTGAGTCACATACTCTTTCCTTATTGCGTCGCCATACAAATCGCCTAAGTCAGGCCTACGCCGTGAAAGCGTAACATCTAGGATGTCCGCATTGTAGAATTGGTATAGAATCATTGAGAGCAGGTCTCCTTGCCTGATCCCGTTGTCTATTGGGATAGTTGCCGAGATAAAGTCGTCAAATTTTAGCGAGGTTGAGCAATCTTGTAGCAGGTTTTTCGTGAATCTAACCAGCGCTTTTGGGACTCCCTGCTTTTTCATATTATGAATTAGTCTCTCGTTTACGGTGTTAGGGAAGGCTCCCTCGATGTCTAGGAAGAGCACCGAGGTTACCCGCTTTTTGCGCCACGCGTCTTTAATTTGGTACGTGAGCGCATGCATCGCGTCTGTGGTGGTCCGGGCCGGGCGCCCCCCGTAATGGTGTGTGGGGAGCAGATCGTGCATTTCTGCGTGGAACATGAGCTGTTCTGCCATTACTGAAGTGAGTACTTTTGCCATAGTGTTGAGGAGCGCTATTGGCCTGTAGGCTTTGGGGATGTCGTACTTTGGTTTTCCCGGTTTTCTTAATACTATAGTCGTGAATGATTTCCAGGGGGCGTAATACAGTCCTATCTTGTATATGGCTGTGTAGATCTCCCATAGTGTCACGAACCCGCCTATGACACCCGCGAAGACAAGGCCATGGGGCATGACTAAGCAAGAGTTATGGCACATGACGCGGGAACGGATAGATGAAGACTCTCCAGACGAAGGAGAAGAGGAAGAAGTCCGGCGAATGATAGCCGACTGGGTATCGGATGAAGACGACGATAATGCTCATGTTGGAAGACTAGTAGTCACGTGATCAAGTCACGTGATGAAGCCTAGAAGGTTCTGGAAAATGATGGAAGGATCGGACATGTGTTTGATGGCCCTGACAGGTGACAGGTCTTGTGGTTTCTTATCTGATGGTTGTGGCATGTGTTTCGCCTGATTGTTGTCTCATGATCGCCTCATGGATCAGTTCCTGACTGTATTGTTCTGATGGACTTGTTCTATGTTTCATCCTTATCGCTGATACCTTATTGGTTCCCTTATATCGGTTTCACATTCAAGAGGAGTTCTAATACTAGATCATAGTAGTATAAGTACTGCGCTACCTTCGCTTGTATTTGGTAGCTTTGACTTCTTGGACAATCAGCCTAGTTCCTTGGTGTTTTCCCATTGCCTGCGCTCCTCTCCACTACAGTCCTAAAGCGGGATTCTTTTCACTTCACGATTGACTCTAATTCCTGTCTGAAGGGGGACGTCAACGTACTGACAGTCGTATTCCAGCAGGTTGACTTATGCAAGACTTTCCTCTTTATCAAATACAAGGGACCACACGCCTCAGTCAGGCTGTTATGATCCGGATGCTTCAGTCCTTTCACATGTATGTTGTCACTTACCTTTGCTTCGGTTCTGTTATCTTTGTTACTCCATTGGTGTGTCCCCTTTGTCCTATATGTGGTTTATCCCCTATTGTCTTGTGCTTCGGATAAGAAAAACCCAGATAACAACATTTGCATATGTCTGTCCTTATGTGTTCGTCTTTGTGACTTGAGCACTATATATACTTGTACTTTACACTGTAAGAAGCCAGACTTGGCTTCGTTTGCAATCTAGCAACCTTGCCTTCGTACCTTTGGTGTGAACAGTTCTCCTCTCATCTTGTGAACCACCTCTCTCGACTCTAATCGAGTCAAACCCTCCTTCGAAGTCTTTGCAGTTGTACTATAACAACGCCACACCTGATTGACTTAGTTCGCCACCAAGATTAGGCGTAGAGAAGTGTCTTACACTTCGGACTAGGTGTCCTGTCACTAAGTCAGTTGTGCACATTGTGCATAACATCTATTAGACACTACTAGAGTCGTAGCATCGCAGACAATAGACGTCTTTGCTCATCTATTAGTGTGTGTCTTCACAGACACTCTGAACCTTTGAACCACCCCTTGCACAACGCCCCTGCTAGGGCGTAACACAGGCAGACGTTCGGCTGAACGTAACACATAGCCTGTCAACTAGTACATCTATGCATTTGATGAGCACTACGTTCGGGATGCTGTCTGGGCCTGGTGCCTTGTATGGACTAAGGCGGGCTACGTGCTTGCGGATCACTTCCTTTGTGATTGCGTTGGTTAAGCAAACCGGGGCGGGGTACGCTTGATCTTGGAGGTTGACTTGGTGGCATTGTGGCTTCTTCGGGAAGAAGGTCTTCGCCAGTGCTTTGCTCTTGTCCTCGTTGCTATTGGCTAAGAGCTCGCCACCTTCCTGCGTTACCTTTAGACTCGGTATTCTTGTCTTACCTCTGTCACTGGCTGGCGCAGAAATGTATTTGTGTGCCGTCCAAATATCTGGGTCCGTGTGTTACGTTCACACGGACGTTCGTGCGACGTGTGACTGAGTCAAGTTCGATAGAAGTCGATAGTCCAGTTAAGGACTAAGTTCGGTGATACTACTTGGAGCAGGGCTCAACAAGAGTGAGAGGAAGTGACTCGAAGGTCCTTCTGAATAACAGAGGCGAGGCAAAAGATGAAGGCCCGCACGTTCAACCAAAAGTATCCTCAGAAAGGAATCCCTCTGGAGTCTGTGAGACTGAAGTATGATGTGATTCAAGAAGAAGTCGAGTCTACTGTACAGGCTAAGTAGAGGACGACTTATATACTAGTACAGCACCAAAGAGTCACAAACAGATGGTGCGATCCTAGGATCTGGATCCTAGAAATGAGTCATAGTACAATAACATGTGATACTAGGAAAAGAACGCCATAGAAGGCCATAGAACAAGTCATCAGTCAGCAACGAGTCATCGTAGTAATCAATATGAGGTAAGTCCGGCACTTGTGCGTATATGGATGGGAATGAGTCAAAGTGAAGACGTAAGTAAAGAAAGTGTCTGGAATCGTAACACCGTGGCTTTTTTGAGCCAATCCCTCCAGTGGTGTTGTTTGGAGTATTTGATGGTGTCGTTGTATTTGGTGCGCGCCTTGCTGAGTTCTTTGTGGATGGGGTGTTCTGGCCAACTCTTGTACTTGAACGCTGTTCTGCCCAGGTTGTTCGCTTCCCTGCGCAGTAATTTCAGCTCTTTTGTCCACCAGCATTTAGACTTAGCGTTAATATCCAGGATGGGTACTTCGGCTTTAATAGTGTCTTGTATAGCTTTAATTAAGTTGTCGCATTCCCGATTGAGGAACGCTTGGGAGTGGATGTGCGTCGGGAGTCCCAAGTGGGCAAGGTTACGCTTGAGCGTTGCGTTGAAGCTTGGCCAGTCTACTTCTTTGAAGTTTGCGTGGGGTTTTGTCGGGGCTTTGGATATTTCCATGTCCATTACCGTGACTATGGGGAGGTGGTCCGTGTTGACTCCTTGTTCGCCTGGGATGGTATCACATGCGACTATCGCTTCTAGTGTGTGTTCTGTGGCGAATACATTGTCCAATCTTGTCCATTTCTTTGTAACGCTGTGTACGTGCGTGGGGATCCCGTTGGGCAGAGCCATGTCCATACCTAGGTCGGCTACGTTTCTGAGTAACGTTTCCGCTGAGTCCAACGCTTCACATGTGAACAACCTGCTGTCCTCGGGTTTGTCCCAGTATGGGTGATGGCGGTTGAAGTCCCCCAACCAGACCAGGTGATGTTCGTTTTGTGTCCGCTCTGTGCCCGTTATTTGTTGAGCGTGTGCCCTGTGGTAAGACATTAACTCCATCAGCGTATTGTCTCGTTCACAGTCGTTGTAAATATTGAAGAGAGACAGTGTGCCCCACGATTCCCTGATGCGAATTGCTGTTACGTCCCCGGATGGGAACTCGATTTGTTCCCAGCTTTCAGTGAGGAGGTTGCCTCTGACAAGTGTTACTGATCTTGTCTTGTCCAGATGCTTCTCGTGCGTCGATGGGTAGATGGGGATCCAATCCCTGGAGGCGATGGTTTTGTTGAGAAAATTGATGGCGGGTTCTTGTAACACTACTATGTCGATGTTGTAGTCCGCTAATTTACCGCTGCTTATGATACCGTGTTGGCATGTTGGGGATTTATTGATATTCTGTTGCCAAATAGCGAGTTCCTTGCGTTCCTTGTTTATTTGGTGTGTCTTCATGCGTTATGTTGTTGGGAGGGGCTTGCTGTAGGTTGCGTCGTGGGGGCTTGTAGGTCTCCTTGCATGAACGTATTTGTGCCGAAGTAGTTCTCTAGGACCGCTTGACCACTCGCCTCGTTGTGATTTTTCTGCTTATTTTTCTTACCAATAGGGCGAGTGGGGAGTTGGCGTTCCGTTCGGTTGGGGAGCGGGAGGCTGGTTACTGCGAAGTGCTCTGGGAATTTTTCGCCGAATGGGATTCTACTGGGGCGCGTTGTCAGCGCCCAGTCTTCATCTGTGGGGAAATATACTAGTTTGTTTTCCGGGTGGAAACCGTTATAGTCTTCGCATTTTCTGATGAACACTGGGCAGTCTCGGTCCCAGCTTGCGTGCGAGTCCGCCTTGCAGGACACACAGAATCTTTTGGAGACTTCGGTGCAGTCTCTTGACCTGTGCTTACCTCCGCATGTACCGCAGGTGTCGTGCTCAGCGTGGCAATCCGCTGCGTAATGTCCCCACTTGCGACACTTCATGCAGTGTTTGGGTTCGAATTTTAACTTCCTTGGGAAAGTGCGTATGTTGCAAACGTAAATGCCCTCCTTAAGAACTCTATTAGCCTCTGCGGCGGATGTGAAGGAAAAAGTGGCATGTGCGAATCTCTGTTCCAACGCTCTTCTGTACAGCGGCTTAATCCATCTTGCTTTTGTGATGGTATTTGTGGGGATGTTGTTGGCCTCTTCGATCTCCCGGAGGTGGACAGGGTTTTCGGGGTCGAAGGTGATGGGAACTCTGGGGATGAGAAGGGGGTGGACCCTTTCACGCAGGTAGGTATCTGGGTCGAAGGCCTTAGTGAAATTGCCAATGTTGGTGGGGGTTCTGATCCAGTCGGCAGCCTCTTTTGTGTCGAATTGAAGAATGATGCTGCCGTTCTTCAATTTCATTACCTCCTGAACTTTGGTTCCTATTGGAGGCGACGGGGTTAGGTTTGCTAGTACCTTTTCCGCTTTTTCTTTGATCTCGTGGGTGTTGAGGTAGTTTCCTTCGCCCGTGTTGTAGTCCAGGAGTACTTGCCTTGCCTTCCTGTCCAGCCCGATTAGGAGGCTGAGATCTTGATCTGCCGGGCTTGGCGCTGCGGGCGTGGGTCGGGCTGTTGCCTGAGCCGAACGGACATTTGTGCATAGGAGAGCTTCTTTGTACGTGGCTGCTGTTTCGGTGAATTGCGTGGATGCTGCGTTCGCAACTGTGATACTCCTGCTCATATCTGAGGCTAACTTGTTCAGGGAGGTGGCCGAAGTGTCTAGTGCTTCGGCCGTGATCTGGAGCTTACTCTGATCAGCGAGGGTGCTTTGTATTGTGCTGCTTATCTTATTGATACCCTTCTGAACCGAGTTCTCGACGATCTCTCCCAGTTTGAGCACGATGGCGTCCAATGCGGGGTTGGGCTGAGGGCCATCTGCCAGGAACTCGTCGAGGACTACCCCGAACGCTTGGAGCATCTTGATCAGCCCTGGTGCAGTCGTTTTACTGTACTTTTTGATGATCAGTAGGAGTGATTGGATGATAGCGGAGTGAGGGAGTGGGGTCTCAGCGTTAAGGCAATTTTCGCTGGTCAGGAACATTTTTGCCTCATTGTAGTTTACGTTCTTTTGCCTTGTTTTTGCAGGCTGTTGAGGTGTGGAAGCCTGCTGAGCATCGGCCTTCACTGTGGACCTCAATATTCTGGAGTTAGCTGGTGCGGCGCGTTCGGAAACGCCCGATGGTGTTACGCCTCTGGAGGCCATAACGTCCTTTTAACGTTTGAACTTCTCCTATTAGGAGTTGCACTTCAAACTGATTGCTTTTATGTGGGTTGGGAAGTGGAGTGTGTGTTTGTCCTGTACTACTGTGTAGCGTATTCTAGTAATCCTCTACCTCTGAGGCACGGTGAAGTGGCGCAGTAGGTGGTGGTTACCGAAAAAGGAAGTCCTGCAGCAATGTCTACTGGTAAAAGACCCTTAGGAACAGCCGTGTTGTTGCTTGCCTCCATTGTATCTTGCGCGCCCCATGGGACCGTGCGTGCCTTGAGTTGGGTGAATGTGACAACTACAGCACCTTCCGGTCCATCGAGCGTCTCACGGAGGTTATCTCGTGAGTTCAAGCTGGGATAGAATATCAGGAATCAGGAAGGGTGCAAAGAAATAACAAACAAAAAAGACGTACATGGACATGAACGCGCAGAGAGAGAGTCGAACCATGACGAAGAGAGATGGCGAGCATATGAACATATCTGGATACATGGCGAACTTGGTTGAATGAGTCAACGTTTGGCAAGAGGACCCAGTAGGTATAAGTGAACAGTACCAAAATGACGCAAGAGATAGCAAACACTCTGCAGAATAGCACAATTGTCAGAAAAGAAGTCGACACCCATCAGCACACTAGCTCACAAGTGAAGTGTCCCACAATTAATAAAATAAATCGTGAGAAGGTTCAACACGTTATTAGTTCTAGTGAGAGAGCCAGTGTAAACAGAGTAGTGGCATTTTTCCATTGTCCAGTCACATACCTCCGGACTTGAGTGCGGTTGCTCAAGAGGGTATAAACCATTCCAATGGTAATAAGGACGTCGCAGAGGACCTTGCAAGATAATGTAGCAATGAAGGTCACCTGGTACGAATGGAAATTAGAGACTGCAGCCCACATGCATCGGATGAGGATTAAACGTGCCCGGAAGCTGCGCGGCTCGGGTATGTGCATCAGGCTATATGCAGAACAAGTGAGAAAAAACAAGGAAAAGGACATGTAAAACTACGGCTGACACTCTTGTACTGTACCCTGATGATGAGGATAATGCGTTAGCGACCCACAAATAAATGAAAAGAAGGGAGAAACATACCGATCCCGGTACCTTGCAAAAGTTGGTTATTTTCAATTCTTTTTGAGGTATGCTACTGCAGAGGAACTCACCAAATTCTGCAAGTGAGACGACGGACTGCTTGTGTGAGTGGGTGCCGGCTCCAGACAAATTGCATGTACATACGATTGCAGCCGGCAGGTATGGAGAACGCCAGCCCACTGGACTAAAATAAGTCTCACAAATGAAAACACCAATAAACTCACGATGATAGATCCTATACGCGTAGAAGCTACGTCCTTTCAGCAAGAGTTGCCTCATGAGCTCCACATCAAAACGTACTGCTGTACAGAAACTTCAAGAACAACTAGTTAAATATGCATGAGAATTGCAGACAAAAGTTGGTTACAACAGACTAGCGCACTGGTAGATAAAACTATCGCCTTTGAAAAAAAAAAGATATGTGTTTTTGTAAGTCACAGGACGAGCTGTCACGGTAGACGCACAGCTTGATCCCTAGAAGCCCCATAAGAACCTCAACCAGAACAGTACTTTTGGAGCGGCTTACCATGGTGTGAATGCGGAGGACGATAGATAATCCCCAAAATTTGTGACAACACAAAGATAAGTTAGATAAATAATGAAAACTAGGTTGGCTGAGTCAATGAGCCTATGTAGTCGAAGATGATGTCAGTATCGTGTGTTCGATAACGAAGCATTCGAAAATGTGTACATTAAAAAAGCGACCTGCAGAGGCTTCGTCAAAATCCCAAGCATGGTACACAATGTGCGGACCCTCACAAAGGACTTTAAAGGCCACCGATCCCTTGAGCAGTGACTATTATAGTAGGAATAGACTTGCAACCAGGTAACGCCATAGGTCCTAGATGGTCGATTTGGCTCAATCAGGTCCTGCGACAGTATACTACGGACAGTGAGACGCACATAGACGAGAGGACCGTGCCAATGACCAATGCCCCAAGGGTGTTGTGTACAGGAATTAATGCGGGCATGGCAGATAAAAGTCAAGAGAATAAGAGTTGACAGCAATGGAAAGGGAGAAAAGGGCCTTGGAAAAGGCGGCCGACAGGAGCGGTCGATGACCGGATCGACTCATAGCGCTGTTGATAAATGCCTCCATCCGAATCATGGCGCCTACACAAAGAGGAGGGCGGTGATGGACTGGCCCCATGAAGAGCATACGATCAGCCCCGACATACAGTCACGGTATGCTAGGATGTCCCGATGTTGTGCAGTCACCCAGAGATGGTAAGCCATTCTCACGATCCCGTTTCACGTTAACAAGTTTCACACGGCACTCCTTGGTGACCACTCCACTTGACCACTCCACTCGTTAAAGACATTGTCGGCCTTTTCCAATACACAGGTGAGAATCTCGGCTGTTGGAGGTGCAGTCGCACACGTATAAGCGTTGGGCTTTCCGGACTGGCAACACATGAATCTGCTAAGTCAGGCTCGGTTGCTCGACCCGGGCTCTCACGAATAAATTTCATTTTACTCGTATCGTGGCCGTTTCGGGTTCTCCCAAAATGCTGAGGTTAGTAGTTTATTTTGTTTCTCGTATATTGTCCGTTACTTACGATGTACTTACTGTAGTACCGCATATCTGTGCTCCGACAGATAGGTATTACTAGTCGTTTCTTCCGGAACGCTGGAGGAGCTCCCACGATATACCCGCATTTGAGTTTATTGAGTGTGGAGGGGTATAGATCATGTCTACGAGTATGTTGGTTTTTCAGCTCCTAAGACGATCAGCCTGCAACTAGTACGTCGGCGCGTAGCTTGACACACAACCTGACCATGCACTGACTTTGTAGACAACTATACGCAGTCCCCACCTTTAATTTGGTGCGCAAAGCGCAACTGAACTGACGGGATGTGACACCTTTTGGCTCTGGACCAAGATTTAAATTTAAAACTAGACAGCCCTGGCGACATTGATTCGCAGGTCGTCGTAATTGGAAAGCAGACGAAAATTGATCTCTTGATTCAGAACTTCTCATTGAAGATTTAAGACATCATAGCCAAGTGGTTACGGCGATAGATTAGAAATCTATTTCCCTTTGGGAGCGCAGGTTCGAATCCTGCTGGTGTCGTAACTTTTTGTAGTGTCTTGGTCCACATTTACTTCTATTTTTTCTTGTACATGTTTTTTTTATATTCTCTTTTGAAATCGTTTAACCCTGTGATTTTGAGAACGATTGAGAACGACGCAAAGCAAATTTTTGGATTGAAGATTGTCGTCGGCATCTCCCGGACTTAGTCATGCGCTCGAATTGTCGAAGCACACGGTGACACTAACACGCCATGAACACTCATGCAACAATAACGATAGACATCGTGAGGTTTATTGCTGACAGTGAAAGCCATCTTTTCTCACACAATCGCATACTCCTGCACTCACACAGGTACTCGACCGCCAGAACATCCGTGAGATCTTGCGCGCTCTTCTCCACGCCATCCTCTTTCACCGCTTGTTCGGGACCATCAAGCCGCAGACGTTCGAGGTCCTTGACGTCACCATGGTGCGTGCCCCATATCCGTTCATATTGGGCACTATTTAATGGACGTGCAGCCCGGCGTCGCGGATCCGAATGTGCAGCGCCTCGTCGACGAGAAGGTGAACGCGTTTTGGAAGGGCCTCGAGAGCGTTGCGCTGAAGCAGGGAGAGGTTCGTTCGTTTGTTACTCGCTCATCGAGCGGGTCGTATCGTCGGACGGACATCCCGACTGATGGATTGTTGATTGTATTAAGATTTCGGTTACGCTCTCGAAGAAGGACCAGAGGAAGGCCTGGCTTGGGATGACCACATACGAGGCACGTCACCACCATCGCCCTATTGTCGCGAGAATCGACGTCGACTGATCCGGTTTGGTTGATTACAGGAGGAAGTTGCATGGGAGCAGTGGTACGTAGCCGTCGTCCTGCCGCAGTCCCCGATCCAAAACATTCTGCACACACACAGGATCATCAACGCGGAGATACGCCAGCCTAAATCCGAACAAGGTATGTATTACATGCTTGGCGCCAGCATACACCAGCTAGCCTTGCATTCGTCCTTAAACCTTTCTGTTGACTATCGAATTATTATTTTTGCCTTTGTCCACGCAGAGCGCCAGCAGTTCGACCGGAACCTCGCCGCGACGCTATCGAAGAGCCTCCGCACGATGCTCATGCACACCTCGTCCGAACAGGGCCGCGCCGCCGTCCCCCCGATCACCAACTCGGACGTGTCGCCATTCCCGCTCAAGATCGCCGTGCGCGTCGGCGGTGTCGAGCTCGGGTGAGTACGGCCAAAGTCTTCGCATGCGGCTGTGACTACGGCCGCACTGTTTCTCTCAATATGCGGTCGGTTGTCTCCTCAAGAATAGGCAATCGCCTCATTTTGGGGACATTTCTTCGAGCGAGTCCATCCGATTGCGATCGCAGCCCTTTTAGAGGATAGAGCCAGTGTCATGGGCGCTGCGATTATAGTCCCCCGGCTCGTTTCGTGTTCACCCCTCGTCGTTTGACTGGATTAGATTGGTTTGGCAATCGTGTTGGTGCAGCACTCGCTACCTCACATTTAAAGTTATCATACGCTCCACTTACTTACTTCACTTCATCCTACCCCAGAGCCACAGATGTGCATATTTTTTGTTACCACTTTAGGCACGGATATACTTTCCCCTCGGAGTGGGGCCTAGCGTTTGTATTTACCTGTGATGCCTTTTCACAGCACCGGGACAACATGGACTTCTTGGAACAACCATACGATTCTGCTAAGTTGGGCGGTCACATGAAGTACTAGCTTGCAATTGATCATCACGCACGTCGGACTTCGTGTTGCGCTGAGTGCGAACGTATCCTTGAACGTATCTGTATATAAGTTTGCGTGGGTTTTCGCTCTTATTTATTGAGGCCGACCCCCTCAGTTTTGTGAAACGTCTCTTTCGTCTCTTTCTCTCATAATATTGACAGTGACAGTGTGGCTAGGAAGCCTCCATCATCTAAATTGGGTATCATATTCTCACACCTCGACACCACGCATTCCTTAGGAACTTGAAAGCCTCCGAGTCTACCTTCAAGTTAGAGGACCACGACTTGGAAGGAGCTACGACGGCTGAACATGTCTAATATCGTCTGCTAATCTTCCAAAGGGCCCAGGGTTAGGCTTCTAGCTTTATTCCTCGAGTCCAGAAAGACGACACAATCCATCAGGTCAGCTGCGCTGCCAAGGCGGGTGTGCTGGCTGCGCAGAGCTGACTACAGAGTCAGTGTATGGTCAAGTTGCGGGTGTCAAGCTACGCGACGACATTGCCACAGACTGATCTTCCTAGGAGCTGAAAAGCGAACCAATATTCTTGCCGACGTGATCTATTCTCCCCTCCACACGCAATATGCTCAAATGCGGGTACATCATTGGGGGGGCACCGATAGGGGTGTTGTTTCAATATCTCTTGCGGTCCTCTCACTACTCGACCTGCCAGTGCCCAGCCACGAGCAATAGAGGGCTCGTGCTTGTGCTCGAGCTGTACTTGATTGAACACCCACCTGACTATTCGACGTTGATCTTCCCATCAACCTCAACACTGATGATCTCATTGCCCGTCCTTCTGGCGTTGCCGTCGATAGTGTACTCTCTCTTTCGTCCTGTTATTTACCCCTGTCTCAGAGTCCCAGACCTAACAGAAACGCCAACATGCGTACGGTATGAGGCCGGTGAAATTATAGTGCAAACTTAGTCATCGTGCATATCAGCCTTTCTAGCGCGTAGTTCTGATACCCGTAATATGAGTCGGCGAAGGGTATGTGTCCTCCAGTGTTGAAGCTGATCTAAATATATTCTCACTTCTGCAAAACGAGCATACCCTTCTGCCTATGTAACTTGGATATTTGCCCAGTGTGGCTAGGAACGAGGCGTTGCGCTTTCCTCGTGAGTTTCCCCATTCTACGCTAAATATGGCGCTATATTCGTACCTCTTAATAACTAATGAGAGGGCTCATTATGATAACTTACACCGGGAAAGTTTTCTCCTTTGAAGATACGCCCACAGCACACATATAATATACCCGTACATGATGCCGCAACTCACCCCACACCTTAGGCAGAGTATCCAGTTGGTACACAGGAACAAAAGGTCTTGTGCAGGATCAGCTTGAGCTTGAAATGAGTGTTGCTTGATGGATCTGTGAGCTCATATGAGTCGCCTCTCCGTTGTGGTGTCGTTTCTAATTTCTTAAGTCACTCCCACCCCAGTAGCAAAAAATCATAACGGAAGTGACTGACACCGTCCAAAACATATGCGAGCCGATTTTCGAGGCAAAACATGCGAATGCTGACGTCATGGTGCACCCCGCCCCGAGTATCTCTCGCGTTGTAATACACTGAACGACGCTGCGCATTTCGTGCTAATCAGGACAATACTGGACACATGCGCGTAGTCCAATTTACATTACCTTCCACAAAGTCCGGGTGGCAAATGCGCAGATCTTCAGTACTATGCTATCTGGTTCGTTGCACAAAAACCCCTTTTTTTTTTTCTGTAGCTTCAACGACACATCGTAGACACTTCAAATTGTACATAGTTATAGAAAACCTAGTTCTACACTGCATGGTATTTTTATTTTTATCTGTTTCTCAAGTTGTTCGAAGGGCAGTCGACATTCAAGTTTATCCTCACCTTTGCACATTTTTGTCACGCACTCATCACACTTTTGGCAGCGTAGAGTGGTGATCGGCACTTCGGCAATTGAATCTCAGCGTTTGCACACTTTTGCGAAAAGCTCTTGCGGCAGTGTGGTTCAAAAAATTGTCAAAGATGGATAATTTCACTAGGCTAGGTCTATCATAAGCTGTGTCTATGGGTAATGCTGATGTGGATATAAGCTATAAGACCGGTATTGAGGTGTCGTGGTTCCGGTGATGCCGGCTGGCTTCAAATGAAGAACTCTAAATGGGTCATGTGTTTGTCACCCTTATTGCGCTCAACATGAGTTCTGTTTCTGCAGCTCGATCACCTCAGATCACTGACTCCAAACTTGTCATGCTGATGCTTGTCATGCATGTTTTCACTCCTGTAAAAAGAATTTGTGTAGAAGTACCGGGATCGTTCAAATCTGGGGGTGTGAACACCTGCTCCAGACCACTCCACTGAAACTTTGATTTATTTTATAATCATAAATCCGTACAGATCTCCTATTTTATTTATGATCTAGTATACAGAGAACCTACTCTATTTACTGTTTTTTTTTTGGGAAGAAAGGATGGCGGGAAAGTGGTGATCGATAAAAATCTTTCGATTGTGCAAGTGTGAGTACCTGTGCAACGAACCAGATAGCATAGTATTACAACATGGAAGATGGTCGAGGCAGGACTCATCACGATATCGGCATTTGCGCGGTTTGCTGTGGGGACTGCGCCCTCACTACGCTCGAAACAACTCGATTACCAAGCATTACTGTACATATTCTTAGGCTCGCTTACGAATACATCGATCCCTCTCGCCTCATGCTAACGATTTCTTTCTGCGTCAGCGTCTGCGTCCGCATCTTCGTGTCTTCCTACTATCTTTCTCTTAATAACATCTACACTTCCCCTTGGGTCGAACTCTATTTCCCTCTACATTGCATTGAAAAATCGGCCGGTTCGTGACAACTGGAAAAATGTCTCACATATGTTTTGTTTTTCTATGACGCCAGTCACTTCCGCCACAACTTGTCACTGGGGGTGAGCGTGGCCAAAGAAATTTGGAGCGATACTGCAATAGAGAGACGATTCGTATGGGCTCACCGATCCATCAAGCAACACTCGTTTCAAACTCAAGTCGATCCCGCACAACCCGTGAGCGATATCTCGTTCGAGATTTCAACTTGTACGGCTCCACACCCGGGTCGTATGAGACCTGACACAGCTTATGCTGACACGTGCTAGGTGTCCAATAATTGTGTGCCCCGTTCACTTGACTTGTTGGTGCATCACTGGCTGTTCTACTGTTGTGGCCCGCCACGAGAAAGACAATCCCTCCCCCCCATTACCTTTGAGGAAAGATCTTTTTCTTTTTTGAGCACACCAAAAGGCAAAGACGCAGTACAAGGTGACAGAATTTATTGACATTCTTATCGAGCTAAATTACGATTCTCTCGCTTCGCCAATGAATGGTACGAAAGACAAGACACAATCCGGGGGCCTCTGTCAGGTGTTGTTATCAAGCTTGTCCCATGTGAACGTGAGCGGGGAGGCTCACGTATTCGCGACCACGTTGGCTCTGGTCCAGGATATTAGCAAAGTCAACCCCGGTATCACGAAGTAAGCCATACCATCAGAAAGGCGCGGAACGTGCGGAACGTGGGGTGGGTGCGGGTGCGACGGGGGGTGCGGGCCCACCAACTCTATCAAGGAGCCCACCGAGACCACCGAGACCATCGGGACCACCAAAACCAACGTCACCAGCAAGACTACCGAGATCAACGAGACCATCTGCAAGTGGACCTTTAAATTAATCAGGCTTGTAAATATGCGTATTGGCTCAAGCAGAACGCACCAACGGAGAGGCCGTCCAACAAGCCCCCCACCAAGTCCTCCTGTGGCTGAGCCACCGGAACGGCAAGGGCAAGAGCAGCAAGAGAAATTGCGAGGATGGTTCTCATGAGCGTCATTGTGTTTGCAATTGGACAGACTGGTGAAGAGGAGAGAGGTCGAGTTGGGGGATGATGACAAGGCTGCAAGGGCAGGTGGCTTATTTATACCCATGGTCGGATGAATATCCCCTTATCAAGGGTGAATACGTTTCAACACCCAGTGACTCAACCCACGAATATACAGTCATGTCCCGGATCGCAGGCACCTTGACAGAACACAAAAGACGTCGTATTCCAGGAATGTAGCGAAGCATCGTCGATTCATCACCCGTGATCGTACTAAATTCAGATTACAAGAATGGTGTGGCGTTTTCTGTTTTGAGATAAATTCAGTACGTGAAGCTTGAAGGGTATCAGCACCACCTGGCCAGTTGCGCTAAGTTGTGAACGTATCAAACCGACAGTAGTGGGACGTGCAACTAAACATACACGAACCAGAAGTTTACAACCGAGCGACTCACGAGGTGACCATACATTCCTAGTGTCAACTCAGTGAGCGCCCGTTCATCGGTACTGTAACAATTATTTCGACTCTCTTGTTTAATTTGCCTGCGAGTCAAAAGATCTTATGCTCGAGGACCTCGCATAGATCGTCATTAACCGGGGTCTGTCTGCCCAGACCGATGGTTAGCATCTAGGAAAACGGGAAAGTTGAAATTTAATGTTGTACCAGATTTTTGCCAATACACAATACATTGAAATTTTTCCAAATATTCGTGAATTGTTTGCAGCGGCCCATTGTTACGCAAAAAGTACGGCCAAAGGAGGTAAAGTACTGTATAATTGACAAAATTGTGCAATGTACCGTATGGAAGATATGTCGATCTGTTACTAGATTGTTCACAAAGAGTGTCACACAATCTAAAACATTGCTACTAGTCCACTAGTAGTGGTGGTCGGGGTCATTTGGCTGCGTCGTCGTCGTAATTGGAGTCGCCCACGAATCGCGTTGGAGTGCTGACGATGGCGGTGGCATTGTCGTGGGCGTCGTGGTTATGCGGAGCGGCTCTGAGCGGTGGCGTCGTGTCATGGTCGGAGATTGCGTGTGACTGGATCGTTGTCGCAGTTGAGAGCACCACGGGCAAGGACCACAAGTGCAATAGCAACGTCTTTAATAAATGCCATTGCAATGGCGGTAAGTACGGTAGATTTCAGCTGTAACAATCAAAGAAGGGTCGAGAGATTAAAACAGCAACGCTAGTGAAGGAGTCAATGACCACTATATTACATACCTGCGTACTGTGAGTCCATCGAGAAGCGGGAAAAAAATAATCTACATCCCGTCAGAAAACATGTTGGTTGGATCTTCAGCTCCACGCATGGGCAATTTGTATAGTCTACACACCTGCACACGCTTCAGGCTTGATGGCCTGCTAATTCAGTTGGACGTGGCGTTTTTCTGGTTTCCGAGTATGAAGCCAGAGGTACGGCGCCAGCACCTTTGAGAGATCGGACAGCTTCTCGATAGTGGCTCTCTGTGGTACGACAGCTTTACGGCACAAGGTCGTATGCTCGCTGACACCGAAAGGGATGTATCCTGGGTGGGAATTCCTGTCGGTCGTAAGCACGAACAAAGTGGTTCTACTTACATAAGTGTTCGGTCGTAAAAATAGACAAACACATACGTCCTGCATTCAGGCCTTCAGGAATTGGGGGCATCTTAGGATTACTTGTCTCAACTGTAGCAGGCTACAACGGGTCTGGGCCCTGGCCTATACTAGAATATAAACTGATCCAGAAATAAAGAAAAAAGGCAAGGCCGAACGGAAATGAATTTTGTCAATGGTGGGCTGCAAGGGGACACAGCTAATTGGGCGCGTAGCATATATGGTACTGTATTCTCACGCTTACAGAACCCAACCTTCGATCTCGGTCTCCGGTCCGCGTTGTCGTGCCCCTGGAGTGCCTCTGCCGGCGACTGATGGAACTGACATCTGGTTCAACAAACGAAACCCGTTGTGTCACTTTGACGAGCTGTAAATCGATCGCAGAGGGGGGCTGCGCCTGTGAGAGACAGGCAGACCGGATATCATGAGAAGCGCATCGCATAACGGTACCTTTATGCTCATAGCGGGTCTGAGGATGTCCGTTATCCAATAGCAGAAGAGACGTGCCAGGGCGGCGACCTGATGGACGTCAATGCCGACACGGATGACTGGAGCACGTGTTACTCTCTGTCTCGAACTCTGACAGCTCATCGCTGCAGACGCATTGGAAAGCGCGCCGGCACAGCCGGCTGGCCCCAGTGCAGTCGGCGGGGGTTGAGGAGGACCCGTGGGGCGTATTCGAGGACCCATCCCCGATACGCATTACCCTGTCGACGGCTACACCGGCCAAATCGCACTTCTCTCAGGCAGCACGCGCTCTCGTCGTCTTCAAGTCTGCGCGCAACACTACTGGTGCCCATACGGCGAGCGAGGGCAGTACTCCCCACCGTATTGTCTCCTCCCCACAGGCGGTACATGTACAGAGTAAAGTTGGGATGACAAAAGAAGAGGTGGCAGAGATGGAAAACGAGGAGGAACGCAAGCAGGTGCGTCTTTGCGTTCTTCTACTCTTTGCTTTTCATCGGGATGTGTCGGGCCCATGAGGATTGCATAGCTGAAGGAGCAGAAGAAGAACATTGCTGGAGCGAAAGCGTAGCCGTTTGTAGGCGCATCGAGAGCGGTCTTCAGGTGGAAGGCACTTGATTATCAGGGAAGACCAAGAAGACACCAACCACGTACACATGGCGTCACCACACATGGATTGTGTGAGCGTAACAACTGCATGTCTATCAGGTGGTTACGATTGTGGTAAAGAGTGAACGATTTGTGCGATTAAAGTTGCATCCACGCACTTATCTTACCATGCTTGATTCCACCGGGAGAGACGAAGGTGTCTTCTCGTTGATTCGGGTATGATCAAGTTGATATTCATCGCTGTGGGGTATCGTCAACAAGTTGCATGGAAACCTTTCTCTTGGTTCAGGACTGGTTCAGAGATTACTGTTACAAAGGGCCCAAGACGCAGGTTAATTGAATTCTAGTAAAAAAAAAAAAGTCATTATCAACAATGCCTCGTACGACCACTGGAACCGTTCCGAACGGATCCATCGAGTGCCTCCCTATGATAGCCCTGACACCATTGAAACGTGCGATGTGGTCTCGTGAAGAGCAGAATAAATTGATCTGTCTAGGCACTTGGTCTGGAGCCGTACCCCCATAGTAGACATCACGACTGCGAGATCCGATACCATCACTTGTCACTTGGATGGCAGAGCGGCGGTGGTTATCACGTTTCTTGTCAGTGGTCGTCCATTTGAATTCAGGTTACATGCTGTACATGGGAACCCAGACCCCACATGCCAGTGCCAGTTGGCAGCCGAGCCGGTGTGTGGGGACTATATGTAAGCGCCTGTGCGACCGCGTGACTGGTTCTAAACAGTAAGAGAGTGGAAGTTGTGCGGGGCAGGACATCGTGACATTTTGAGGGTTTCTTGGCAAATTCGTAATATAACGGGGTAGGGAGATGAGGCCGTGTCACTATACTGTCGAGTCCTTGGAAAGAACCTGCAAATGAAAGGACCGGGTCTCAGAAACTTGGTTAGTGTGCGATGGTGTGAGGTTTCCTTTGGTAGAGGAGTCGAGGAGAGCTTTGAGTTGGCTACGGTACTGCATTCTTAGGAAGACAACAAGGGCTGGAATCGGACATAATCATGACGATATGTCGCAGAGAAGTACCGATTGAACGTGCGTTGAAGAACCAAACCCATCATGTGTGTGTTCCGTGTTGACAAGATGTCACAAAAGGAACGCCTCTGGGCCAAGCTCTGGACCCTTTTCTAGGCCTGGCTGAAGATGGTGCTATAAGCAGGCAAATTTGATGATGGCAGATAAAGAAATTTCAACACAGCAGCTTGTATGCACTTGGCGCGGGACACAAGATATCTCGGCAACCGGCAGACGTTAGACCCGGGTCGATGAACATCTCATCTAGAGAGGGTTACTAAACCTCACTTGCAACCTCTCGCAACCGTGACGCACCTCGAAGACTCTGTGCATAGTACCATCTACGTTGCATTATCCTGGGAATTCTCTTGATCTAGAATAGTGGGCCTGTGCCTCAGTGCCTTTATGTCTATCAGGGCCTGTGCTGAAACGATTAAGGAAGTCAGGTGCTACCGTTAACAGCCTGTAACTCCCTCGGGGTCGCCTTGTTTGTCTCTGCTCTTCTTTATCAAAATCTACCGAGGAACGATATATTCAATCGGAATGGACCCCTTCTTGGGTTGTTTACACGTTTTTTCTAAGAATCAAGCCATGGCATCGTATTCGCGGGGTCCATTCAGCCTACTGGAATCACAACTGTCAGCGTTCATCCAATGAGTCTGGGACAGCTAGGGCCGACTTACTGCTATTTCCAACGGATATAGACAAAGGTAGATAATCTATTGAATGGTTCTCTGAGAGGGTTCCTGCAACGTGACACCCATCGATTACTCGTTCATAGAGCTCGAAGGACCACCCGCGTGGAGACGACGTAAATGAAGGGGCGAAGTGTCATTGAAACTTTTGGTGAGCGACTAGACAAGGCACGGTGAGAGGAAGGCCGCCTGTCCACTTGCGTCCAACTGATGGTGATCCATATACTGTAGAGAATGTACTGACAGCAACTTGGTCACGGAGCTTTTGACCACTTTGGTCTCCTTCAGACATATATAAAGAGGTGAATGTGACGGCCATCTACTTATCAACTCACTACCCAGCTCTCAATTCACTACTCATGGCTTACAGTATTGCATCCAATACCCGTCTCGCTGGTTCGTCCCAAGGAAATTTCCTTGACGACCTGACCAATCGTATGTTGTTCAAGCATCATGGTCGACCTCGCGCCGCTGTTAGAATACTCACCCCCGTATTCTAGCGAACGTCGGACAATGGCCTAAGACCCAAGCCATCAGGAAAATAACCAACATTGTCGTTTACAGTGGGGATATTATTGATTCCATCAGGATCACTTATGACGTGGAGAACGGCGGCGTTGTGAATCCGGTCACCGTACAACATGGTGGCAACGGTGGAAGCCAGACTCTAGCCTTTGACATTGGGGGTAATATTTTATTTTTTGGTGTCCAAATTTTGTTCACTCCAGGAATTACATTGCTTACAGCTGACGAAAAACTCGTTGCCGTTTATGGTACCCGGCTTGTGGATGGAAGCCCTTACGGTGATAGAAAGTATGTGCCAAGGATTTATCCGCCTCATTTCTTATATAAGTATTAATCTGCCTCCGTCATTCAGCATCATCCAGCTGTCGTTCGTAGTCGTAAATTCCGCCGGGGACGCCCCAACGGTTCAAGTTTATAGTAAATTTCAAGGATGTTTCGTTGTTGTATTGCCGATTTATAACCAAAATCGTTACAGCTGCTTCGGGGATCTACTCTGCCCCCACGGAGAAATTCGAACTATCTTGGCCTCTCACGGCAGCCTCTTCATACACCTTCCAGCCGGGTAAGTAAACCACCCGTTCTTTCAACATCTCTGCTAACGTCGTTTACAGAGGGTATGGGGGACGCCTATTTGCAAGCCATAGGATTCTCCAACGCTTTGGACAAGGCTGACGCCCCGTTGCTTTGATCGAATGACTCCCACAAATTGAATCTGAATTCAGTGCCCCCTGGCCTCGCTCTTACTCTTTGCCTATGGTCATTGTTTAGCACGAATGTAAACGTTGTGAATTACAGTTTGGAAAGGAAAGGAAAGTGCCCAATGTCTATCTAGTTCGGGGTGACAGTCTCATGATGGCCCAACTGTAAGGAATCTATTACCAATTATGTGTGCCACGCAACCCCACCCATGGCCACAAGGCAAATCCATAGTAATTGACGAGTTCTGTGTCCTCATTTAATAAGGATCAAAGACTCCGGATCAGGGCGGCCCTGATCTCGAACTACTAGATTATAGTGAAATGTGCCTTTTTTGGACATGTGATACGATGGTCTAACTGCCCGGAAATGTGCTGCATCGAGGGGCCTGCGCGGGCGAAAGTGGTAACCGCAGTTCAGTCACTCGGTGCGCGATCCGAGTCGTTGCCAGTGGTTGCTCACTAGCGCTCGTTGCGAGGTTGCTTGCTGTACGAATTATCGCTGCGGCGTGGAAAAAATCACGGTACTATAACAAGGTATGGGCGAGTTGTAATAGGTAGAGAGTGAATAAATAAAGTGTGAGCAACTAGAACGCGTGCGCGTGATGTTTGCACGAGAAGACAAGGCTCAGCTATTGCGCATACTAACAGAGCAAGAGCTGAGGTACTACTACGGAACTCTAGGAACTTATATAACTGTAGGAAATATAACTGTATAGTTGGAAGTTTTATGCTCTGCGGAAGCAGAGCAACGAGATAACAATCAAAGGGTCGGCGGTACGACCAGGGCTCGGAGGGGATCCGGGGATGCGGCCCGAGCCTCCGAACAGTAAGACAGCAAACCGAGACAAAAACGCGAACACGACGCACGGGTTTGCACCACGCTCACATTGAATAGAAATGGTACGAAGGAACTGAAGGATCATCTCACAAGAAATATATTTCGACAGGTACCCGGTACCCGGTAGAATGGAGATAATCTCTGCCCTCCCGGAGAAACGCCTATGGGCAGTGTACGTGGACGACGCCGACGCCGCCCGCGTTCGGATGGGCGGCTGGACCAGTTGCGGCGTCACAGCATGACTAGAGCACGTGTCAGTGGTTTGCAGGCGCATCTCCCATCCCATGATGCAAGAGACGCCCAACACCCTAGGGACAGCTCAAAAGCAACGACATATATAGCGCGTACAAGGTAGCTACCCTATACTATTACCAAGAAATGCGGTGATGCAAGAATATCATAGTTCGAATGGATTGCTGATCGGCTGAGTACACCATAACCCGATTCAGGGGTAGGAAACGCCTGCCGCTTTCATGAGTTCTGACACTTCAACATCTACAAGCACGCATAAGCATATAGTAAGTCAATACATCAAGCGCAGTTCGGATCGAGACTTACGGTCTTCTGTATGCCTCATCCGGGAAGAATATGAACAGGATGCGCCTGAGGGGTTTAGACCGCGGTCATATGGGTGTTTGCCCTGTTGGCTCTAACACGTACCGGGTCCAAAAACAAAGTCTCCGCCGTTTTGCGAGATGTTTCCTTGCTTTCCGAGGTGCAATGGATTCTTGAGAGGGCCACGCTGCAAGAAAAAAGGTAAATGGGTGAGTACTTTGAACTAGGGGTCAAGTAGACGCGACAAACCCAAATACTCCATAAGGTGCGACCGAGGAGACTACTCGTCAGGTAGCTGCGTCTCTCCTCGCCCTTAGGCGTCGTTTGGAGATTTGAGACCAAGCCGAGCGTGTCATAGAGCTTCCTGTCTGGATTGGCATAGACGTCCCCCTTGAATCCGGCATTTTCTGAAAGTGGGACAGAACGCTCGTGAGTGGAAGTTGTGTGAGGTTATTTGGGCCGTACTTTGATAGCTCTCGATTAGTGACCAATCCCCGCAGCCGACGACTACTATTTTGGTGGATGCCTCCTTCAGAGCGTCGTCGCGGACGGTGGCAAGCTGGGAAAGGTATTGCTGTGATACGCGTTAGTACCAATCAGACAGAGGAACATGGGGATAACACACCAAACAACTCTAAAACCCACGACGGTAGATGATCAGTTAGAAAAGGACGGCTACCGAGGATGCAGCGTCGTACCCCACAGAAAAAATGCCCTTCAGGCAAACAATGAGGTCAACGTGAATATATGCGCGTATCGCAGCGCGAGTGGCGTCATACGCACGGACGAACACGACGACGGTCTTCTGGTCGGCGAATAAGTCCCCAAAGCGGACCTTTCCGCCTTTTTTGTCGAACACGTGGATGTCTGTGGCGGCTTCGAGTGCTTTGGCGTCGATTGCGGGTGAGCTTTGGTCGGCGGACATGATGGTGGGAACGAAACGAGTAAGGGATGTGGTTAAAGGGAAGTGGGGTCTGAAGATGGAACTACTTTGTGCATGACGTGATGTGGTGGTGATGGTGATGGCGCGGGCCGATGGAGAGTTCTTGCGTGTGCCCAAGCGGCAATATGTGCCCCAAGCCTGTCGGCCAATTTGAGGATAGCCAATTCGTGCTAGGGCCCAATCGTCAAGACCTATAAGCTACAATAAGGTCATCTGGGAGGACTCACCCCTCATCTCATTCCGTGCGGTTGCCCACGCAATTGTTATAAGGTGCGGCCGCGGATGCATCAGAAAAAGGGCTTGTGATGGAGAGACAGAAGAGTGGCGCTCCAAAGTTAGGGTTAGGGTTATATTTCGTATCCCATGATGTGATGCATGCACGCACATCCCGCGCTACGCCTTAACACCAATCATCATGTCGCAGTCCATACTTGACGTGGATGACAAGTTCTTCCAACGCGATCCTTCTGAGGGCTCGGGTCCACCTGCGAACGAAAACGTACCTGGCTCGCTGCAACGTGCCACTTTGAGGCTCGATTTTCCGCCGTCATATGTCGTCGTCGGCGCGTACCGTCTCCTGTCAGATAAATCTCTCTCTGTTCCCATATGGCAAAAATGTCGAAATGGGTTTTTGAGAGGGGTTGCAGTTGGTGGTGTCTGGGTGTGTGGCTGTGTTTGCCAATGCGGAACCGAAGTCACTAACCTTACAACCACACGATAGTCCTTTCTGACTTTCTCTATCCAACGCGGGCTCTTAAAGACCTTCTGGATAAAGTGTGTGAATTATATTGCTGTATGTCTCACTGTTGCTGAGCTCCCTAGCTCTCCAAACGTTGTTGGTCGCGCGGACGATACCATCTTGGGCTTTAAGCCTCCATTCGACATACCCACATGTTCGTTTCCTGACTTTCGCCCCTTCTATCGCTGATCGCACGCCCTACTACCAGGGGCCGCTATCGTGTTTTTGTCCTCGCAACTCACCTTCATATTGAAGTTCTTCCTCTCACGCAACCTCCGTATCGCACGCGAGCGTGCCTGGGACCAGACTATCGCGTCGCGTGGCAAGGGTCCAGGATTCTGGCAACCCTATGTCGAGGAATGGGATGTACCACCAGTAGTTGACGTCGACAAGTGGGCAGGTCTGGAGATGGCGAAGAGCCACGTGCTCAAGTTTGTCTTCAGGAAAAGTGAGTTCGGATTCAGCTTTTTATTTTCTTTCAGTGGTGAAATGAATCCATTTTCACTCAAAAAAGTCATCCTGATTCCGATGCATGTTCTCCCGGTTGGTGGTCTGTTTGTCACGGCCGTCTTCAAGGCGCTTGGTACGGCCCGATATCTCCATAAGCCCGTCTGTATACCTTTGTTTGACCCTACGCCCGCATATTGACGTTTCCCATGTAGTACTTCCAGGCGAAGAAAATGACGAAGGAGCAGATCGCGGTCTTCATTGCGGAGCACAAGTGGGACTATCGACGTGGGTATTTGAGTTGGTCGTTCTAGCGACGTTTCTGTCAGCTAACGTTGAATTTTCGTCAGTATTCGGTTTTGCAGCTGCGCTTTTGGAGACGCTTCCCTTTGTTGGATTGATCTTCTCAGTGTCGAACAGAATCGGAGCCGCCATGTGGGCCCATGGTATGGGATTGACACGACATTCATTGGGTTGATCGGTACTAACAGCGACCTAGATCTTGAGAAGAGGCAGCATTGGTTCTCGGAGAAGAAGAGGAAGAGTTCTTGATTTTCAAGGATTTTGGACGCATATATTCTATTCACACTTCTCGGCTGTCCGACTCTCGCGCCTTTTTTTGCTTCCTTTGGCCTTGTTTGCGAATTAATGCACTGGTACTGACTCGGTACAGTAAGCTCGAGATCCCTGAAGGATATCGATATCATGTTGTATTATGGCCGTTGCCAATCTGCAGGACCGCCCAATAGATTTGTTGTAATGACACGAAGAGAAATACAGAACTGCCAGCGGCTCCGGTAGATCGAACTATGGTGTATCCAACTGAAGCAGGAAGATAACGTAACACGACACGGGCTGATTCGCCCTCTACATCCCTGGATTGATGTTGGTGATCAATTCCGCTTGTTGTCTTGGATCCGCATTAGTCGCTGGTATCGCATCGAGGCCTCCGGAACAGCTCTTAGATTTGCCATCAGTGCGTTACCTCAACGCCTCCGCATTTAACAACACTAACTGGCGCACCTCTTCACACAACCCCATGCTACTCCATAGATTGTTCCAGTTCTGCTCATCGTAAGTGGTGCGGGAGGGTTGATCTTCTCGGACTTGATTATGGTAGTTTGACTTACTACTGGAGATAGTTATGATCTATCCTTTGCAATCGTCGCAACCTGATTGTAATGTACCGTAGTTGACCAAATTGTGCCGGCATGCTGCCTGGTAGTCACGATATACATTGGCCGACGGGGAAGACGCTGGGCCCAGAATATGGTAAAAAGAATCTTCAACAGTACATAGGGATTTCGCTGGCTTTGTGGATTTTGCGCCGTTTGGTTTTGGCTGGATTGGGTCAGGCACATCACTTTTGCAGTGTTACTCCGACTCTCCGAGTCCCCATTGAGGATGAACGTTGAACGTTGAACGTTGAACGCCGCCGCGCTGGGTTACTCCTGGTGCTCACAGTGCCATAATTCCATGCCTATACATCAGCTCTCATCAGCGCGGGATAAGACGCAACAATCCTTCGAGCTCACTTCCAGTCAGGATCCAGTGACACCACACCGTACGTGAATTCGCGCCACGTCTGATCGAGATCTGATCCCCCATCTTACATGTCCCTCATGCCTTTTCATGATCCCAGGACTTTCCTACTTTGACCCGGAATTTACAAGGCAGACTATTGTTGATTGGATCCTTTACTGAAAACTGGCGATGGGCTATTGAACATAACGGGCGAATAGTTCTCAGTCTACTATCGGCATTGGAAGACATGAAACATGCGTCTTTGATGCTCATTGTTGATCCTTCCCGTAATATTTCCATTTCTCCCGTAGCGCCTAGCGCCTACTGGTCATGTGCGTGATTCTTGTTTATACGGCGCTTGTGGTGGCGGGCTCCATTGCTTGGGTCAAGGGTCCTTCTCGTGCCGCATTCAAGTTGACCGTCCCTCCCAACGAAATGAGCCTCCGTATAACTGATATCGATTCTGACGTCTTACTCTCTGTTGTTGAGCATGTCTTTCTACCCCCGAAGCTTCCTCAAGAATCCCCAACAGAGGAAGCCGAACGCGAGACCAATGTGGCCTTGTGCCACATACTCATACAAGCTGCTCGAGCTTTCTCCCAGGGCCTCTCGCCCCTTCGGCAGTCCTTATGGGCTCGGATGATAAAAATGATGGGATTTATCCATTGGGCTGCGAGGGCCCCGCTGGTAGAAGCAGAACTTGCAGGCGCCTTATCAGGGCTTGCTATGGGAGGTGCGTTCGAGTCCCACGCGCCGTCGTGCCGTCCTTTACCTTCACTTTCAGATGTCTTCGTGATGCATGTTCGAGCTCAGAATGCCGCTGTCCTCGTTCGCGTTCTTGTCAACCATGTTCGATTCGAGATGTTCGAAGTCTCCCCACCGACCAGTAACATTACGTCGACCAACGGAAAGCTTCTTTGCTCCTATCCCGGACCTGCAGTTCAAGTCACCCCCGAGGTCTTTTCCAATGGACCTTTTCTTCAAGAGCTTGCATCCTTTCTCATACAAATGGATACCGACGTGTTGGACACCGCGACTGTGATCAAGGCGGGATCCACCGTACGCGAAGTTCGTGAGAGCGCTCACCCAAAGTATATAACCGAACTATTAGTGGGAATTCTGAGAGGTTTTGGTCAACCAGCCTCTGTGGATCGTATCACGAAACGGATAGGAGATGAAGTTCTTTGGAAAAGCGCCTACAAACCTTGGCGCCGATCGCCGTTATGGCTCGTCATCAGGGTGGCCCTCCAAACCTCACTGGACAGCAACATGTACAAATCGTTCATGCTCGCTTTCCATGCGTACCTCCTCAATATCTGCGTCCAAAGGGGCTTTCCAAGCGAAACACTCTACTTGATGAGAGTCAAGATGGCGCGACGTCTCTCAAAGCTGGGCCCCACTGTTTCGGACGGCGTCTATCAAGCTGTGTACTACGCCGCAAAAAATACAGAGACGCTTCTTCAGACACGGTGGTCGAGTTTTCAGAAGAGCCGATCGGTTTCTCTGACGTGGCACCCCGAGGGGCTAGACGTCGTCGGTGACACCGCAATCACTCTCAACAATTCACGCCCATACCTCTTGAAAGCACTTCAATCGACATTTTACAGCTACTCGTCGGAGCCGTTTAGCCCTTCTCATCAGCCGCGTCTCGCAAATACGTTGGACTTCGGTTGCTTTTCGTGCGGCCGACTTTCGGCAGCTGTCATGGAGGGGAGGCGCACTGCTCTCGCGGACTTCGAGTTGTCTGTCGAGAGATATCTGGATTATTGGGTCGATACCTATCAGCACGACGACAACTCCCCGGACGTGATTGCGTCCTGCATTGAGCAGTATTTCGATGTCGCGAGGGGCGTCTACGGTCCTGATCCCGAGGATAACTCCATTATGATTTTGACAATTATGGATCTTTGGATGGCTCTGGATAAGTTGACTACCCAACAGTGTCCTCTCCTGACATCTTATTCGCCGGAAATTCCTCAAGATTTCCTCCATCCCCTACTCCTTCATCGCTCTGGTTCCCTGCGACGTGCCATGCTTATTGAAGAGTATATTTTACAGCGGCATCAAGACGCTTTCTGCACGACGTCCATCTTCTCGGACAAGGACACCGAATCGTCGTTTGCCGTGCAGTATTTTCGTACTTCTCAAAGGTTACGACAACTCAACGCCGATATCACCCAACATGCTTGGGAAGAGCGAAATCAGAAGCGTGCTGAACTCGACGCACTGAACGCGCAGTGGCAATCGCTCAAGGATGAGGCCTCGGAGATGGATCACGCTTATTTGGAGGATAAGAAAGGGAAATTAACTCATCGGCAAAAATGGTGTCAAAAATGTCAAACAGACAAAAGTGCGAATAGGTTGAGGATCAATGTCCATGAATGGCCACTCCCTCAGGTAACGGCGCAAGCACAATTAGTGGTATTCGAGCTTGCTCCACCACGTGGGTTTTCGGCATGGCGCGAGATAACCTCCAAGATTCTCCTCGACATCAGGATGACTAACGCTCCGGACAACGCTGACCAACCAAAGCTCCTCTTAGACACCTACTCTGGTCTAACACGTTGGGCAGTGCGTCACGAGTACCACCGAATCACAATTGCGTCCACCACGAAATCGTTCCGTGACCAAACGCATTACAAGATGGTTAAAATTCCTGCCGATGATTCCGTTGTTTTGCTCAACAACGGGCTATCCTTCAAATTGTATGACCGTAAGGCCAAATCCTGGGCAGAATGGCCTTCTCTTGGATCTACCATCACGAGTTTCTGCACACCTCCTATCCCTGTGTCATCTCCGTACGGCAAAATCCACTCCTTTGTTTGTGGAACGCACCATACTTCTAATGAGGTGATCGCTGCTCAAGCCGACTGCCCCCCGGAGCTGAGCCCTCATGAGTACATGGCATTTTCTGGGTTACGCAGCGGGCCACGTTTGCAATGGCTAAACATAGCAAGAGAGCTGTCATCACCCTCGCTCTCATTCCGTCGCGAGGAGGTACATACGCTGATCACTCAAGCAGCCTGGCATCTTGGCCCTTTGTTAGACGGTGTACGCGAGTGGCACACAGACCTTGGCGTTCCCAGCTTCGGATGGACGCTCGTATACGAACTAGAGGGCCTCCTCGGAAGGATAGAGGCCAACTGGCTAGAGGAAGTCACCATCAGGACTATTGGTACGTTAAACTCCAATCTTCGCTATATGTCGCCTTTAGTTTAACGATCCGTAGCTCTTATTACCAGCCGCCTCCTATCTTCTACTCGCGACCCCGATATTCGTCAAAGAGCGTATGCATTGCTTCGGAGGGCACGGAGCGTAGCGCACAAGTGGATTAACGAGCTTAGTTCGAAGCTAGACATGACTGAAGACGAAACGTCGCGCACCAACTTGCGGCGACGACTTTGCACACTGGCTGCGACATGTTTCTCTACCTATGATGTCTGCCTGGAACACGTCCCTTGGACGCTTGCTAGCGACGACGATATCGCCATAGCTGTGCATTGCGCAGTAATTGTACATGACAACAGCCCAGATATTCTTGAAGACGACAACTCGCGTTATCTCATTCGGCTTCTCAATCGACATCATCGCCTCCTTCATTTTCTCGAACCATCTCTCCGCGAATGCGTTCAATCTAACCCATCAGGCTTTGATCACGGGCTCGCGAGCTTATGGCCTAGGTTCCGCCGGCAGACTTCTTCTAATTGGCACGTGCTTCCCAACCCTAACTCACGATGGATTTCCTGTATCGTAGAAGGTGGACTAGAAGAGGTCCACTATAATCTATTGGCGGGGCAATTATTGATTGGTGGGAAACCCCTTGGAAGACTGCCGCCAGAGATTATCAAACATTCAACGTACGCAAGCATCCTAGGATCCGTGAGTATTTTCATTATTCTGCTTCACGCTTATTCACTCGTGTACTTGTTCTCTTTCAGCGGATTCTCGACGTAGTTCCTGCTGACATCCCTGGGATGGAATTTATGACTCGATCAAATGTCTCGGGATATCAGGTATGTTATGATTATTGACGGCATTGGGCAGGGCTAATGCAAGCGAAGTTATTCTTTTCTCTGCGTGATGGAGCTCTAACTCTGCAAGCTCGGCGACCGGAAGATCCTCGACTCCTACAGTTTGTTCCACGCGCAGTATTCGCCAACGACTTCCCGAAGGCTTTCGTGGATGACTGCGTACACTGGCTTGACCTTGGCACTGGAGAGGTCGAATTCCGCCCTGTCGAATCACCCTGGACTCCAGATCCGTCCAATTGGCGACTCACTGTCCATACAGATGATCCCCGGTCCCTATTCCGCAAGCTTTCTGGGGATAGCGCTGCTCCAGTAGATCTGGTCGATATCCGTTCCGCAACATTTCAAATGATATCCCGCTTACTTTCTGCACTCGAATCTCCGGAGCATATTGTCGTTACATGCACAAATCACGCATTAGAGGTTTCTCTCAGTCGATTGCATCTCGTATTCTTCGTCAATCAGGACTCAGAATTTGAGTGCCGAAGCATGCCAGGCTACGTCATTGATGAGTCTCAGTCTTGCGGCACAATGTTCGGACTCAAAAATCAACTCGTCTTGCGCCCAAGCAATGGCTCTTCAGAGATGCAACGACGGGTCGTGATTCCACAGGGAGATATTGAGTTTGGCTTGGATGGCGACTTCGCCAGTGTTTCCATAAAGACGGGGACGGAGCGGCATGTCCACTGGCACGAATATACTGTCGACACCGATCTGGGACGTCTTACTGGAAACGTGAGCCTACATAGCAAGCTGTACCAATGTTACTTGCATGCGCTTACGAGCCACTGCCTCCCCGACCCGTTACTCGAGCATACTGGGACCGAAGAATCCCTCAACATGCTGCAAAGTGCCGCATTTCTGTCGTTTCAAAGACTAGGCAAGGATGAGTCAAAGCTTTTGGACTTGATTAGTGACTTGACGCCAATCAGAGTATATTATCCGCCACATCTACGGTCGATGGTTACGGTGAAATGGAACGACCTTCCTATTCTCTCACAGCATCATGACTTCCACCCAGCTGTGCTTTCGATTCTCAATCACGCAAATGCAATGGAGGTGTTCTATGACAAACCCGACGTCTTTGTGATTCCTCGTCGAGAAGCGTCCTTGCTAACTCGGACGGCCTCTCGTAACAAGGTGTACTATCCACATGACTTACAAAGCTTAAGGCATTCGCCTTCTTCAATTTCGGAGGACGTCGCCTACAAGTCAAGGGACGTAGCGGACGGGCGAGGCGCTGAGCATGTTGCCTACCAGATGTCGTGGTCTATTTGGAACGATCGGCCCGGTTTTTCTCGCAATTTGCCTCAGCTGTGGGACGCGATGCAATCATGGAAATCGCTTGGCCCGGCCGAGAGGGGGATTTCCCTGCGATATAGTCGATACTGGTTTACTTTCAACCCTGCGAAGGATTGGCTCAGCATATACGACAGCTGTCAGGAGGCGTTAAACCGCGATCCCCGAGACTCCAAGATAAGGTTGGCATTCAGCCTTTCCGCGGCTAGTTTCAGCGGGACCGATTACGCGGATATTATCCCGCTCATTCTAATTTTTGCGACGGACAAAAGATTCCACGGTCTTACACGCCCTTCACCACCCCATTATGAACTTTCAGACGGCACGCATCCGGATCATTCACGATTAGCAAATATAATGTCCCGGTCTGCTCTTCCCATGGAACGAACCCCTGCGCAAACTATGGAGATCCCAGAAACTGTCGGCAAGAAGGCTGCTAGGAAGCAACGAAGGCAGGAATACACCAAGTCCATTAGCGAAATAGCGTCAGAGGCTGCGCAGTTATCAGTTGAATGGTGGCCCAAGGAGTGGTGCGATCTTCCAACCGAGTGGTTCGACACACAAAAATGCGGGGAAAGCGTAGACGCTTACCTACAATCGATTTTCCAGAATATTGGCTTTAGGGACCATATTCATCGTCTGCAAGCCATCTTAAACCGCTACGGGACCACTACTCCTCCTAAAGCACCCTACGTGTTTTCTCCCCAGTTTAGCACGAGACCACCCAAAGCGTCATCCCCTTCGCTTCGAGAAGTACTGACGTCCCGAGCCAACTTCCCACGGGCGCCGACTCGCGAACAGCCTTCGTCTGCCGACGCTATATCCTCTACTGTGACGATAGCGACTGAGAATAACCCACCATCAATCAGGGAAGATGACCTCGGATCCCTTATTCAGGAACTCCGACGTTCTCGGGAATCGTTACTACAGCTCTACGGAGAAGACCTGAGCAAGAGTTACGGTGCTTTCCTAGGGAAAGGGGCTCCTTTCCTCGTCCAGCGCAGCGTTCCTCCTCTGGAGGCTTTCCTCATATATCGTGACTTGTGCTCTAAAAAGAAGGATACAATATTTTCTGAGCTGTCAGAGGCTCTAGCGCCATCTCAGAAACTGGAAAATATCATTAGCGTCTCAGGTCTTTGGCCTCGAATAACGCCGCGATCCATCCTACGAGAGCTGTCCAGGGATCGCGTCCACACGCTCACCGACCAGTGGAAACATGTCATCACTCACTATGCAGTAGCGTTCCTCAAGTATCAGCAATCTCAGCGTCTGCTCGAGCTTTCGTCGAGACGCCGGGACGAGGAACTCCTCCAGGAAGCAGAAACCGTTTGCGAGGATGTAGCCGCAGCTTGTTCTCCCGACTGGCTTCTGATACAGGTTAGTTAATTTCCGGCGAAACTCACAAACACTAACAAGCAGCGTCATTAGATCGACGCGAACTTTTTGGCACGCCCGCTGCAACTAGCAATTGCACGCGAGATGATATCTCCGACGTGTCAGCGAAGTGCATCGCTTCAGCTCAACATGGGAGAGGGAAAGTCGTCCGTTATTGTACCTCTTGTCGCCGCGACCCTAGCCGACAGTTTCAACCTCGTGAGAATCGTGACCCTCAAACCATTATCCAACCAGATGTACCAACTGCTACTTAGCAGACTTTCTGATCTCGCTGATCGACGCATTTTCTATGTTCCATTCTCGCGGAATCTGCAAATGAGCGCCTCCGTGGTCCAAGGCATCGGCACCCTCTACAGACGGTGCGCTGCAGAGGGTGGTGTTCTTGTCGTCCAACCCGAACATTTACTCTCGCAGAAACTGATGTGTATCGATACACTCTTAACATCCAACGACGACCACGAGAGACGCTCCATTGCTAACGATCTCAAAGCTTTACAAGGTTGGCTAGCTGGAGTATCACGCGACGTACTCGACGAGAGCGATGAGATACTGCATGTCCGATATCAATTAGTATACACCGCGGGCGAGCAAATGCCCGTCGAAGATCACCCAAATCGTTGGTCCACGACGCAACAGGTGTTCAGTCGACTACGGGCGCACGCCGAGCAGTTGCATGCCAGTTTTCCACAGATGTTTGAGCTCGATCAGACTCAGGATGGCTTTCCGACGATGCGCGTCCTCGAACAAGAGGTCTCTCGACGGATCTCTTCACTCATTGCCGAGGACGCTCTCGGAGGCGCTTTATCCACTCTTTCACTTGCCGTTCTCTCGCCCTCAATTCGAGAGGCCACTCGCCGCTTCATAATCCAGAAGGATGTTTCTGTCGAAGATCACGAGTTGATTCGATCCCACTGCTCCGGAACAACATTATGGAGCGGAATCCTTTTACTCCGCGGGCTCCTGGTTGATGGTGAAGGGATCCTCGGCTACGTGCTGAAGGAACGCCGGTGGAGAGTCGATTATGGACTCGATCCAACTAGGACGTTACTAGCTGTGCCATATCGTGCAAAGGTAAGCCCGTCCAGTAGTCTATCGAAGGAACATAGCTTAAGGTAAATATAGGACGTGCCAAGTTTGAGAGCAGAGTTTGGTCACCCGGACGTAGCCATTGCGCTGACTTGCCTCAGTTATTACTATGGTGGTTTAACAAAGCAGCAAGTACTTCAGTGCTTTGATTTACTCACCAAGCTTGACAATCCCGACATGGAATACGATGAATGGGTCGAGTTTGGGGAGGCCATTCCCACTACACTGCGACAGGTCAATGGCGTCAATGTGAACGATGACATGCAAGTCGACGAACACCTTGTTCCGCTATTCTCTAGGAACACAAGAGTCATCGATTTCTATCTGTCCCAAGTAGTCTTTCCTCGAGCGGCCAAGGAATTTCCATCTAAACTTTCCACGTCTGCCTGGGATCTGGTAGAAGACAAGTCAAATGTGACGACGGGATTCAGTGGCACGAACGATAACCGGTATCTCTTGCCAACGTCAATAACTCAGGAGGATCCAGTCTCCCAACTAAGCACCAACGCACTCGTCTTGCAGTACCTTCTCCAACCAGAAAACAATCACTATGAGTGTACCGAAGGTATCAACGGTGAACGCGAATCTGCGAAAACTTTCTTGCGGCGACTAATCAGACACAAACCCGAAATTCGAGTGTTACTGGACGTTGGAGCACAGATGTTAGAGCTGCAGAATGAGGAGTTGGCGCGACACTGGCTCTCCCTCAAGCCCCATATCTCAGCGGCTATCTTTTTCAACGAATTGGATCACCTCACCGTGCTCGCTCAGGACGGAACGACCGAACCACTGATATCTTCTCCATTCAATCGGCAGCTCGACAAGTGTATTGTATACCTTGATGACGCACATACACGAGGGACGGATCTGAAGCTTCCTCGAGGTACGCGGGCGGCAGTGACGCTCGGGCCGAAGGTCACTAAAGATAGGCTACTACAAGGTGAGTCACCGTGTAAACGAGAAGGCATAGGCTAAGCGGATGTAGGGTGTATGCGGATGCGGCAGTTAGGGAAGGGGCAGTCGGTGATGTTCTTTGCGCCTGGAGAAGTCGACCGTCGGATTCGCGGTCTCATTCCGAGAGGTCAGGAGTCCGAGAATGGCGTGCGCGTGATCGACATTCTCCGTTGGGCCATGCACGAAGCTTGTTGGGACATCGCGCACCATCTCCCGCATTGGGCGCAGCAAGGAGTCGACCATCACCGGCGGTTTTCAGCATACAAACGGTATGATTTGACTGGGGACCTCGGAGTTTTGAGGGATTCTTGGTTACAGCCCGAATCAAAAACTCTTGAAGAAATGTACGAACCGGTTTCGAGGGGACAAGGCGCTGGGTTGGGCACCGGAATAAACGGCATTCCGTCTTTACGCAAACGGCTGGAACTCCTTGGAGTAACTCAATTGACCGACGTAAGGATGGCGGAAGAGCAAGAACGGGAGGTCAATCACGAGGCCGAGCTCGAACGTCATGCGGAGCACCCTCCAAGGGTTTTCCCTGCGGAGCATATCGTCTGTGACGAGATCCGCAACTTCGTTAGTACTGGAATACTTGCCAAACCTTCGACGTACATCATCCCGCTGTTCACCCCAACTGGGATCGACAAGGCCTTGGATTCGACGGGAGGGTGGTTCCCGTCTCCACTTGCGACCACAGATTTTGCTATCACCACCACAGATTCCGGTATCATGGACTTGACAGACTACCTCCGTCCCGTCAATTGGATTTTATCAAGCGGATGGAGTGGGAAGAAAAGTGTTGCCATCGTCATTAGCCCTTACGAGGCGAACGAACTACTCCCCATCATACGCATGAGTGGAAAAGTCCGGCTCCATATTTACTCACCACGAGTCACTGCCTCTATGCGGTCCTTCTCGGACCTCACGTTCTACACCATTCCAGAGTCTCCGGAGAAGAAATGGAAACCCGCCGCACACCTTCGAACTGAGCTGGATCTATTCGCGGGACAACTCTACTTCGACAGTGTACTGGAGTACCGACGGTTGTGCGTGTTACTTGCGCTACACATGGCGCATCCAGGTGCAAAGCATATCGACGTTGACGGATTCGTACCTCGAGCATATCGTACCGACTGGACTCGGAAGTCGCCGCTTACCGCCAGTGCGATAGCTACGTTCAAGAGGTTGACGGCGTTACGAAGGAAGGGAATGGGTTTTGGTGGGACAGATCTCGGTCGGGTTTTAGATGCTCGCCCTTTAAGCAGTGAGTTCGCGTCGTGGATCAGGAAAGAATGAGGGCTGTCGCAAATTCACGTTGGCCCGGTGCCATCACGAATTTAATATGTAGCACCACACCTACGTGATGGTCGAAATGTCGTTTACATTGTAGCGGGAAATAGAGTTCGACCCAAGGGGAAGTGTAGATGTTATTACTGTAAGAGAAAAGATATAGGAAATAGAATGAAGACCGAGCGAGACACGGGCCCGGACAGAGGGAGACGTAAGTTAGACCGAGATCGTTAACGCGAGACGAGCCTGAGAGAGATAAATGATAGATATCCGCCGTATTAGCCTAGGAGTATGTATAGTAGTGCTTAGTATCGAGAAGTTATGTAAAGTATCGTTTCGAGCGTAGTGAGGACACAGTCCTTACAACATATCGAAAGCAGGGGGCATAGCCGGGTCGATGAGCATGTAGACACGCCGATTCGGAGCTTGGCGATGTTCAAGTTGGTGTCCGGGTATGTGGTTGTTTTTTCCACAAGAGGTGCCGTACCGTGACCCGGTCATAACCCTTGCTGTAACCAGCCCACAGTACATTCAGTCCTTTCCGAGTCTAAATTCCGACCTTACCAATTGAGCGCGAGCTTATACAATGGTTTTTCGATAAAGCATGCCAATCCGCTCTTCATCATACTATCACTACGCTCTTCTGATCCCTGTTGGCCGATACCGTCTTAGGCAATGAGCTCGTTTTTTCCTCGTAACTCACCTTCATATTGAAGTTCTTCCTCTCACGTAACCTCCGATCGCACGCGAGCGCGCCTGGGACCACAATGTCGCGTCGCGTGGCAAGGACCAGCATTCTTAATACCCTATGTCGAGGAATGGGATATACCCATTGGTTGACGTCGGCCAGTGGGCAGGACTGGAGGTGGCGAGGGGCCACGTGCTCAAGTCCATCATCACAAGAATGGATTCAGCTTTTATTGTTTTTGTTTCAGCGGTGTGTGATGTATGCTCTCTCTGCCGGTGATTTGTTTGTCATGGCCTTCAAAGCGTTTGATATTTGTATACCCTTCCTGACCTCAGGACAAATGTTAGAGCTGCAGAATGAGGAGTTGGCGCGACACTGGCTCTCACTCAAACCCAATATCTCAGCAGCCATCTGTTTCGACGAATCGGATCACCTCACCGTGCTCACTTTGGATGGAATGACGAACCACTGATATCTTCGCCATTCAATCGGCAACTCGACAAGTGTGTCGTATACCTTGATGACGCACATACACGAGGGACGGATTTGAAGCTTCCCCGAGAAACGCGCGCGACAGTGAATCTCGGGCCGAAGGTCACTAAAGATAGGCTGCTACAAGGTGAGTTGTTATACAAATTAGAGAGAATATGCTAAGCGGATGCAGGGTGTATGCGGATGCGGCAGCTGGTGAAGGGGCAGTCGGTGGTGTTCTTTGCGCCTGGAGAAGTTGACCGTCGGATTCGCGGTCTTATTCCGAGAGGTCAGGATTCCTGGGTACAGCGCGAGTCCCGGACTTTAGAAGAAATGTACGAACCAGTCTCGAAGACACAGGTCGCTGGGTTGAGCCCCGAAATAAGCAGCATCCCATCTCTACGTGAACTGCTGGAACGTCTTGGAGTGAGTCAGTTGATTGACGTTAGGATGGCGGAAGAGCAGGAGCGGGAGGTTAATCATGAGGTTGAGCTGGAACGTCACGTGCAGCCTCCTCCAAGGGTGTGTGCCCTGCGAGGCATATGATCCACGACGACCTCCGCGACTTCGTTTGTACCGCATCTCTCCCTGTTCCTTCCAGGTATACCATTCCGCTGTTCTTCCAAACTGGTATCGACAAGCCCCTGGATTCGACCGCAGAATGGTCCCCGTCTCCACTTGCGACCACAGATTTTGCTATAACCACCATGGATTCCAGTATCACGGACTTGTCGGACTACCTCCGCCCCGTTCTATCGAGCGGAACTGGGAGGGACAGCATCGCGGTCGTCATTAGTCCACATGAGGCGAACGAACTACTCCCCGTCATACGCAAGAGTAGAAAAGTCCGACTACATGTTTACACGCCACGAGTCACAGCCTCCATGCGGTCCTTCTCGGACCTCGCTTTCTACACCATCCCAGAGTCCTCAGCGGGGGGATGGACCGCTCCTGCACACCTCCGAATCGAGCTAGATCTATTTGCGGGCCAACTCTACTTTGACAGCAGAGAGCAGTACCAACTGGTGTGTGTGTTATTTTGGCTACATATGACGCATCCAGGTGCGAAGCATGTCGAGGTTGATGGGTTTGTGCCTCCGGCGTATCGTATGGGCGAAAGTTCGCCGTTTTCCGTCAGCGTGATACCTATGTTCAAGGAGTTGACGGGGTTACGAAGAAAGGGGATGGGTTTCGGTGGGACAGACCTTGGTCGCGTTTTAGATGGTCGCCTATTGAGCAGTGAGTTTGAGTCGTGGGTTAAGAAAGAATGTGGCCCAGAGGTGTCACAAATTCAGGTTGACTCGGTGTTGTCGTGAACGTACCAAAGGATGTATGAATACTTTTCATTTCGTATCTCTCACTTGATCAGATTAGAGAAGCGTTTTTTTTCATGCAAAGGCATTGGAATGGTAGAATTGAAACTGCAGACCTGGGAAACAGCTTGACAACGAGGACACTTTCAAAAGGATTTGTCTGAGTCCGTCTTCATCAAATAATCCTAATAGTTCATGTAGGTCCGCTAGATATGTATAGTTTCATACGTAAACCCTCTGCATTTCTGGGTGCCTGACTCTTGTCCCGACTGCAACTTTTTACACCACCACACAAACTTGAACCTTGACTCGAACAAACTGGAATATGCGCAAATACGCCTTATTACCCCTCCCTCTCGCCAATTCACCTTTATAGGTGAGCCACGGTGCCTTTCCTGGTACTCAGACTCGTCTACAACGAACCCGGGCCTACGTGAGATTATTTTAGGTTCACAAACACCTGAAGGGCAGGCGGAATGTCGTGAACATTGGACCCTATGCCCGTGTTTGTCAGCAGGTAGCTGACCTCGGTCCGACCTCTACGTAAACCTAATACCCCTAAGCAGCTACGGCAGCCGCAGATGCTCTCCTACTACCACCCCTACCCCCACCATCTCCCTCTTGACGGAGATGTCCGTCCCCATTGCTGATCTTGATTCGAATGTTCTGCGTTCTGTTGTCGAACATGTTTTCATGCCTCCGAAGCTTCCCCAGGCAGGCCAAGACGATAAAGCGGAACGGAAATCGAATGTGGCGATATGCCATGCACTTATCGAGGCCGCTCGAAGTTTCCTTCAGGACCTCCCATACTCTCAGCGGCCCCAGTGGGGGCATATGATCAAAATGATGGAATTAGTCCGCCAAGCTGCAAAATTTCCGTTAGAAACAACCGAGCTACAGCGTGCCTTGTCGAATATGATCGTTGGAGGTGAGTCTATCCGTTCATTGTGCCATCTGTGTTTTGACCATTTTCCAATAGACGTATTCGTCATGCATATCCGAGCGCAGAATGCCGCAGTTATCGTTCGCAGACTTGCTCTCATTAATTTCATTCAAATAGAGGTGTTTGAAGTCTTGCAACCACCTAGCGCCATAATGTCGGCCAAGGGAAAACTTCTGTGTTCATATCCTGGGCCCGCAATCCAGGTCCCGACGGATACATTTACCAACGAATCCTTTCTTCGGGAACTCTCTTCCTTCCTCGTGCAAATGGATGTCGATGTCTTAGATTCCGCTCCAACCACCTCCAAGGCAGGATCTGTTGTTCATGAGGTTCGGGAGAGTGCTCACCCCCGGTACATATCCGAGTTATTAGTGGGAATCCTCAGGGGCTTTGGCCAACCAGCTGTTGTCGACAGAATCACAAAGCGCGTAGGGGACGAGGTGCTATGGGATGATGCATACACACCTTGGCGAAGATCTCCTTTGTGGCTTATCCTGAGAATTTCCCTCCAAACATCTCTACGCGTTAGCAACATGTACAAAACTTTCATGCTCTTTTTTCACTCCTATCTCCTCCGGAATTCATTGTGCCGGAACTTTCCGAGCGAGTTACTCTACGCGATGAGGGCAAAAATAGCTCGACGTCTTTCAAAATTGCGCTTGGTAGTACCACTTCATATCTACGACTCCATTCACAATACTGCAAAGGCGACGGAGGTGCTCCTCCAGCGAAGGTGGACGGACTTTCAGACTATTGCCTCGTTGTCACCACCATGGCTTCCGGAGATGCTTGACCCGGTTGCAGATTCAACAATTTCCCTCGCCGTTGCGCACAGTCATCTCGAAAAGATGCTTAATTCGACGTCGTGGACCCGCTCGCAGACACAATTTTCCCCTTCTGATATACCACGTCTTAACCATACGCGCGATTTCAAGCAGTTTACAGAAGGCCGACTCGCCAAAGCCATTGCCAAAGATAGGCGCATTGCCATAGCGGACTTTGAGTTGTCCGTCAAACGGTATTTGGGGTCCTGGGCCACCGCGTCTCTGCACAACGACGGTGCTCTGGAGGTAATTGCTTTGTGCATCGAGCAGTACCTGTCTGGCGCCAAAGACCTTTACGGAACCAACGCCGAAGATAATTCCGTTATGATCCTGACCATTCTGGATCTCTGGGTCGCTATGGACACACTCGCAATCCAGCAGTGTCCCTTACTCAAACAATACTCTCCCGAAATTCCGGCCAGATTCCTCCATCCATTGCTTCTTCATCGTTCGGATTCCCTAAAGCGTGCCTTGTTTATCGAAGAATACCTGTGTCGTCGCCACGAAGAAGCCCTAAACGTCGCCCCCATCTTCTCGAACAGCGTCTCCGAATCGTCCTTTTCTGTGCAGTATTTCCGTAGTTGTGAGAGCCTGCAGCGCCTTTATGATGACATCAACGCACGTGCTCATGAAGAACGTGCGGAAAAGCGCGCCGAACTAGCCGGCCTAAACCGGCAAGCGAAATCGCTTTCTAAAGAGGCCTCGACATTGGACCATGAGCAGCTTAAGGACACTTTTGGAAACGAGATTCACAGTGGAATTTGCAAGAAATGTAAACTGGAGCAACAGTCCAAAATGCTAAATATCCACGTTCACGAGTGGCCCCTGCCCTCCTCGATTCTGCGGGCCCAGCAAGCAGTATTCGAGTTGTCTCCACCGCCTGCGTTCTCTATCTGGCGTGATACAACTTATTTGGTCTTCCGTGATTTAGCCATGTCAGAAGTTTCCGACTCTCCCGATCAACCCAAACTTCTCTTACACGCCTTCTCTGGCCTAAAACGCTGGGTGGTGAAACGTCAACTACGCCATCGAATTACTATTGGATCAACAACCAAGTCATTTTCCGACAGCACGCACTACAAGACGGTCAGGATCCCCGCTGAAGAGTCCTCGGTTTTGCTTAACAACGGACTATCGCTCAGGCTGTTCGACCGCGCCCGCAAGTCATGGGTGGTAGGATCTTTCTCTGAGTCTAGTGTCGAATGGATGTGCACGCCTCCTGTCCCCACGTCAAGTCCATATGGCCCACTTCATGCTGCCGTGTCTGGGACTCGGCATTCTTCTAACGAGATCATCGCCGCTCAGGTCCACTGTCCAAAAGAAGTTAGCATACACGAGTTCGTCGCGTATTCCGGATTGCGGAGTGGCCCGCGTTTACAATGGTTGAATATTGCAAGGGAGCTGGCGTCACCATCTCTCTCGTTTCGTCGTGAGGAGGTACATGTGTTGATTACTCAGGCAGCCTGGCAACTCGGACCATTATCAGATGGCATACGCGACTGGCACGTCGATCTGGGCATTCCCAACTTCGGGAGGACTCTTTTGCGTGAATTAGATTCCCTCATTGAAAAGATACGAGCCAACTGGCTTGAGGAGGTCACGGTACGGACAATTGGTTAGTCGCACACTTCTTCCTTTGGCAGCAGTTTAACAGTCTCCAGCTCTTATCTGCGGCCGCCTTATAGCCTCCGCGGTGGACCCGGAAGTTTGCGAGGGGGCATGCGTGTTGCTACGGAAGGCACGAGATCTGACGTACCAATGGATCCGCGACCTAAGCGCGAGGTTAGAGTCAACGCAAGACGAATTATCCCGCGAGGGTTTGCGCTGCCGACTGTGCACGCTTGCCATGACCTGCTTCTCGACTTACGACGTTTGCCCGGAGTATATTCCCACTATCTTTTCCACATACAACGACATTTCTATAGCCGTGCAATGCGCGATCATTGTTCATGACAACACACCATCATCTCTCGCAGACGACAGTACTTTCTATCTTACTCGAATGCTTCACCGTCACCACCGGCTACTTCACTTCTTGGAACCTGTTTTCTCCTTCTACAGAGTGCTGGCCAATCTGAGCTTGTCACACGCGGACGGCTACGATCATGCCGTTTCATCATTTTGGCCAGGCTATCGCCGAAGTACGTCTTCGAGGTGGCGGGCAGATCCCAAACCAGACTCTCGATGGATCACCTGCGTAGCGGAAGGAGGACACAAGATCCACTACAATTTTTTAGCCGGCCAGCTACTCATTGACGGAAAGCCATTAGGAAAGCTTCCCCAAGAGATAATAGAGCACCCCACGTACGCGGATGTTTTAGGAATGGTGAGTATCATGACTACCTTGCTCTGCGTACTTGACCTCTCTCAGAGAGTCCTTGACGTGGTACCAGCCGATGTACCCGGAATGGAGTTTATGACGCGATCCACTGTGTCGGGCTATCAGGTAAGGTTTGATCCTCTCTTAGTGTTTGGTCTCGCTAATGCTGGTCGAAGATCCTGTTTTCGCGGGGGAACGGAGATATAACTCTGAAAGCACGGCGGCCAGGAGGCTCGCAACTATTTCAACTCGTACCACGTTCTTCGCTATCGGGCGATTTCCCAAGACATTTTATAGATGAGCACTTCCACTGGCTCGACCTGAGCACCGGTGAAGTTGAATTTCGCCCCGCTGGATCTCTGTGGACATCCAACCCCTCTAATTGGCGTCTCTACTTCCTAAACCATACGGCATCATCTCACCTCATGCTTCGGAAGCGTACCCCAACCGGTCCCTCAGAAGAATTGGTCGACATCCGCTCAGCTACCTTTGGGATGGTGTCGTCCTTACTTTCGTCACTCGAAACCTCAGAACATATCATCGTTTCGCAAACTGAGAAAGCGCTGGAAGTTTCTTTGCCTCGGTTGCACCTTTCATTTTTCGTCAACCAGATTTCGGAGCTTGAATGTCGAAGCATTCCCGGCTACGTGGTCGACGAGACCCAGTCAATTGGAACAATGTTCGGCTTGAAGACTGGTCTCGTTCTGTGCCCAAGCCGTGCCAGTCCTGAAGGGTATCTGCTACCACGGCGGGTCATCATCCCACAGGGAGACATTTCATTCGCTCAGCACGGGGACTTCACTAGCGTTTCAATAGGTACCGGCGCGGACAAACATGTTCGCTGGTATGAGTACATCGTCGACACCAATCTTCGATGCCTCACAAGTAACTCGGGATTAAGCAGCAAGCTGTATGCGTGTTATCTTCACGCGCTAACAAGCCACTGTCTTCCCGATCCGCTGCTCGGGCACACCGGAACTGAAGAGGCCCTTAACACGCTGCGAAGCGTCGCTTGCCGATCGTTTCAAAGGCTTGACGCCGATAGCGCAAAGATTCTCAAATTGATCGCGAACCTTTCTCCTAACAGAGTTTACTATCCGCACCATTTACAATCGATGGTCACGGTCGAGTGGAATAATCTCCCCGCTCTATCGCAGCACCATGACTTTTACACAGCGGTGTGCTCCATTCTTGATCACGCGCGCGCACTAGAAGCCCTATACGACGGGCCCACTGTCTTCGATATTTCCAGCCGCAATCAATTATTACTAGACCGTGTAGCGTCTCGAAATAACGTCTTCTATCCACAGGATCTGCAGAACGCCAGCCAACGATCACCTTCCAACGACGTCAAGTACAAGTCGAGGGACACACCTGATGGGACATCTGCCGAATCTGTGGCCTATCGTACATCATGGTCAATATGGAACTCCAAGCTTTCTCTTGACCGCAGACGGCTAAAGCTCTGGGATGAATTGAACTCATGGGGCCCGCTAGGTCCTGCAAGTACTGCAGTATCCATGAGGTATAGTCGATACTGGCTTGAGTTCGATGCCGCCCGAGACTGGCTCGCGATATACGACATCTGCCGCAAGGGGACAAACGGTACCGATCCTCGAGACTTGAGAATTGGTTTGTCGTTCTGCCTTTCGGCAGCGAGCTTTAGCAAGTCCAAATGGGCAGACGTCGTCCCCTTCATTGCGGTCATCGCTACGGATGAGCGCCTTCGGAATCTACATCCTCCGTCGGAGACATCTTATACGCTTTCGGATGGCCTTTGCCCAAGTCTCACGCATCTCCGTGATCTGATATCTGAATGTGCTTTACCCATACATTTAACCCCTGCTCATTCTATGATAGTACAAGCGACTAAGAAGAAGAAAATCGCCAAGCGGAGGAAGATAGAATACGAGGAGGCGGTCAAGAGGGAATCGTTAGTAGCCGCACAAGTGACGCTCAGTCACTGGCCAAATTATCTGTCTGTCGAAATTTCGGCGCAGTGGTTCGACAAGTCCGATTGTCATCGATTATTTGCGAAGTACCTTCAATCGATCTCGAGGAATATACAATTTAGAGACCATATACAGCAATTGCAGGGTATCCTCCAACATCACTACGAGAATCAACCCGATGTTTCCACCATTGCGTCATACGCGTTTTCGCCTTGCTTCACCGCCAGTCCTGTCACGGTGTCTTCTCACTTGATTCGCGACGTGTTGACATCCCGCACACCTCTACCGACTCGCGAAGAATCTCCGCTCCGCACAATAGATCTCATCACTCTTCCAGCCACTTCATTAGAAAGCAGCTTAGAACCTACTAGTCAGGATGGCCTCCAGAGCCTGATCCATGAGTTGCAACACACCCACGAGCCATTGCTGCGACTCTACGGAAATGATTTGGGCAAGAGTCATCACGAGCGTACGAGACAAAACGCTTCTCAGCTCGCGCGACTCGGCACCATTCCTTCGCACGATTCCCTACGCCTTTACCGTGACGAGTGTTCCCGCAGGAAAGATACATTATTTTCGGAACTTTCGGCGGCACTTGCACCAACCCAAGGCGCAGAGGAAGTACTCGACATCGCCGGACTCTGGCCCCGAATAACTCCCCGTTCTGTACTGCGCCAGTTGGCCAGAAATCACATTGGCTCGTTGCCGGATCAGTGGAAAACCGTGATTACACGTTACGCTATTGCCTTCCTCGAATACCAACAGTCTCAACGCTTGCTTGAGCTCGCCTTCGGACGAAATGACGAGGCCTTTTTTCGGGAAGCCGAAACCATCTGCAAGGATATGGCGGCAGAGTCTACTCATGATTGGCTCTTGATTCAGGTCTGTCAATTACCTTTCCGGATATGTTCTTAGGGTAGACTGAGGCGGTTTCTGTGAACAGATCGAAGCAAATATCCTGGCCCGCCCAGTGCAACTATCGGTCGCGCGCGAGATGATCGCACCGAGCTCTAAACGTAGCATATCTCTTCAACTTAACATGGGCGAAGGGAAGTCGTCAGTCATAATACCCCTTGTTGCCTCTACTCTCGCGAATGGTTCCAACTTGATGAGAGTCGTAACTCCCAAGCCTCTGTCAAATCAGATGTTCGAACTTCTCGTTTGCCGACTTTCCGGCCTGGCCAATCGACCCATCTTTTACGTTCCCTTTTCCCGTGGTCTGCGCTTGGACACCCCCTTAGTTCGGAACATCAGCGATCTTTATAGACGATGCGTCGACGAAGGTGGCGTCCTTGTTGTCCAGCCCGAACACATCCTTTCACAGAAGCTCATGCGTATCAATTCTCTCCTGGGGTCACACGGCAACCGCGAGAAACGTTCGATAGCTAAGGACCTGGGGGTCTTAGAGGACTGGGTAGCCAAAGTATCACGTGACGTGCTTGATGAGAGCGACGAAATCCTCCATGTGCGCTATCAACTGGTTTATACTGCTGGAGAGCAGATGCCTATCAACGATCACCCCAATCGATGGGTTACGACCCAAGAGGTGCTCGGCCGACTCAAACTACATGCCACGCGACTACGTTCCAGGTATCCGAAGATGCTGGAGTTCAATCGGACGCAGAGAGGATTTCCGATTATCCGAATCCTCGATCGTGCGATTTCTCAGAAGATATCGTCACTTATCGTCGACGACGCCCTCGGAGGCGCACTGTCCACTCTTCCACTAGCTGTTCTCTCGCCACCTATTCGAGAGGCTATTCGCCGCTTCGTAGTCAGAAAACACGTTACAGACGAAGATCGAGAGTTAATCCTCTCGCGCTGCGCCGGAAGCAGCCTGTGGTGTGGAATTCTCTTGCTCCGCGGGCTCTTGATGGACGGCGAAGGGATCCTTGGCTATGTGCTCGAACAACGACGTTGGAGGGTCGATTACGGGCTTGACCTGAGCCGGACCTTGCTCGCCGTGCCGTATCGCGCAAAGGTAAGCTTGTACGTGATTCCCTGTCCGATGCAGAACATTTACGTTCTATCTAGGACGTGCCGAGCTTGAGAGCGGAGTTCGGTCACCCAGACGTAGCAATCGCGCTAACGTGTCTCAGTTATTACTATAGCGGGCTATCAAAGGATCAAATGCTCCAGTGCTTCGATTTGCTGGCCAAGCTCGACGACCCCGATAAGGAATACGATCAGTGGGTAGTGTCTGCGGAAGACCTTCCCGCTACACTACGCCAACTCAATGGCGTAAACACCAAGGACGAAACCGTGGTTGACGATTTGCTTGTGCCGTTGTTCTCGAGAAATACGAGAGTGGTGGATTTCTTTCTGTCCCGTGTAGTTTTTCCTCGATCCGCAAGGGAGTTTCCGTCCAAACTCCCTACCTCTGCCTGGGACCTTGTCGAAGACAAGGAAAACATCACGACAGGCTTCAGCGGCACAAATGACAATCGTTACCTCTTGCCCACGTCAATAACCCAGGAGGACCCAGTGTCTGAGCTCGGGACGAATGCCCTCGTTTTGCAATACCTCCTTCAACCAGAAAACGATTTCTACGAGTGTACCGGAGGTAGCAACGGAGAACAAGAGTCCGCGGCGGCTTTCTTGCAACGACTTGTCAAGAAAGATCCCGAAATCAAAGTATTACTTGACGTAGGAGCACAGATGCTAGAACTTCAGAACGAGGACTTGGCCCGACACTGGCTTTCCCTTCGCCCCGATGTCTTGGCGGCCATCTTCTTCAATGACTCGGATCACCTCACAGTGCTCACCCAAAGTGGATCACTGGAACCATTTGTTTCGTCTCCTTGTAACAGGCAGCTAGAGAAATGTGTAGTTTACCTTGACGACGCACACACCCGAGGAACCGACTTGAAGATTCCCCCAGGAACTCGCGCTGCCGTCACGCTTGGGCCGAAGGTAACCAAGGACAGACTAATGCAAGGTTAGTGTACTAAGTATTCGAAGGGCCCAGAAACTGAGTGGGACACAGGGTGTATGCGGATGCGTCAGCTTGGGAAAGGACATTCGGTGATGTTCTTTGCGCCTGCAGAGGTCGATCGCTGCATCCGGGGCCTTATTCCTAGTGGAGAGGCTTCTGGGAGTTCTGGGAGTCATATTCGAGTACTAGACGTTCTCCGCTGGGCCATGCAAGAGACCTGTGAAGACATACGTCGTCACCTTCCACACTGGGCACACCAAGGACTTGATCACCATAAACGTTTTGCGGCATACAAACAGTACGGTTCAACCGGCGACATATGCGTTCTGAGGGATGCCTGGATGCAAGCCGAGTCGCTGACTTTGGAACAAACATACGACCCCATTCTAAGTGCACGAGGAGCTGGCGCAATTCTCGAGATAAACAATATTCCCGCCCTGCGCGAACGCCTAGAACAACTTTCCGTTATCAAATCAGTCGACGTAAGGATGGCAGAGGAACAGGAGCGCGAGGTGAACCACGAAGTGGAGATCGAGCGCCAAGTAGAGCAACCTGTGAAGGTTAGACCGGCGCAAGACACCATCCACAAGGACATCCGCACCTTTGTGAAGACGGGTAAAGTCCCGAGCCCGTCGGGGTATATATGTTCGCTATTCGTTCCAACTGGCATGGACAAGGTATTGGGCCCGGCGGCAAGATGGTCTCCTTCTCCACTCGCGACAGCAGGTTTCGCCACCACTACCACGAATTCGGTTGGCACTAACCTAACAGACTACCTCCGCCCGGTCAACTGGATCCTATCCAGCGGATCTGGGAAAGACAGCACCGTCATCATCATTAGTCCTTATGAGGCGAATGAGCTACTTCCTGTAATTCGCAGGAGCAAGGAGGTCCGGCTACATGTTTACGCTCCACGGGTCGCTTCCTCGATGCGGTCCTTCTCCGATCTGACTTTCTATTCTATCCCAGAGTCGTCAGCAGAAACTTGGACCGCTCCTGCGCACGTCCGAACCTTATTAAACCTATTCGCAGGGCAACTCTACTTCGACAATAGAGAGGAGTACGTGAGGGTATGCGTTTTGCTGGGGCTACACATGGCACATCCGGGGGCAGAGCAGATCGAGGTCGACGGGTTTGTACTTCCGGCGCACCGGACCGGGGAAGACTCGCCTTTTACCATCAGCGCGATACCAATGTTCAAACAATTGACGGGGCTGAGGAGGAAGGGCATGGGATACGGCGGGACGGATCTCGGTCGAGTTTTGAATGCTCGTCCCTTGGTAAACGATCTGGAGTCGAGTCGTACATGAACGGGGGTCGGTCGTCAAAAAGCATAGACCTGTATATATAGTGTTGAGTCTTGGGATTTGAATATGTGGCATGATGGCCTCGAATTTCTTTCAGCCTCCTGCCTCTGGTGGTGCCAACTTGAAGAACGAAGCAACCTTGCGTTGCGAGGTCGAAAATACCTAACATCGTGAGGATCGTAAATATGAACAAACATATCTGTCAGGAACTCAAGTCACAACCGTTACCGCGTTACCTCTCGCTTACTGCTCCTCCCTGTTTCCCTCGCACGTTTGTTTCCTCTCTCGATTGACTGCGGGCTTGCGTGTTTGTGCAGCATGCGTTCCTCTACCGTGCACACTCCCCTATGCTCAGCATCGTTCACAACATGCCAATATGGAAGCGGTGGTCAGAACGACCACACGAGAACACGACCTCCACGAGATTAAATCACACACCTTTCAACAGCCGGAACCGGGCCCCCGCGACGGAGGAGACCTTCCAGAACTACATTCATCCCAAAAAAGCTCTATGTACAACACCCTTTCTTTCTTCTCTCGGCCAATAAAAAAACTCTTTTCCGCGTCTCTCTTCAGACAAGCAAGGTTGAGTCGACAAAGTCGACACCTAGTTATAAATGTCAATGACAGAACGAGACTTCTGGTCCCAGTCGCACACGTCGTCGCCGTGACCCCCATCGTAGTTGCTTGAGTTTCCCTTCCTCGCCTACTGGCGTTGGATCCGTCTTTACTCTCAGCTATCCTTGTGATCTGCCCATTTCGCGACCTCACGTGTGCCCCTCGCTTCACGCTTTGGACAAAGGGGTTCAAAGTTATGCACCTTCTTCCTAGTGTGGTGTGGAGTGAAGATATAGGTAGGTACATATATTTCGGTGCTATGAAGCAACTCACGTGCCCGAAGAAAATATGTGGCACCCCACGATGGGTAACTTAATGCGCTCAGAGTCCCTCTTTCCTGGTCAGGGAAAATGATCTACATAAGCCTCATAAGGTAAAATGGTATGCCCGTTTCGCAAAGAGAACGCTATTAAAATCGGCTTCGGCGAAAACCTTTCGCCGACTTATGTACATATAATCGGTGCCAGAAAGTTTGCTACGAACGACGATCAAGTCTGCACTACATATCTATACCCAAGCGGGAGTAACCTACAGAAGTTTTTTTTTTTTTTTTCTTTTTTTCTATCCTAGTCTCATGCGCCTTGGGGTGCAGAACCTATGTAGCACTTCGCTGTGTTTTACTACTTGTAACCCATGTTGCCTCGTCCATAGACAATTCTCTGCCCTTCCTCCGATAGCCTAATATACTGTACTCGCCCCGCACAGTGTTGTAAGGCAGTGGGGGACTATATTTTCGACAGTATCTAGTGATTTGAGTCCCTCGAGCCTCAGATATTCTTTATCTTCATTTGTACTGAACCCGATGCCGTATGGTCTTCTAATCGCCTGACCACCGTGAGCTTCCATTTGCATTTGAACCCTTCATGCTTTATATATTAAACGTCAGGCCATCCATCACTTCGGTTTGGACGTCGGTTTCTGTGCAGGCCGAAATCTTCGCACCATCGTTCTTCGTTACTCGCAAGGTGCTCAACTTGCCAGCTCCGCTGTTACGTTCGTGCCCTAGCAGTGTCTGCTAAAGATACACACGAGCACGAAGTGTTCCATCCGATTTTTCCGAACATACAGTACATTAGCACTGTCCGACTAATTTATTTTAGCTCTGGCAGCAAGACGCGAAGCTCCGTACTCATCGTCATCTCGGTTGGTCGGACACTTGCAAGTTGTCTCCGCACCTTATACAATTCGGGAAAGGCGGTGCGATATATAGTAGCGAATGGAACATGTCATTGATTTATATGCTCTGGACACGCGATTAGCACGCACGATCTTTGCTCACAGCCGAGCGAGAAGTACTGTACTAAGTTAGCAGCGCCACGGTGCTATAGGTATAATGCCGTAATCCCAATACGGTTATCGGTGATTAATATTCACGGTACCGGCAAACTCTAGGCTCACATGCTCGAGGATCTCTAGTTTACATCGTGTGAGGCCAGAGACTCCCGGCCCGGGGCCACCAATTCATGCATATTCATGGTTGACGACATTGCTCAGCGCTGCCTAGCCTCTGCGCGTATTCATTTCCTTTATGCGCCACAACGTAATTATAATGTCGTTGGAGCATCATTCACACCTTAGCGCAACTGACCGGGCGCCAGTGCTGCTGCTAATACTGTATCCTGAAACAGAGATATTCGAAATCGCGCCACCCCGTTCTTCTTGTCGAGAGCCGAATTTAGTACGATCATCGGTGACTACGCTTCTCTACATCATTCTTGGAAGACGACATCTTGTGTTCGGCCAAGGCGCCCAGCGATCCGGGACTGGGACACAATCGTGTATTCGTCCGCCGAGTCACTGGGTGTCGAAAATGGATTCACCCTTGATAGGGAATATTCATGCGACCTTGGGTATAAATGGGCCACCTGCCCTCGGGATCTTGTCGTCGTCATCCCCAACTTCGACTTCTCACCTCTTCACCACCAGTTTATTCAATTACAAACACAATGATGTTCATGAGGACCATCTTCGCAGTCTCTCTTGCTGCTTTTGCCCTTGCTATTCCGGTGGCCCAGCCACAGGGAGACTTGCTTGGGGGCTTGGGTGGTGTCCCCATTGGTGAGTACTGCTTGAGCCAATACGCCTTTTTACAAGCTTCTAATTGAATAAAAGTTGGTCCTCTTCTCGATGGTCTCATTGGTGGAGTTGGCGGACTCGTACCCGTCGTACCCCCCGTCCCTGCCGTCCCCGCAGTTCCCGGCGTACCCCCCGTCCCTGCTGTCCCCCCCGTACCTCCCGTACCCGCAGTCCCTGCAGTCCCCGCAGTCCCCGGCGTACCCCCCGTCCCCGCTGTTCCTGCCGTCCCCGCTGTCGCACCGCCTGTCGCACCCCCTTCCTGATGGTATGCTTTACTTCGTCATACCAGGGTCGACCTTGCTGATCTCCTGGAGCAGAGGCACTGGACCATCGTGATCGCGAATACATGAGCCTCCCCTGCTCATGTCTACGTGAAACAAGCTTGATAACAATACCCGACAGAGTCCTCCGGATTGTGTCTTGTTGGTGGAGTAACAGAGTCGTAATTTAGCTCGATATGAATCTCAATAAATACCGTCACTTTCTTTTGTGTCTTTGTCTTTTGGTGTCACCAAAAAAAAAAAGAAAACAATCTTTTCTCCGAGTTGAACGTCTGTAAGTACGGTACTTACTTACGACGACCGCCCCAGACTCGGACAATGCAAGTCCGATCCTTCCCTGATCTGGGGCTTTTCTATATAACCTCATAGACAAAGGAATATATAAAATGACTCTCATTATCCTCGGTCCTCAGTCACTCCTTTCCATTTTCCTCCTCTTGTTATCAAGCCGATACCTGGGAATGCCCTCTGTTCTCGAGAATACCAACTTTCTTCGTTTCCGCGGGACCGATCGATCTGAGTGCTGTCGGTCCTTCGACTGACATCCAATGAGATGGAGGGTGCTCGTGGTAAGCTACGACAGTAGTGCGGCCAGTGATGCACCAATGAGTCAACGAACTGGGCACGCAGGGTTAGACACCTAGTACTACTTATCAGAATATTCTTTGTAGCGTCTCTTACAGCCCTATCGAGTGTGATGCTGTACAAGTTAAACCCTCGAATGACATTTTAGCTCTTGCGTACCGACTGGATAGTATGTTGCCTAAGGTGTAGTAGGGGGAGGTGCTTTAAACACAGGGGAAAGCCTTCCTGGAGTACCGCTGAGGTTTCGCCGCAGCATGACATGCTGGTGCCGGACCCTTCGCGTGCAATATCTGGGATCAAACGTCCGTTAGGGACGCACAACCTTAAAGGGATAGGATGTGGTCTACAATATATATCTAATAGCCAGCGGTATCAGGACTGGACTCACAGACTACCACTAACTAATGCAGAACTGAGAATGGCTCGAGAAGTCGAGAGAGCTGCTCGGCGACGATGATTATTATTTCAGATACAATGACCAGTAGCGCCCTCGGGCTACTACACCATAACCCAGGTTGGCAATCAGGAGAACCGAACGAACGAACGAAATGTAACCGACAAAAAACAAGCAGACCTTGAAAAACGACATACACCCAGATCTGGATCGCTTGACGAAAGCAAAACACAACTCGAAAATACCACATCTAATCACTCTCCTTCCCATAAGTGCGGCCTCCTTCATATGGCATACCCGACCTGTCAAAAAATTAAAATTAAATGGTTGTGCTGGACAGCAAGCGAAGGTGTGAACTGACATGAATGGATGACACCGAAGCACGCGCCATAGACTCATTGTGCATGCTGCCCTTGCTGAGCCTACTCGGCCCATCGTCGTCAGGGAACATCGACACTAGTGCAGGTGGGTCGGAGAACGGACCGAGCGTCGGTGCTGGCAGGGGCACGAGGGACGGAACCGTCGCGCGGTGGGTGCGGGGAGACTCGTCGGGGGGCTTCTTCTCGATCGTCGGGTTCGGGTCCGCGAAAGGGTCGTCCAGGTCCTGCGCGGGCTTCGGCTCCGCGGGCGGGAATGCCCTGGCCAAGTCGCTCCAGCCGCCCATGGAAGGGGTCGGCGGGAGCACGGTCACTTCTTTGGAAAGCGGCTGCTGCACCGGCTCGGTCTTGCGCATTGCCGGTGCCGGCGTCGAGAAGTCGAATGCAGGCAGGGAGGAGGCACGATTGGCTCTCTGCCGGCTTCGGCGGAACAGGAAACCGATGAATAGGAGAATGAGAATGACAACTGCCGAGACAGGTGCGACTATGGCTGCGATGGGGGCAGACCTTCAAGAAAAAAAAAAAAGAGAGAAGGGTGAGCACGTTAGTAGTGAGGACGAAAGCAGAGTCATTACTTTTTGTCGGTCACAGGGCTAACTGGCAAAACAGTTGGCAGGACTGTCTGGACTGTCTGGGTCACGGGTATGGAGGTTGACGTGCCAGATATTTGGATAGGAGAGAAAGTAACAACCGCCGTGGTCGTCGTGAACGAAGTAGTGACGGCCTGGCTGAGTGCAGTCGGAGTAGTGAGGTTCGTCGTACTCAGGACATCAACAACTGCAAGTTGGTTGGGACTAAACAAGACTAGATCAGACATGCCGAAAAGTTTGGAATTACAACGCACTTGGATAAAGGCGCTAAACGGACGCCATCGACGCTCGTGAGGGAAGGGGTAGGGGCAGCGATGGTTGTGGAGGTGATAAAAGAGGTCGTGGAGAGGGAGGAAGAGGACGCGGTAGAGACTGCGATTCTGCCTACCTCCGTAGGAGAAGAGAGGGGGGAGTCGAGAGACAGTGAGACTCTAGAACCTGAGCGAGATGGCTCCGGCTTCGATTTACCGTTCCCCTGCAGTGTGTCAGAGGGGACTGGAGAAGAGTGCATCGCGCTAGGTGCGTGGTTGGTGACGACGACGCTATCCGTGGGTTTTAATACAGAAGAGCTGACGACGGAGGTGGTAGACAGCACAGAGGTAGTCACAGAAGTGGTACGTGGAGTCTTGCCACCATGAGAGTACACACTCGGTAGACTGTCTGATAACCGGGTGGTTGTCCCCACTGGCTCATTGCCGGGGCCTTTTCCGTTGTCAGTTAAGGTGAAGTGAGGAGCCGAGGTCGAGGTTAGGCTCAAGCTTGGGCTCAAGCTCGGACTCGAATATGAAGACAGCCCAGAAATGCCAAGTGTAGGTTCGACAAGTGGGAGCGAGGGTTGAGGACATGACGCGTTCGGTATACCTTTGTGTGCCCTAGTGTTTTCGTCTTGAGGGAAAAGCGAACGGGTGGGAGCGGGCAGCGGAAGATGGCCAAGCGTTTTCGTCGCAGACGACAGGTTCCCCTCTTCCGGTAAACCCAATTCTTTCGCGTCGAGCTGACATTTAGTAGGCCATGGACTGCCGCCAGAGAGGGCTGTGGTCGTTGGCAGCGGTATGTCAGTGGTGAAGCCCTTGCTGAGAAGCGTAGATGAAGGGGTGTTATTCGAAGAGGTGAGAGTTAAAGAAACGTCCTTAAGTTTCGGAGCTGACGGCAGGACGACGTGCAAATGTGCCGAGGATCCTGACTTTTGTGTCGGAGGCAAACTCGACGACGACGGCGAGCTGCGGTCCAGTGAATAATTCGCTCGGTGTCCCAGAGAAAATTGCGACGATCGAAACGAACCTTGTGGTTGAAGGCGGTGAGGTACTGGTCGGATGAGAGCTTGGAGTAGGCGTGGAAGAGGTGTGGACTAGCCGACGTTGCGCGATGATATGAACCCCGAAAAAAAAAAGTACGGCCAGAAAACACGTACCATTTCCAGATGCAAGTGAAAGTGCCCTACGTGTTGTCAAGGTGGTGAGTTTCGTGGAAGACACTATGTCATCCGAGCTGGGGTTGGCATGTTCGACCTGCGAACTGCCGTGCTGTTCAAGACCTGCGAAGGGAGATCGAATGAAGCTGTCCGTTCAAAGTACGGTTTATGGGACCCTCACTTGAGCCCACATCAACTCCGTTATTATCTGAAGGAATAATGATATTTTTGGCGCGCCTCCAGGGTGCCATCCACGGTAAAGGGGCCATCTAGGCCGGAAGAAAAACGAGGTATACAGAAAAACCAGATCCTAAAAGGACAGTGTCAGGGGAATCATAGAGAGCACACCAGAACGAATTTTCCGCATACACTCGGACGACCTGCGGGAGGTCATGAACGTTGGGGAAAAACCCTGATCCAGATAGACTAGAAAAGTTGAGGTACAACCTCCCCGTCTAATAAGCGACCACTAAGCGTGTGATAAGAATCGGCGTTTAGCTTGTTCCGATTCGAAAGCCCGAGTGCCAGTGTGATCCATCGCGGCACACTACCAGAAAAGCACTATAGAGCATAGCCAGCCTTTGCAAGTCTCGTCTAAAATTACCCCTTAGAGTAGCCTTTGCCAAGAAGCAGAACATCGTTGTTTGAGTACGTTGAAACAATGACCGAGAGGGTGGGCCAACCTGGTGCTTGTTAGAGTAGTTGAATGCCATCAGCAAAAACCAATAAAAATTTTATTGGGTTATCAAATCGAAAATTGCTTATGTAGATTATAGTGGCATTTAAGGCCATTTGGGTCTGTGTTATTATTACAACGAAATGATAACCGCCTGCAACTCCAACGGATTATTCTGGTGGGAAACAATTTCTCGTAGTTAAACCCAATTACCCTGTAAGCACCTATAATTTCCGGGTAATTCTGATGGCTCTGGTGTAAGCGCTTCTGATCCGTGGATAATTCTGATGGCTGAGTTATAAATCACTTACAATATTCTCGTCATTCTAGCAGACCTACAATCTTCAATCTGGTCCGGGTACACACTGTGCAAGAGGCTCAAATTATTACAGTAGAAGTATATATATGAACACTAGAGACGTCTCAAAAGCGGTACAGATTCGTGTGTTGTCGTCGTCGAGCCGCCGTTTCCGCCTCCTCGTCGTTGCCGTCGTCGCGTCGCCATTGTCGTGTGGCCGTCATCGTCGTCGTCACCGTCACCGTTGTTGCGTGGCTGTCGCTGTCTCAGCCCCCGCCCCGCTCGCACGCCCTGCCTTTGCGCGCACCGTCACCGGCTCCCTTTCCCTCCCCCGCATTGTACGGCCACCCTTCCTTTCACGCGCAGCACAGGCGCAAAGGTGAGGGGCGCGGGCGGGGCGGGGCGCGTCAACCGAGGAGCGGGGGGCGTTTCCCGGGCGGAGGGGTTTGGGGTGCACACTGTCCCTCCTGCGCCCCCCGGCATGCGAGGGTGGGGTTGGAGTAGCCCAGGCAGAGGGGACTGTGGGGGGGCGCACCGTCACTCTTCGCCTTCCGGCATACAAGGGAGGGGGGCGGGCGGGGTGACATAGCCCCAGCGGGGGGAACTGGGGTGGCCCACTGTCCCTCCCGCGCCCTCGTTTGCGCGAAAGGAGGGAGGGCGTGTAAGCGGCGAGGCGGACGCAAAGGGGGCGACCACGCGAGTGGGGCAACCTACACAAAGGGGGGGGGGGGGGGGTTGAGCAAATGGGGGTGTCACGGAAATGGTGGGGGTGGCGCACCTTTTTCACCCTCTGTCTGTGTGGAAAGGATGGGGAGGGGAGATGCCAGCCGGGAGGGCGCGAATGAGGGAGACAGCGACCTCAGCGCCACTGTCATCACCGTCGTCCCTGCGAGTCGTCGTGATTGGGGTCGCGCGCGGCCGAGTTAACGTAGTCAAGGGCCATACCGCTCGTGCTGTTGCAGGTGTCGTGTCGTGTCAAATGCCAGTGCTGTGCAGCAGCACTAGAAAGATTGGTTATCAGGCGGAGGGGTCACGCACGTGCGATAAACGAATGTGGATTCCAAAAAAAAAACTAAGTCGCGTTCGTTTGTTGATTACGTTGATTGGTCAGAGCGTGGGAAGTGGCGTTCGTTTGTTGGGCTTCAACGTCTCAACCTCGTTCTATCGCACTCTGTTTCCCCGTCTTCCTCACCACCTTCGTCTCTCACCGTGGCCTCGTGGCTTCCCCATTGAGCCCACATCCAAGACAGTGAAGGTGTGTCGCGTGGCTTTGCAATGTATCCACACTGATCACAGGCCCTCTCACTGCCACACAGCCGCCGCCACCTTGACCACCCCTAGCATGATGCTTCCTCTGCAAACACAGCAACGATGGAATGCCCCCCCGGTTCGTCCCCAAGCCTATCCAGGCAGCTGCACTACTGACCACATGTGCACATGACGACCATGACAGCGGCGGCCACTACTACCTCAACCATGACTGCCATATCACGACTGCTCATAAGTACGTTTCTCTTGGACCCGCTTGCCCCTTTCACCCTTCACTGACTAGTCACTTAACTTATACAGACTGGCGTGTGTCTGCCGCCCGTGTTCACAAAAGGGAGGTGAGTATCAGTCTATTCGAGCTCACATCATACTCACATACCACCGCCACATGTAGACTTTGAGCCATGCCATTGCCGCTACCGCCAGCAGGTCCATGCGAGCCCCGCGTGCCAACAACGAAGACAGTGACGCAGCCGTAGGGGTGCGTACTAATGCAAGCGGAAGCGGTGACGGTGGCCACCACAATAAAGACGCGACGACAACGACAACGACAATCATGCGACGACAGCGATGGCGCGGCAGTGGCAGTGACAACGACAACGACGGCAGTAGGGGATGGTGCAGCGGTCACGGCGAGGGATTCTTATTTTATTTTATTACATGGTTCGCTGTATCTAGCTACACTACTGTGAAATATATTATAATTCCACACAACTCTTGCAAGACAGAGAATGGATTGACAGCGCTTTGAACCCTAGAAAGCAATCAGAATTTTCGATGATAATTGAAAGTGATTACGAGTCACCAGAACAATTTTGCCCCATTATGACGAATTGCAAAAATGTGTGACTAGATAAGATCATATAATTCCAGCCAGAATTGTACGACTTGTGGCCAATATAATATCTTATAAGTGCTTAAATTTTTTTAACCTTTTTGCTGATGGCGGCGGCCGGGGACAGGGACAGGTTCCAGTTTGTTGATGAGATAATCATGTGGCCGCATTGACTCAAGCTCAAGCGCTCTCTCGTCGTTAACGACAACGACAACGACCAGCACCAGCCCGAGATGCCGAAAAGTATCCAGGAATTAAAGCCTATACCCCCAAATCCTCCCCGATGGGAGCCAAGCACTGATCCCTCCTCTATTACAATTCCGGGGCTTGATACCACTGCCTCAGTCAACGATCAAATTGACCAGATCGACCAGCTTATCACCTTGAAGCTCCAGGTACTTTTTCTCATGGTTTCTAACGCGCTGGACCCGAATTCCTGGTGATAAAGGATATCGATGCAAACTTTTCCAAGATGCAGCAAGTGCTTTCAAATCGGATTCTACCCGCGGTCAAGCGTTTCGCGATAGGCACAGAACCTGTACGGGAAGCAGCCAAGGTATGCACTTTGTGTCCACGATGTGTCCAACGGAGGTATTATTTCACCACCTTCCTTGTCTAGTTCTGGACATCTTTCTTCGAACACGCGGCCCAGGTCCATATCCCCACTTCCGACCACCCGTCCTCCATGCAGGAGCCTTCTGCCACCTCTTCGAGCTCTCACGACGTAACTTCTACTTCCGAGAGTTCATCCGCCACCCCAGACCCCAATTCCAATACGTTCGACTTGAATCGTACGCCGTCCGAAAGCTCCTTCCTCCCCGCCCATGCCGCAGTGTCCTCCACACCCGCAGCAGCTACTGCGCGTGCGCAAGCAGCGAACAGCACCTTTTTCACATCTCAGCCATCCGTCGCCGATCCGTCGTGGAGCGCGCTGGTCGAGTCTCCACTCGTCCGCCTCGACCGTGAACTACGTGAATTCACGCGCGCGGATCCCCAGCCAGCATCGACCTCGACCTATACCGATACCGATTCGCTCCCGACCCCAACGAGAACCCCACACGTCTCAGCACGCGTTGAACCCCGCGACCGATCACGCATCGCCGGCCCGACACTCTCCAATGCGACGACCACGATGCGCTACGAAGACTACGAAGAAGAAGAAGAAGAACCGACGCTGCCCGTGGGGATGTCCCCACCCGTCGTGGTCCCATTCGCGCGCCTGCCAACGCTAGGTCGCTCGCCCGCCAAGAGCGCCGCTGCGCATATCCGCCAAACGCTCGTGCGTGACGCGCTGCGCGATGCGGGCGGCGCCAGCAGCAGCAGCGCTAGCGCTAGCGGGAGCTCCGTGCTATCGCCTCCCTCGCTCTCGCGTTATACGCGCGGCGCGAGCGCGAGTCTGGCGAGCCTTGGCGCTGACCCGGAGCTCGACAGCTTGATACGCCGCGTCTCGCTCCTCCCGCGCGATCCACAGAGCCGGTCGCAGCGGTATGTCTCGTCTGCGTCCACGTCTACCGCTTCCGTCCCTGCGAACCCGTTCTCGGCGGCGTCGTACCCTAGCACCACACCAGTACTGGCACCCACGCACGAGGCGATGTCCCCCATGACGCCTCCCCCTCTTTCAGACGCGGCTGCGGTGGGAGGAGTGGCTGCAACTCCCGAAAGTGATGACGGGTCCGCGTCCACATTCTCGTCGTCGGGAGAGGAGGACTCGGTGCACAACACGGCTCACCCGAGCGCCGCGTTCCTGCTCGCGTCGCGACAGCGCGGGCGTAACGATGACGACGATAATGATGACGATGAGGACGACTCGCTCGACGAAGACCCGGACGCGGCCACTGCATCTTTCGAGCCCGTGCACCCCTTCGCGCGAGCGGTAGCGGCGGAGGCTGAGGATGACTCTTTCGACTCGCTCGACGGCGACGCGCCAGAGGAGACGGTATTCGGTGCGCGGCCTGTAAAGCGTGGGGCGGCGCTACCGCTGCGCACGTGACCCGGTGAAAACCCTGTCGCCCTGATCAGTGTTGTTGCGGGTAGGCTGCTGTAAACAACGAGTCGCGAACTAGACGGCTAAGGCGAAGTGAGCGTCTTGTGCTTTTCTGTATTAGGTACAGTACGGTAACAAAGAACGGAAAGGGGGTATGCGTGTGTGTATCATACTATCATGTTGTGGGACTGAAACGAAAAGCTTGAGTAGAAAAAAAGAGGTCCGTACTCCTAGATTAACGGGTCCGCGTCCGCTAAGAGAGAAAAAAAATAGACAATAACAGAGACAAGAAAGCGTTCAACGGTTGCCTAAGTTGTATGTGTGCGAATAACGTAACTACTGTACTGTAGGAGTTCAAAGAATGTCTCATGACAGACGTCACCTCTCTCACTCCGCGCCTGCGCCTGCGCACCCCCTAGAACGTGCTCTACATGATGACACAATCTTTGTCCTTCGTGCGTGGCGTGACTCCGGAGCCGGCGCCGTCCCCATCGCGCTGGATTATCGAATCGGTAGCCACGGGCCCAGTGTTCCCATTTAGGCGCTCCGCCGCACGTTTGTCGCCAAGTTCGGCAGCCTTTTTGTACATGGTCGATGCCCTGTTCGTCGGCAAGTGTTTCGTTAGTACATAGCCGTTCGTAGTAATTAATTTTCAGGTTGGAAGGTGGAGGATGACGCACAGGTGTGGATTGGGCGGAGTTCCGATCGCGACCTCGTAAAAGTACCCGACGGCATACATGGCCTTGGCGAGCCCAGCATCTGCTGCGCGCTTGGCCCAGAGGAACGCCTCAGTGTCCGATTGTGGGAGCACGCCGGGAGAGCCGACGAGGTACCATGCGGTCAGCGCAAAGCACGCATCGCGGTGGTTTTGCTGTGCAGCGATATTCTGCACGGGTGCCATACGGGCCGTCAACCGGTCACGCAAAAAAGAAAAGCGGAGCAGCAGGAGGCACGGGACTTACGTAATAGTGGATGGACAGCGCTGGGTCCTGCGGGCAGCCCATCTTGCCGTACTCGTAGCACTCGCCAAGGCGGTACGCGCTCGGAGCGTAGCCGAGCTCCGCCGCCTGCGCAAGGAGCTCCGCAGAGTACTCGTAGTCGACAAAGACGACGTTGTGGATGCCTCGCTCGTGTAGGAGCGCGAGTTCGTGCAGCGCGTGTGGGAACTCCGCAGTCGCGTGCTCGGCGGAGCGCTTGAGCCACTTGACGCCCTCCTTGGGCCGCTTCGACATTCCCAGTTCGCCGTTGAGTTCACCGAGGCCGAGGCGGTAGAGCGCACCGGGGTGGGAAGAAGCGGCGGCTTTGCGGTAAAATTGTATCGCTTTCGCCGACTCACGCCGACAGCCCCAGCCATTCTCACAACATGTCCCAGCTCGGTACGCAGCGTCCGGGTGACCATGTTTGGCAGCAAGGATAAAAAGGGGGAAGGCACGGTCAAAGTCTTGGCGGTTCTTGTGGGTCCCAATGCCATTCGCGTAGCAGTCGGCGAGAAAATATTGAGAGGGCATGTGCCCGCGGTCTGCATTGCGCTTGAGGAGCGAAGTGGCCTCCTTTATGAGATCTTCCCGCTTTTCGATCGCCTTTTCGACATCCATGACGTTGCCTGGCGTGAGTTCGGGTATGGGAAGCGTCTTGGAAGCATCGACCATGAAGACGGCAAACTCGAACTGGAGGTCTGGGTCCTGAGTCTTTTTGGCATTCGCGCGATACAGCTCGAGTGTTCGTTCGTGGGATAGGAGGGCCGCTTGGTTTCCAGGACGCAAGTGAGAATGATCGAGGATGGGCCCTGGGGGCGGGGAGTGGGCGCGGACGGATTGTGTGGCGATAGAGCGGGGAGGGCCCGGAGCCGGCTTGTACAGTGGCTGATCACTCTGGTAAAAATCGTCGTCCTCGGGTGAGGGCGATCCATCGTCTTCAATGTATTGGGGCTGCGTTTGGGGCGAATACTGGCGCTGGGGCGATGGTAGTGGTGGTGGTGTTGGTAGATACTGAGACGAGGGGCGAGACTGCCGGGACGGACGTGGGTCTGCGTGTGTAGCATAGTCATCGTCGGCGTCGTATTGGGGTTGTAAATGGGGTGAAGGATTGTGGGAGTGTGGTCGAGGGTGTCTCAGTGGGCGAGAGTCGGGTCGAAAGGCCTCTGGAGGCAAGTCAGGTCGCCCTGGGTATAAATCATTCAAATTTGAGGAGTTTGGTCGTGACAAGGGCTGGTGCATGATGAAGGAGCGAAGTGAGGCCGTGTTCGGGTAAGCTCAGAGCAGGGCCCGAAAGGGAAACTGGCCCGCTTTGCCGGCCAACATCAAACCCATCAAACTCATATCAACTCTGTGGCTGGTTGTTACAGTACATATTGGCATCTTTACCGTAAAGTATTACACAACGAGCACCTTAACGGACGCGCAGTCATTTCGCATTTCGATCTTACACGCAATATGTAACTTCATTCATGTAGAAGGGCCGGTCTTCTTCACGTCATTCTATTCCGGCGTTAAAAAAAGATATTCTGTTGCATGTAAAGCACAGACGCGGTCAACGCACTTGTGGTGTTGTGATAGAGTGTGTGTGGTAAGAAGGGACAATGGGAGAGGTAGGGTGAATGGAACGAGGCAACGTCACGAAGGTCGGGTTAGAAGCTGGCGCCAGAAGCACTCACCCCTGCTAGGAGAAAAAGAAAAGAAAGTACTACCCTATCCCAGTTCCCGACTTGAGGCCCCTCGCGGCTGTCCGCGGATCTACCGTGCACTTTCTGTGACCAGAATATCAGCGAGGGTACGGGGTTTGGCGTTTGAAAAGAGGTATGTGCAACAAGCGTGATACTGTGGTAGGGGCAGCAGAGCATAAGTTACAGGTGTGGGAAGGGGCATCACACGGTGATATGGTCACGCGATTGATCAGGTGTAATTCTTGAAGAGTCAGTATGCGCGCCTATGAGAGACGTGTCCCGAGCCGGAAGAGGTGGATGGGGTGATGCATCATCGTCGGGTCGGAGGATGAGGTGGAGTCTGCTGTAAAGGCGGATGGGGGAGGCGGTTCGTTACGCTACTATCGGGGAACTTGGTGCTAGCGGGTAGCTCAAGCGTCGATGGCCATAGCCTTGGATCTTAGCTCGTTCATGGAGGATGGGAAGTCCCGTCGGAAAGGGGTGGCTAGGTACAGGGTCCTGTTAATCCCGGCCAGCTCCTGACAGTGCGCTAGTGCGCGCTCGGTCAATATAGGTAAGTGTGAGAAGAAGTGAGAAAGTCTTGAAGAAAGCTATCCGTTCGGAAGCCCGAGATAAGGACATCCGTTGCTCCGAATAGGGTAGCCATCTAGAATTGTGCATGTGGCTCCAAAGAAGACGAGATAGAGGATTGCACCCGAGCATCAGGGAACCCAATCCTGTCGTGCATGAATGTCTCTGAATAGGAGAGTGCGAGCAAAGAGTCCAAAGTCCGCGTTCAACAGCATGTGATGTTTGTCCACTTCTGAGTGACTGTGACTAATGATTGTGACGGCAGACAAGTGGGCAAAAGAGCACTCTGAATTTTCTTGTACGCTACGAAACGCTTCTTATATACAGTTTTTTGTGCTACAGAACGCTTACGCGGCCCATGACGCGTCGCGCTGACGCGGCCTACTAGTAATGCAGATATTCGACTGAGATACACTGCGGGATACCTTGAACGTACAGTATTTCATTTCGTTAGAATAATCAATATGAGTCACGCAATCACATGGAGTCGCTTTTACCTTTTGCGGTTCACAACATCACCCCTTCGTTAGCTTTTTGTGACTCCTGTTACAACCGGAATTAATAGAAACCAGAATACAGTCACACAATCAGGTGATCGCCTTTTGGGACGGACGCGGAGTGACGAGGTTTTTAAAGAGACGCGGGAACTTCCGAAACATGTTTTTCTTTTGCTTTTCTTCGTACCGTGTCCGTATCTTTTCGTAGTAACCCAGGACTTGCAAACCATAGAGACTTGTGAGAATCAGAAGGAGGAAAATATCTTCGAAGCCGTTCCCCATTATAGAGATTTTTGAGAATATAACCATTGCGTGTCTGAAGCTGATAGGTGTTTTTGTCAGTAATGTCACGAATTAGGAAGGGGCCATCCCATCGTGGGTGTAGTTTCGTACCGGCTTCATGTCGCCGTTTCACTACATCTCCAATACCAAGGCCTCGCTCCTGGTATTGCTCTTCGCGGTGCGACGCTTCCTTTTCCATTCGTGCGTTAGCTTTGACATTCGCGGCTTCCCGGAATCGAGCCAGATCTTGTATATGCTCGAGTCGCCGCTTCTGGATCGCCCCAATTTCTTCGTCCGTCGGATTTCGTAGGAGTGCCTCGCGGATCCTTGCACCGGGTAAGCGGGCCTCTCTTCCATACATTAAGAAGAATGGTGACACACCCGTAGATGAGCTTGTGTGCGATCGGTGGGCAAGCAACGCATCCGGAAGAAACTCGTCCCACTGTTCCTGCCTCTGTGGGGCAGTCATCTTTGCCAACATCTGGACCAAGATATCGTTAAACTTTTCAAGCCGTCCGTTAGTTTGCGGGTGGTAGGGAGTGGTATGGGAGTGCAAGATCCCAAAACGACGCAAGGTGTTTTGCATTTGGTACGACAAGAATTCCTCTCCGTTATCCGTTAACACCGTTGTAGGCTTTCCGTAGGTGAAAACAATATATCGCAGCATCTCAAGGACGGCCTCGCTGGCTCGCCGCGGTATTGCTTGCGCGATGGTCCAGTCAGTACCAAGGTCCATAGCGGTGAGTAAATATTGATTTCCCTGGTGCGTCTTTGGTAACGGTCCAATAAAGTCAAAAGCCCAAGCATCGCCCGCATCCACTCGCGGAATGGGATGGAGCGGTTGAGTCGGTGCGGGTTCACGATGAGCGAACTGACACTGGTTGCACACCTGAATCGTACGTTCGACGATCTCCTGCGCATACGGAATATTAACTCGCGTCTTCATCGCGGCTAAGGTTGCTTTAATCCCTAGGTGTCCTAGTTCCTGATGAAGAGTACGGATTACTTCCTCGGCTGCTTCTTGCGTAGTCGGGACCTCTACTTCAAACGGCTCATTCCATCGATCCCGGAGCGTTTTGTACAAGACGTTGTCTTTAAGGAGATACGTCCCGTTCCCTACTTTCGCTGACTCCTCTCCTTGTTGTAGTCTTCTTTTATATTCGGCGAAAGTTTGGAAGATGGTACTCCGGTCTTTTGGTTCGTCGAAGGGGTCCATTGGCGCTGCAAAGAGAGGAGTGAGGGTCTCCGAATCAGGTATGTCGGGGTGACCTTTTCGTCGCGAGAGCGCATCAGCTACCAACTGATGTTTTCCAGGTCTATAGACGATTTCCACGTCGAAATGAGCAATATCGTCCACAAAACGCGCAAGGCGTCGTCCAAGATTTTTCTGCGTTAGAAAGTACTTTAACGATTCGTGATCGGTGCGTACAAGGATGGGAGATCCTTCAATATATCCCCTCCATTTATGTAGGGCATATACAATTGCGAGCATCTCTCGCTCTTGCGCGGAATATCTTTGTTCCGTGGACGTCATTCGTCGCGATTCAAACGCAATGGGCCGTAAGTTCTTCTCCTTAAATTTGAATCGTTCTTTTTGCTCACCAGCCTCTTTCCCTCGTTCCAGCGCAGCAGACGCTTCGTTTGTCTGCTGTAGAACAGCTCCAAGACAATCGCCGGAAGCGTCCGTATCTATTACGAATAGTCGCCAGGGCGTGGGATGGATGAGTAAGTCAGCGGAGGTCAACGCTTCCTTGAGTTGTTTCATTGCTAACTCACAATCGCTATCCCACCGAATAGGCGTTCCTCGTCGCGGGTTCCCTTCCAAAAGTCGATATAAGGGGCTGGCAGTCTTAGCAAAGCCATGGATAAATCGCCGATAGTATCCTGCGATATTCAAGAAGCCGCGTACCTCCGAAATTGTGGTGCATGAGGGCCACTGCAAAATAGCTTCTACCTTTTCAGGATTTGGTCGGAGACCTTCGCCTGAAGCGATATGTCCCAGGTAAAGTATCGAAGGGCGGCCCCACTCACATTTTCTTTCATTCAGAATGAGGCCATGCTTCTGGAACTCGCGGACCACACTTAGTACGTGTTTTATGTGTTCTTCTTCTGTCTTCGAGAACACAACGACGTCGTCCAGATACACCATGGCGCAACGGTCGATGAAGTCCTTCAAAATATCGTTCATCATACACTGGAAAGTGGCGGGGGCGTTCGTCAGGCCAAAAGGCATTACGCGGAACTGGAAATGACCATAACGACAGGTGAACGCTGTTTTCTCTTTTGCGTGTTCAGCTAATCTTACCTGCCAATACCCGCTACGTAGGTCAAGACATGTGAAGTACTTCGCGCCTGCAAGATTGCGATAGCATTCGTCGATTCGGGGTAAAGGGTACGCATTCGATTTAGTGACTTTATTTAGGGCTCGATAGTCGACGCAAATGCACGACGTACCGTCTTTCTTCGGAACCGGGAGGAGGGGCGCCGACCATGGTGAGTCCGAAGGTTCGATCACGCCTTCGCTTTGTCCTTCTTCAATAAATTGCTTTATTGATTCGTGTTCCACAGGGGTTAGTGGGCGTCCATACTTTCGCACCGGTTTCGCGTCCCCCACGTCGATGTCATGTACCCATTTCCGAAGAGGTGGGAATCCGACTTTTTCTTTGAAGGCATCTGGTAAACTTTCCTTTACAATGTTTTTAACCTGCTCACTAAAATTTTTAGCAACGACCTCCTCATGGTGAAGGGCCTCAAAGTGACAAGGCCTCGGAGGCTTTGACCGAAAACGCCAGGCTAGTTTGGCAAAAAGGCTTGGTACGCGCGGCCTATTTTTGACGAACTTTGGCTCAATAACGAAGCGCGTTTGTTCATCAGGATGTAACAACTCGTACGCGTCTCTATCCCATTTCGGGGTAGCATGGTGCCGTTTCAACCATGCGCGACCTAACAAGAGGTCGTACCGGAACTGGGTGGAGCTCTCAAGAACATAGGCATAACACTGCGTAAGCATGCCTCCGATTTTGAGTGTGAATGCTGCAAATGCTGATGTCGTCGTACTTCCAGCTCCCACTATCTCTCGGACGGTAATCGGGAAAACTTGTGCTTGCGCCTCATGTGCTTTTGAAGAGGTGAGATAGTTCGATTCGGCTCCGGTGTCCAGGATAGTATTGACGGGTACGAATGCCGGTTTCTTCGTAGGCAAAGTGACCTTAGGGGGTCCTATTGCCATGTCGTATACTGGCAGACCGGACTGTTGTACCGCGTACATTTCTAAGGGATTTTCTTTTGTCCCTTCAGGAGCTATCTCATTGGGCGTTAGCAGGTTTAGAGTGGTTAGACGGGGATCCACCGTGTCTTCGAACACCGGTGAGACGGGTCGCCACTCAGCTTCCTTTTTACAGGCTTCATAATTAGCCTCGAAAGTGGGCTGCCAGCGACAGTCTTCACAGTTGCACGCAAACGGATATTCGTTCGTCCCTGTGAGCGCCTTCTTTTCTTCCATCAGATTCGCCTCATTCACTAAATATTGTAGCTCCAGATCTGGTTGGGTCGGGTCATATTCCTCCGGCACATACTCTTGAAAAGGCTCTTCATCGGGCCTGCTCTCTTCCGGTGCGTATTCTTCCTCCACTTCTTCTTCTTCTTCGGGCTCCTCAAACAAATGAAGCGGCTTCGTAGTGGTCCGGGATCGTATCTCCGCTGACCTTCCTCCACTTTCTTGTGCAGATCGACGCAAAGGCTTGCGACAATCGCGAGCGAAGTGGCCCGTTCCATTGCAGTTATAGCATCGAGCAGTGGCGGGCGGACGCCGTGGATCTCTGCTCATTTGCATAGCGTCTAGATCCATCGGTTCCGGCTGGTTCGACGACGGAGCGGCTGGTGGGAGATAGGGTACCGTTGTGGGGTTAAACTGGGTCACAGGTGAGGGTAATCCCTTATGTTTCCGAGCAAGTTTTGACGACCCTAGACGCGCATTCATTCGTCCTAGAGCTACCTTCTGTAGGCTATCCCACTGTCGCGCAGCTGAATAGTAGACCATCATGTCTTCGTCTGGCCGAGACTTAAGCTGCATCGACAATTCTTGAGGTAGTCGCTGCGTGAACCGGTACTTGCGATCGCCTATTGTCATATCGCATGCGGGGATTTGGACTTCGATCTCCTGAAACCTTCGAGCATACTCAGTGATTCCTCCTTGACAGGTGAGGTTGTCTAAGCGCGAGCGCAACTCGTCGGTCCGAGCTGGATGAGCCCAGTGATCTAACATAGCTTTCTTTAGATCATCCCAGGGGGGTGCGCAGTTACGATTCGCCAGCTTCTTAGCATGATACCAAGTAAGAGCCGTATCCCTAAAGACCTGTGCAGCATAAGGGGTCCAGTCGCCCTTCGGGACCTGTCCCGCCGAAAGCGCGTCCTCAGCAAGACTTATCCAAGCCGTGACATTATCATTGGGCTTCCCAGCGAAGGGTTGTATTTGCATTCGTGGTAGGTTAGGGCGGCTGGTCGAACCGAGAGGCGGCACAGTCGCCGGGGCATTTATGGTTAGTTGAGTTTGGGAGAACGCAGACTGTATTGCTTTCTGAAAGTCCTGAGATGTAACTATATTGCTTTCCACAACTCTGAACCTCTGCTCAAAGCCGTGAAAGATGGCTTCCATAGCCTGGCACACCTCAGGCGTTAGCCCTCCTCGAAGGGCAGTTACCGGGTTCCCGCCCGAAACTCCCGCTGGTCCCGCGGGCATCTCAGTATCCGCATCCATTAATTCGTCGGCGCACTGTATACCGCGGGCCTATTATTTGAGGTTGCGCAACCTAAGTCGATTGGCGCGATATCCGGCGTGCGTAAATCGGCTGACCAAAATCTAAGGTCAGATCGGCGCTATTACGGCGTTTCTAAAATAATACCTATAGGTCTTGTTCCTTTTGTCGACGGCGCACTTCCTAATATAGACTTTTCTTGATCTTCGATTGCTAATGAGTGTGAGATAGGGTTAAGGGTAGCCTCACACTTGATCAAGTGTGATGTTTGTCCACTTCTGAGTGACTGTGACTAATGATTGTGACGGCAGACAAGTGGGCAAAAGAGCACTCTGAATTTTCTTGTACGCTACGAAACGCTTCTTATATACAGTTTTTTGTGCTACAGAACGCTTACGCGGCCCATGACGCGTCGCGCTGACGCGGCCTACTAGTAATGCAGATATTCGACTGAGATACACTGCGGGATACCTTGAACGTACAGTATTTCATTTCGTTAGAATAATCAATATGAGTCACGCAATCACATGGAGTCGCTTTTACCTTTTGCGGTTCACAACAAGCAGACACCAGCACGTGCCCGGCCCGGAAGGCCTGAAGGGTCGGAACCGTGTCGGAACTGAGATGAGTTGTTCCGCTTTCTTCGCCCTGCCCTCCCATCCGCTTTTCTTGGAATCACCCTCTGTACCTGGATCCGGCTTGAATTTGAAAGTTATAGAAAAGTGATAACAACAGTTACTGGGATCCGGAGACTCCGACCTGGCGAATAGATCCGTAATGAGTGATCCATGGGACTCTGGGACTCCGGCTATGGCCAATGGCTGAAATGTAGCTGGCAGTCTCAGTGTGAACATACATATCGTTCTTGTCACTGTATGCCCCCAACAGTTGCATGACGGTCCAAGTAGGTGAGTCCAGAACCGAGGTTGCAGATTACTATTGGCCTAAATAGTATTGTTGATACTAGGAGCGTGCAAGAGTTGCGTTCATGGGCGAGTAGCCTTGAGGTTTATTCTTCTCTAATGGTACAGCATACATGCTCTTAGATTACCATAAATTACCTGTAGACCACCGATTATGCGCCGATACGAGACATAGCAACGCGAATGGAGGGTGAGAGGGGGAGGTATACACTATGTTCCGAGTCGGCAATGGAGGAATTGAAAGAGGGTGACCGTGACAGTTCTCTTCCTTTATTGGGTGACTACCTACCTACATCGCTCCTTCCAACATTTCTTCGTTCGGATTTCCTATGACTGTGGGGTGAGGGCAAGCTTAGCGATACGGCTTGGTCTCAGTGCTCGATACTCAACGCGCTCAGCGTCGACCTGTGTCATGCTCTCGGTCATGATAATGGTCATCTCGGGGCGTTGTTCTGATGAACTGCCGGTGGAGGCCTTCTTGTCCCCTAGACCCGTGGACCAGGGGTCGACTGTATGTCTATGTGCCTTAGTTTTTCCATAAAGCTGTGTTCCTGCTGCTCGATAGTGTGGCACTGCCTACAGTATTGCATCCGGGCAGTGCGTACTCCCATCACCCTGATCCAAATGGAGTCCACGTCAAGTCCTTCCTTTAGCATGATGCGCCACCATCATAGCAGAAGTCCTTGGTCGAGTCTGGATCGGATCATTCAACGAATTATCTCAGGCTACGACCGTTGATGCCGTCATGTCGAAGTTTGGCCGTGACTTCGTTCAAGGTTTCTGGTACACTGACATCTTTGCTCTTCGAAAACTTGCTAGATTCAACACAAACCCATATACAGTACAACGTATGTGTTTCAAACACTTGATTATCTTCGTGAGAATTTCTCCGGCTGTCACTCAAGTCTTTTACCGTCCTCCCACCCCTAGGACTCGGGCGAGACCACGCGAGACGCCTCACGTGTTTCATACCGACTTCAAGGACAACGAACATCACACCGGCAGTACTGTATTGGGTTTATTGCTGAGACCGGCTATCCAACGCACTGGCACAGTCAAGTACATTCTGAGCCGTTCTTGTTCGGTTGTACCCACTCTCTCAACTTGAACTTCCAACTGTATCTACTAGCATCTCTTGGATCATTTTGGCTTAACCCCTTTGTATATCCTCGCCATTGGCAGGCACACAGGGGCTTTCACCGTCCTCTCACTTGATTCTTTTCCCTCATACAGTTGAAATTCTCATTATGCATTATGAGAATTTCGACTGTAGTCTTAAAGGAGCAGCGGCAATCGGATCGTTGCAAGTAGCAATACCGTATATGGGCTGTCGACAAAGGGCGATAGTAGTGCGGCTGAGACCTGACGTGCCTACCCTTCAGGATCTCATATAAGACCTCTTTTTATCATCACAACACAGCCTGGGCATTGCCACCTTCTCCCCTCCCTTGTGACCATGCAGTCGAGATTGTCTTCGAGTCTCGCTGTGCTCACGTCCTTTTTTCTTCTTTCTGCCAGTGACCTCGTAGTTGCTCAGATCAGTGTCCCGAGCTGCGCCGACTCGTTCTGGGAATGGGTACAGCTTTATCACCTATTTTTTTATGTGGGCTGGTTGACGATAGCAACGCAGTCGTACAATTCTATTGGCCAAGATCCATGTACAATCGTAGCGTACTTGATGGCGACATGTTACAATGGCGGTAATATGTTTTACAAACTTTTGCGTGCATTGCCCGTGTACTTACCGCCGATAGAGTACTCCATATCTTCAATACGGGGTCCCACGTATGCGTATTTGGGTCCTTCAATATTACAATCAACAAACAAGTGCGACTGCAGCACCGTGTCATTCAATCTCTTCAGCGCCTGTAGTAAGTGTCAAGGAGGGGCAACGAGTTCGTAAGTCTTGTTCCATTGTGCCGTGTTCTGCCGGATTACCTCCCATACAATCTAGCTGGACTTATTACTCGGAAAACTGCACAATCAGCGTGAAACCCTCCACGTGAGTCGACCTTCACAGCGGATTGGCTTGTGTTTGGTCTTGGTCCTGAGCGGCGATCCCTGCTCGCAGGTTCCCCAACAAAGTACCCCCCACAAACACGTGTTCCACAGTGGGTCCTCCAGGATACCACGGTTCGTTCCTCCGCTGGCGTCTTCACAAAGAACCTTATTTAAACCTCCCTTAGATTAAGAACCGTTGGGATGTCACTGAGGCGATCGCTATCGGCGGTAGGCAATCGACTCCCTTCATGGTTCCCGTCTGACCAACCGTCCTCCTCCAGACTCTCCCGAGATCCCTTCAGGGAAAATGATTGGTTCTTCCGGAAGCGGGTCGAACACGGGTGCCATCGTAGGTGGCGTCGTCGGTGGCGTCGCAGCCATAGTTGCTACTGCTAGCCTCGTGTTCATTTTTCGGCGAAGGCGACGGCGCGCGCAGGCACAGGCGCAGGCGCAGGCGCAGACGCAGCCTGCCGCATCCGCGGTCAACGACGCGTCGCCTCCGCCATCGGCGTCCCACATGAGCCAAGTTCCCCTCGCGGCGTCAAACGGTCACACGACAGATTCGCTGAGGGCGTCATACTATGTGCGTTGTCCTACCCCCCCCCCCCCAAGTGTCTTGTTCTCTGTGTGCTCATCTTTTCTTTGGGGGTGGTGGCGGTGCGAACAGGACCCGGATAACCCAAGCACGTACCCTGGACATCAAGGCGTATTGACCTCCATGTCGGACGTGAACACTTCCGTCGTGTCGCACAATGAGCACTTAAACGGGAACAGTATCGCGAGCATGCAAACCTCGCGCCCGCATGGCTACCATGGCCGTCCTGTGCCTATGGTCTGATCCTCTCTCTTCCACTCTGCGGTCCGAGGGAGCGTATCACTGTCAGTCCCCGACACGATCATATGTTTGGTCACCGGCGAAACGAAGATCAGGAAAACGTACTCTCCTGAAAACCGCGTGTGCATGTACATAGGAAAGAAGACTTCAAGTTGGTAGTTCAACCATTGGCACACGAAGAATTTGGTAGTTGTTGTAGTGATAGCGACTACCTTTCGAATACTATTACTGTACCGGTTCTACACCTATTGACTCACGAATGTTTATATTGATATATATCGGGGCAAAACGCATCATCGGCACCATAACCCTCGGCAAAGGGTCTCACAGTCGCACTGGGAGTGGTTGGCGGGCTGGTTCGGGACCTCCCAGGCGGATGCGGGACGGCCGAATTTTTGGACGAAGTCACAGGTTCTGGGCCTGTGGCTGAACCAAAAAAAAAAGCAAGGAAGCAACGGATGCATATTTCCACACTGTACACATGTTGAGGACGGAAATGCGAGAGTGTGTGGGTCCAGTTAAACTAGTCGGCGGCGACAACTCCAAAAGCAATCTCGCCTAGATCGCGAAAGCGAACGCGAGAAGTCGACGGATACTGTCTTATTTGAAAAGGTGAAACCGAACACATGCATACAATGGAGCAGAAGTGCATTGTGAGCGGGAGAACGATAGAGTATGGCACTGCTGAAGTAATGCCTAGTACACTGCCTACAGTATTGCACCCGGGCAGTGCCTACTTCCGTCATCCTGATGCTAGTGGAGTCCATGTCAAGTCATTCCTTTATCATGATGCGCCACTATCATAGCAGGAGTCCTTGATCGAGTCTGGATCGGATCACCCATAGAATTATCTCAGGCTACGACCGTTGATGCTATCATGTTGAAGTTTGGCCGTGACTTCGTTCAAGATTTCTGGTACACTGGCATCCGTGCTCTTCGAAGGCTTGCTGGACTCAACACAGACCCATATACAGTACTACCTAGGTACTTCAATCACTTGATTATCTTCGTGAGAATTTCTCCGGCTGTCACTCAAGTCTTTTACCGTCCTCCCACCCCCGGGACTCGGGCGGGACCATGCGAGACGCCTCACGTGTTTGATACTGGCTTCAAGGATAACGAACATCACACTCAGGCTGGCAGTACTGTATTGGGTTCGTTGCTGAGACCGGCTCCCCAACGCACTGGCACAGTCATATACATTCTGGGCCGTTCTTGATCAATTGTACCCACCCTCCCAACTTGAACCTCCAACTGTATCTACCAGCATCTCTTGGACCGTTTTGGCTTAACCCCGCTGTGTATCATCGCCACTGGCAGGCACACAAAGGCTTTCACCATCCTCTCACTTGGTTCATTCCCCTCATAGTCTTAAAAGAGCAGTGGTAATCGGTTCGTTGCGAGTAGCAATACCGTATATGGGCTGTCGACAAAGGGCGCAAAGGGCGATATTAGTGCGGCTGAGACCTGACGTGCCTGACCCTTCAGGATCTCATATAATATCTTTTTTTGTCGTCACAACATAGCCTGGGCATCATCACCTCCCCCCTTGCAATCATGCAGTCAAGAGTGCCTTCGAGTCTCACTGTGCTCACGTCCCTTTTTCTCCTCTCCGCCAGTGACCTTGTAGTTGCTCAGATCAGTGTCCCGAGCTGCACCTCATCGATCTGGCAATGGGTACAGCTTTATCACCTATTTTTTATGTGTGCTGATTGACGACCGTACCCAGTCGTACAATTCTATTGGCCAAGATCCGTGTACAATCGTAGCATACTTGATGGCGACATGTTACAATGGCGGTAATATGTTTTTTAAACTTTTGCGTGCATTGCCCGTATACTCACCGCCGATAGAGTACTCCATTCCTTCAATACCGGATCCCACGTATGGGTATTTGGGTCCTTCAATAACACAATCCACAAACAAGTGCGACTGTAGCACCGTTTCATTCAATCTCTTCAGCGCCTGTAGTACATGCCAAGGAGGGACAACGAGTTCGTAAGTCTTGTTCCATTGTGCCGTGTTCCGCCGGATTACCTCCCATACAATCTAGCTGGACCGATTATTCGGAAAAACTGCACAATCACCGTGAAACCCTCCACGTGAGTCGACCTTCACAGTGGATTGGCTTATATTGGTCTTGGTCCTGAGCGGCGGATCCCTGCTCGCAGGTTCCCCAATAAGGTACCCCCACAAACACGTGTCCCACAGTGGGCCCTCCAGGACCCCACGGTTCGTTCTTCTGCTGGCGTCTTCATACAGAACCTGATTTAAACCTCCCTTAGATTGAGAACCGTTGGGATGTCGATGAGGCGATCGCTATCGGCGGTAGGCAATCGACTCCCTTCATGGTTCCCGTCTGACCAACCGTCCTCCTCCAGACTCTCCCGAGATCCCTCCTGGGAAAAAGGTTGGTTCTTCCGGAAGCGGGTCGAACACGGGTGCCATCGTCGGTGGCGTCGTCGGTGGCGTCGTAGCTATAGCTGCCACTGCCGGCCTCGTATTCATTTTTCGGCGAAGGCGACGGCGCGCGCAGGCACAGGCGCAGGTGCAGGCGCAGACGCAGCCTGCCGCACCCGTGGTCAACGACGCGTCGCCTCCGCCATCGGCGTCCCACATGAGCCAAGTTCCCCTCGCGGCGTCATACGGTCACACGACGGATTCGCTGAGGGCGTCATACTATGTGCGTTGTCCTACCCTCCCCCCCCCCCTCCCCCCCAGCGTCTTGTTCTCTGCGTGCTCATCTCTTCTTTGGTGGTGGTTGTGGTGCGAACAGGACCCAGATAACCCGAGCACGTACCCCGGACATCAGGGCGTACCGACCTCCACATCGGACATGAACCCTTCCAATGTATCGCACAATGAGAACTTGAACGGGAACAACATCGCCAGCTTGAATGCGAACAATATCGCCAACGTGCAAACCTCGCTCGTGCCGGGCTACCATGGCCTGCCTATGCCTATGGCCTGATCCTCTCTCTTCCACTCCGCGGTCCGAGGGAGGGGATCACTGTCAGCCCCAGACACGATCGTATTTTTTGGTCAATAGCGAAACGAAGATCAGGAAAACGTACTCTCCTGAAAACAGCGTGTGTATGTAATATATGAATGAAGACTTCAAGTTGGCGGTTCAATCACTGGCACACGAAGACCTTGGTAGTAGTTGTAGTGATAGCGACTCGGACCACCTTTCGAACACTACTGTACCGGTTCTATACCTATTGGACTCACGAATGTTTATATTGATATATACCAAGGCGAAACGCATCATCGATACCATAACCCTTGGCAAAGGGTCCCACAGTCGCACTGAGAGTGGTTGGCGGGCTGGTTCGGGACCTCCCTGGAGCATGTGGGATGGCCGAATTTTTGGACGAAGTCACAGGCTCTATGCCTATTGCTGAACTCAAAAAAAAAAAAAAACGCAAGGAACGGCCACCGGTCTAGGAATGGGGCTTCGTAAACCCCGTGTGCCGCCTATTGTGCCCCTCTTTGAGGGACTCTCCATTATGGAGTCCGCGAACCCCCAAAACGACCGCGGTTGAGATAGAAAGGAAAGAAAGAGTCCAGGGTCGCGCCGATTTCTTTTGCATTGCTTTTGCATTGGCCTCGTTTTCCGCTTACACATTTCACCCAAGAGGACTCAAAGACTCACCATTACTATCACACTTTCTTCTCGCTTCAGTATAACTTTCCCTCTTAATCGAATTATCTACCCCCATTCTTTTACTGCACTTCTTTATTTTAACTCACTCTAATGCGAAAACATATTCATTCTGAGGATAGCCCTATACTAGTAGGGGCCCTTCGGGCCCTCCCACAAATACTAGTCTTGTATGATAAAAATCCCGCCGTGAGCAACAGTAGAAGACTTGTCTCAGCGGCGGTGGTGAACGCCCTTCTTGCTGTGCCACTGCGGTGAACAACCGGGGTGCGCATATTCCACCGGCAACTTGCTCAACTTCAATAAATCTGACTGCAGACGACCCCTGGAGCGGCGACCAAGTCGCTAAATGAGCAAGTTGTGAAGAAGGGGTCGGTTCTTCAGACATACCGTCCATCTCAGCCGACCAGATCGAGAGCAGTGCCATATCATCGGGCAGTAGGAACGCAGATTTGTAGCAACACTAAGGCACAGAGACATATAGTCGATCCATGGTCAATTGGTGACAATGTCTCTAGTTCATGTGAGCAAGACATGACACGCGCAGAGAGAAAGCGGTTGACGTTGTTCACGGCAAGGTAGGGAGTATATCTCAAGGAGGCGGAAGTGCATGTCCACCTCAAGGATCTCTTCTGAATATGATGAGTCGAAGCAGTAGAGGAAGTTGACTGCAGATGGACAATTCTCCAAATGACATGTTGACGCTGAGTGCAAAACTGAGTGCGTTGGGTCCTGAGATTTGGCGTTATCGCTAGGTTTGCCTATTTTCACCCGAAGGCTCATAAGAAGTCCGAACGAAGTTATGTGATGTCGAGCTTATCAACCTGTGTGCGATAACATGCTATGGCGACGGTGTCAACAATAAGTTACGCGTACACAGGGGCGAGAATGAAAGTGCCGGTTGTGTGTCAGAGTCATGGTGCGGACTGCAAGAATTCAAAGCGCGCTCGTGTCGTTGACAATTTACAGTATGTGTCAGCAAAAAAGACGATCAGCGAGTCAGTGCCCAGCAAGGCCTGTATTGATGATTATATAGGCACCGATTAAGTCCGAAAACACCAAGCGACAGGAAGATTTAAACAAGACAAGAAGCCGGAAAAGCAACATCAACCTGCAAGAGGCAAGCTCAAAACACGAGCGTAGCCAGCAAGCCCCACGTCTCGAAGGGCAGGCCAAATTGCCCATTCAAGAAATTCAGAGGAGCCTGAACAGCGATGCCTAGCAACCCGGGACGCAGATAACAAGGCGCGCAAGCACCACAGCGCACACCCCAAGATGCAAGACACCCACAATGCATCCGGCACTCTACCCGTTTTAGCGCACAACGGCGCCTCAGCCCCCTCGACACTTGACGAGACGCTAAGCCGCTCCAACAGGAGCGGGGAGGTTTAAGATGGAAGGGCAGAGAACTGTTCATTGAAGAGGACACGGAGGCGAAACAAAGGCAATTACATAGTGAAGCTCAGTAAAAAAGGAAAGTCGGCTGTAGGTCGGCTGGCAGTCGGATGTAGTCAGCTGGTAGTCAACCCGACCTACAAATGACTATATGCAAGATTTCTGAGCCCGATTGACTAAAACTGACTAAGAATAGTCCGATCCAGGTCCGTTTTAAGTCAGGTTGAGTCAAAGTATAGTCAGAATATATGGGCGATCCGAGTCATCCGACAGTCAGTTTAAGTCATTTTGGGACAAATCGTAGTCAGTTTTTGCCATTTAGTAGTCAGATCTCAGTCATTCCAAGTCCGGTCCAAGTCGTCTAATAGTCAGTTTAAGTCATTTAGGAACAATTCCTAGTCTTTTTTTTTTTGGGCCATTTTGCAGAATACGGAAAAATTCCATTTATTGCAAAAAATACATATCTACAGGTAATATACATAGCAAGGTAGTTACATGCCACTGTTGCTGTCGTTGCCCCGGTTAGGGGGCTGGCAGTGCAGGACCTGCATTGGCATGCAGAGCTCCCCCACTTACCCGCCACCATCATTGCTAGGGTAAAGCTAGAGCATTGGGGATGGTCGTGGCTGCATTGGTAAGGTGGCTCCCTGTCACTGCTGCCGTAGTTATTTGTTGTGGCTTGCAGCTTGCGTCAGTCACTCTGCTGCAGCCATATCATTGTGGCATGCACTGCTCAGTTATTGCTGGATGGGGAAGCAAAAAAGGCCGAGGATGCATATTCGTCGAGGGTGGTACCCGCAGTTGTGTGGCAATGTGAGCACGTTGACAGCTTTAAGCTTAAAGGGACCAATACTCATCTTTTTTTCTCGGTCTGTAGTGATGACGTTAACAATGAATCATGAAGATGTGCTGGCAGGCACACATTGGTCTACGAGGGAACAGTTCCTAGTTAGTAGAGAGAGAATGCAACGGGTGGGCAGGTTCAACTACGTACTTACAACTGGTACGAGCCAGCGGCATCAACAGAAGACTCATATTGTTCTCTTATGGGGCCTGCACTTTCACATCCTGGTCGAGTCTGTAATGGAGAGACGACCAATGTGCAGTGGTGTCGTTATAGCTACCTTCAGTGTCTTGAACCTGAGGGTGGACCCAAAGTGGAAGCAGGGGTGGCAGGAGAAGTGGGAAGGCGTAGTTAGAGTTGGAGAAAGCAGAGTTGGATAGTTGTCACGTAATGAGACAGAACGCGGAATGAGAAAACTCTTCCCACGCTCAGACCCAGTCAACGCGACTGTTTCCACTCTCTCCATTGTCTAAGTCGCGTCGCACTGTAAGGCCAACCCGAGTGTTGGGCTCGAAATCGCGCACTCACTATCAGATCGGTGTCGCGTAACTTTATTACCATTTCGGATTTGGCGTCGTACCAACAGCCTCGTCTCATCGATATCGTTGTGTCTCCCCCATCTCTCTCATCCTCACCCTCGTCGCTCTCTATCCATTTGTTCGCTCACCCTCGCGCTACAACAAGCCGATGCCTACTGCCTCGCAAATGGCACTCTGATACTCGGATCTGAATACAGGCCGCGCGTCCCTGTGCTTTGAGCACCCTCGATCACCCTCCCATTCTCGATACCTTGGTCACGCTCCATTATCCCCATGCGCTTGCTGTCTCGGCCTCGGCCTCTTCTCGACAATACAGTATTCGGTCTCATGTTTCCCCTTCCTTTGTACTTTACCCTTTTCGCTTCGCTTCATTTCGTTCCGCGTTTTCCTCGTCTTGTCATGATTTGTCCCTTTTCCTCCTTTCTTACTCCCCTCCTATACCTTAGCTCAGTAATATCTACAGGTTTCTTTTGTATTTAAATAACTTCAATTTGTGCTGAATAGAAGGGAGTGCTCATGTCACCCCAGTCCCCCCTTCTTCCGAACTCTCGCGCGTGAACTCGGCTCGAGTCAGGCCCAAACAAGGGCATTCGAAATCGAACCTCGCTCGTTGTCATCTCGCTCGGTCTCGCCGCTTCGGACGGCAATCTTTTCTTTTTTTCTTTCTCCTTCCTCTTGGAGTGGGATCCTCAGCGTTCTTACAGCGTGGCGATTTGTGAAATGAAATCAGGCGCCAGACAGGGCTTTTTTTCTAAGCCGTAACAAATCTCGGAGTCCAGAAAATCTCCATCCAATCCACACAGCATCGACATATTCGCCAGCACACTACACCACTCGGTGCTGAAGCCGACGAGCTATGCCAGCGCCTTCCTTGGCGCTGTCGTGCTTGCTGTCTTACTGTCGTGGGGCGTGCGATGATGGCAAACAACCCTGCCACTACCGACGACACTTCTAGGTGGCGCGCTCCCCCAATGCGAGCCCCAAACTGCAACCACGGCAATTATGACGCAGCTCTATGAGATGCCGATGCCCACAAGCACTCCGAGCTGCGTGCGACCCCAATCAAGACAACGCTGCCACGTGCAACCCCCGGCCACCACTAGTACTCCACACCTGGGTACTCCACCGACGCAAGCCGGAGGCAGGTGCGACCCCTTGCAAACATCGATGACATCAACCGCGGTGCTTGGATCCGGTCCTCAATATGGATTTTCAAAGCCAATCGGATTCGTCAAGGCAGGAAGTGAGCGTGATGACCATGATGGCCACGGCGGCAACGCCGACGCCAAACCATCTGCCGCCAATGACAATGACGGCCATGGCGACAATGGCAACGACGGGGACGTGAGCCATCTGCCCACGACGCCACCTTCGCATACGACCGCCACCAATACGATCCTGACGCAGCCACGACGCCGCCAATTATTAGAAGTTTTTTGTTCTAGATCGGACATAATTATATTGTAGAGTATAATACAGATTGCAATTATACAGTAGTACTCATGCTTTTGAAATCATTCGGACCTATCCAATTGATACCGTTTCGAGATTGTGAATATATAAGAGTCTGAATTTCTGAAGAAGGTAATCGCAGCTTGAATCGAATGGTTTTGATTTTTTCGGAAAAAAAAAAAAAGAATATTTCCATTTCAGTCAATTTCACATCCCTTTCTACTAGTGTTGCCACGGCGCAGCTGGAGCCGGCTGGGGCCACCAGCTGCGCCGGGTTCAGCCGAGCTACAGCCAAACTATAGGCTCCTGGCTGAACCTGGCTCCGAGCCGGTTAATCCCGGCTAGCGCTGGCTGGGCCATAACTCAGCGGTGGCTGCTTAGCACTACTCATTCCTAATATGGTATTTTCTTAACATGACCATTGACTCGACAACCGGCTTGATTTCGCTTTATGATACACCAACACGCATTTACATTCGTGTCAACTATCGTACAGGAAGAATAGGAGATGTTTTTTTTTGGGAGTGATGTCTCATGCATGTAAATTGTGCTCGTCTTGCTTCGAAGTATCGCACATGGTGAGGGAAAGTGGGCAGCAGCGCGGGAGGACTCAGTGGGGGAAAATGGTGACAAGGAGCAGAGACAACGTCTGCTCACCTTGCTACTTTTCTCTTAGATGGACTCGGGCATGAATCTGGGGCTGTGGGAGGGATGAGTGCTGATAGATGTGAGACAGACTATACAATTCGAGCGACTTAACACGTACGTTCTTAATACAGAAGATCGTCTTCAGTTAACGGAGACGCATGAGGACGTGCAAGGGCATGTGAGGATATGGGCACACAAGCCGACAAAACGGCTTAGCGCTCAGTCTCACCCTCTTACCGCACTTACCGTCTGACACAACCATCTCACCGCTTTCATCCTTTCTCGCATCCCACTACTATACAATGCCTTTCCTTTGGACTCGAATAGCTGTCCGCCATGCTCTGGCTTTGGCAATGGAATATATCCTTATTCCTATCGAAAAAATGGTGCGTTTACTTTTTTTTTTGACGCCCTCGCGGCACTAAAAAAAATAAACCTAAAGGTCACGTACCTTGGATTCACGATGGAGATTAATCTCCATGCTGATATCAGCGTTTTCAATGCGGCCAGGGAGTTGATCTTCAATGAGGAGACCCACATTGGCCCGCTCGTACTTCCGCGTCATGAGGGACGGCCTAATCAGGCTGAGGGAGTGGTGGGGGAGGGTATCGCGCTGGGTCATCCCGTCTAGGTGCTCTGACTGGAGGATGAGATACTTTGGGGTGCATTAGCAATAGGTCACGCGGCTGAGGACAAGGACTCATAGTGATATGCAGAGCTGGTTAATTCTTTTTAAAAAATACGACACGTGGGCCAGAGATTGGCTACTCGTCAGAAAGAGGAAGGTTGATAAGTCCGTTGCCGAACCTTTTTCGGTGATCGGTACAAGTATGACCAGCGAAGGTGGGAGGACGAAGTAGGGGCGATGGGTAGTAGCCTAGGCGTTGGACAAACGAGTGAATGAAGAACGCGAGTAGACAGACAGTGAACTTATGAAAGTCCGGTCCTAATAGCTTGTTGATTCCCATCTCCTTCACGTTTGAGAGATGGCCCCAGTCCCAGTGTTCAAAACCATCCCAATCTGCTATGACATTGCGTACCGCCTGAACCCAACTTCTCCACACGTTCTTGTCGTAAAAAAAGTCGGGGTTTACACCGCCCCTTGAAGGGTCCCACATCTCCACAATCTTGTTGAGTGTAAGGGTTTGACTGTTCCATCGCTTCATGAAAGTGGTCGGGAACTGGAGGCGTTCCATTTCCCTGATCTCCTCATACACGTGGAATGAATTGAGGTGGTACGCGACCACCTGGCGAATGTCGGCGTTATCCGCTGTGGCCAACTGAACGTCGCAATGGCAAGACAATTGGCTTGTGGGGTTATAACGCTCCGCAGCAACATTGGCACTCTGCTCATCGCCAAAAAAGAGAGAGCCCCCCGTACCTCCAAAAGACATTAGGGTCAAATGTTGACGGATTATTCCCATCGTGCTTGGGCCATTGTTTCTTCCAGTATGCGTTTCCCAGAATGGACCTCCATTCTTGGGTGGTGAGGGCTGGGAGGTCGCGCTCGGGCCGATTCTTGATGTCATTGAAGAGCAGGAGGTAATGGTAATGGTAGATGCGTTGGTTCTGGGGCTCGCTATTCCAGAAGAGGTGGACAGGGGGAAGCGCGAAACGACGAGGTGACACTTGGGAAGCGAGGTCGAGGTGGGTGACGTGATTCATGGCATGCGTCCAGACTTCTTGTATCCTTGGGAACCAGTCTGGCACTGCCCCAGTATCGGTGAGGCGTCTCAGCTCCTGGTTATTCGGTTGGGCAACCAAGGAGGCCATGTTCGTCTTGGCTTTTTTGGCTCTGCGACCAGCTATATGGGTAATTAGGCAGAGTCAGGGAAGATATAGAATGGGCTTACCTTTGTCATTCCTCCTGTTCTCCATTTTTTCCTGCTTACGCTTGAACTCCTTCGTCGGACTGAATATGTCCAAACGTTCTGCATAACCCCAGGCAGCAGTCTCCAGTTCTGTCACGATGTCGCACACGAGTGGGGGATAGTACCAATGAGGAAGAGAGTGAAGGAGGGGCTGGAGGGACATGGGCTGTGCCTTGCACAATTTGCGGGGTGACGGTTTAACTTCCCTTGCGGGATCGAGCACAAAGGTCGACTTATGAACGAGAAGAAAAGCCCTTACGGACCAGCGCGCATAATTCTTATACAGCTGCGCATCTTCAAAAATGGCGCCCCGAGTTGGTGTACGAATAGGAGATCGAAAGTCGTTACCGGCGCGAATATCCTTCCACCAGTCCAGAAAGGCATGAAGCTCCAAAAGATACCGTTGAAGGTTTCGAAAAACCTCAACGAAATCCCGCCAAGCCTCGAAGTTGTTTTCCAGCCGGCTCAAGGCTGAAAACGCCCTGATATACGCTTCCTTTGGGTGCCGAACAGAAGAAAAAAACGGGTTGGAAGAAATGGTTCTAAATGGATCCTGCACAGCAGCTTTGATAGATATCCATTCCCTCGTGAGCCCCTCCAACAAAGCAGAATTAATGACTCGTATGTTGGGCTTGTGGCTGTGGGCCTGCCACATAGTCTTCCCAACAGAGCAAGTAAGGACGTTTGGGGGAACGGTGGTATTTGACTGGCGCAGAGGTATCCAGGCGAGGTACGGAAATTCAGGGCGATATGGCTGTGGGTATACCGTCCATTCATGAGCTCCCCAGAAACCATCTACGCCAATGATGACTGGGGACTGGGGAGGTGGGGTTGGGATGGGGTCGACGGCGTCAACGTTGGCACCTAGTATTACATATCCGGGTCGCCAGTCGTCGGCAGAGGCCCAGCATGTATGGGGAGGAGAGGACATGGTTCTGGTCATCCAGAAGTCAGTTAACGCCAATGTGCAAGAAAACGGGATAACGAACACGATAATTGGCACGAAGAAAGACACCCAGCGAACAACAAAAGCGAAAAGTCTTAAGCCCGAGGCACGTCGAGTCTAATGGGAGGGGATGGTGAAATTGCTAGGTAGCACGCAGAAGTAGCCCAAGGCAGAACGTTTCCGGGAGGCAAAGAGAAACCGACGTTGGACTCCGAATGGCTTGACGGCGACACCAGGGCAGAGAGGGGGGGCAACAGTAATTCACCCGATACAGCCCGACAACGGATCGTGGCTGTTCGAGATGGATTGCGTGAGGGAATGAGTAAGTTGCGGCTGAGAATATTGAGCTGAAGAGGCAGAAGAGGGTTGTTTGAGGTGCGTGTGAATGAACTCTGGTACTAGCTTGAGTGGCAGTGGGAGAAACAAAACAGAAGTCAATAAAACAGAAGTCGGCCCGGTGAACGTTCATGCTTCTCAGTGCTTCCCTTCTCTGCAAGTTCCATTTCCAGTCACGTGCAAGTATCTACACTCTTCGAGCCATTCGATACTTGGAAACCTCTATCCGTACGCCGTCCCTTACGCGCGTTCACATTGCAGCAACGGGTTCACATGGAGCCAAACGAGACGATTTGTGGGCGCATTGGCACCGATTGTACGCCTTATGCAACAGTGCGTTGAGGTGGGTCTAGTTCAGTGCTGCTTGGTGCGATGGAAGGGTAAGCTGCGCAAGACGGAGGCCTTGAAGAGGAGAACGGACGAATTTTCCGCGGTAAAGGAAGGCAAGGTTGTTGGTCGGTGTTAGGACTCGTGGAGGAGAGCAGCAGAACTGGAGAGCGCCGGACGCATCATTGCAGAGAGAGTTGGGGCACGCATGGTGAGGGAAACTGTGGTGTTTGGTGCCGGCGAACGTATGCGCAACCGTGTGCCTTCCTTACAGGAGCAATTGCTAATTCTTTTCTGCAAATATGAGCAACAGATGGCGGATGCACTCCACAACATTGCCGTCAAACGGTTCGCTTTCAATCGCTGGAGGAGCGTCTATGGTCAGATACTGGTGCGTCTCTCGACCATAACTGTATGTGTCCGAATAATGGTGATTGTGATTGTCTGTACTCCAGGCGTTAGAACGTCAAGCCGACAAATTACCCGCCAAGAAGGTGCTCTGGTACGGGCGGTCGTCAGAGTGTGGAAAGCTCATGAGCGCGGTCATCTCTTAGAGCGTATCAAACGTGCCAGAGTGCTTCGGCAAACTCAGGAAGCTTGGAAGGGGCGTTTACAGCGTCAGGGAGATCTTGAAGGTTCGCTACCCTGCGCCTTGTTTCACCCACTTGTTTTGTTCATGCTTGTTCACACAATAAGCTGCCGCCCTCGCATCTGCTCGGGTTCCCAAGTCCATGTTACTTCTTCCACATTCCAAGTTTGGCAAAGGCGCATCGCTACGCAACAAAACGCGCATGCTTTGCAGTGCAACATGCCAACGCACAGCCAAAGTTCTCTTCAACAAGTCGCGCGTACAGCTACGTGCGCATGTGAATATTTCTGTCAGCCCAAGATCCTCAAAAAGTTCTTCTTGATGAGATGGGCCATGAGAACGTGGACGGAGAGCGCGGAAGAGCATGGAAGGGAGACGCAGTTGAAGGGATGGGACGAAGGAAAAGCAGGAAAGCTTTTTACTGGTATGTCGGGGGTTATGCTCAGTGCACGACTTCGTGTTGAGACCCTTTGATCTGTTAGGTTGGAAAGAGAAGGCATTGAGGCAGCGCCGCCATCAACTCGCCGAACAATAAACTCAGAGGCGCGTAGATACGGTAAGGCTCTCCTAGGATTTCGGTTTTGACACCCTCGTTCTCATTGACTTGCTCTACACACAGCGTGTGCTGAAAGACGCTCTCAGCCTTGGACCAACCTCGTCGTCACTATGAAGCTCCGTGAATTGGAATTGTACAGCGGAGACATGTTTAGTATATATAATATACAGGTCACACGTTTGGGGCACAGTCGACGGTATCCAACAGTGTTTATTGATTTAATCGATGTACGTGATTATCTAGTCTCGGGGCCTAGGAAAGACGGCGTCCCCCAATCTAAGATGGCCAAACTTTATACAGTGCTCAGCGCAATTATGAGTAGCGAGGGTAGGGGGATAACACAGAGCAGACGGATAGTAACCAAGCCGTGTGACAAATGAATGAATGAAGAAAACAAGAAGACGGACGGCGAGCTTGCGAAAGTCCCGATCAGTTAGCCATCTGAAATCCAAATCCCTGACATCTGTGAACCCATCCCAGTCCCAGCGATCAAAGCCGTCCCAGTCGACTACAACATTACGCACTGCCTCGAGCCATTCTCTCCAGTCCGGACTGCGACGAAACTGGAGGTCGATGTCCTTTTTACGAGTCGTGGACCATGGGTCCGCCATCCTGATCATTTGACCGGGTTGAAATAGCCAGCGTTTTTTGAGGATTGTCTGGGAAGTAGAGGCGTTCCATTTCCTTTGCCTCCTCAGACGCGTGTAGTAGGCTGAGGTGGTATAAGGCCACCTGTCGAATGTCCGGGTCGTCAGCAGTATCCATTCGAACGACACAACGACACGGTAGTGTGCTTGTGGGGTTATGTCGCCCCGCAACAATCTCCGCACTCAACTCATCACCAAAAAAGAGAGGGCCACTGTGCCTCCAGAACGCATTGGGGTCAAAAGTGCTGTCTTGTGATGGAACGTTCCCATCGGGCTTGGGCCATTGTTGCTTCCAGTATGTGTTTCCCAGAACCGACCTCCATTCTTGGGTGGTGAGGGGTGGAAGGCGACTGACTTGCTGTCTGATTGCATGGTGGAGGACAAAGAAATGATGATAATACGTCCGCTGCTTTTGTTCGTTGCTACCCCAAAAGAGGTGGACAGGCGGGAGTGAAAAGCGACGGGGTGACACTGTAGAAGCGAGGTCATCTTGACTAACATAGTTCATAGCATCTAGCCAGATTTCATGTGGCTTCGGAAACCAGTCTGGCGTTGGGGCGGCGTCAGTGAGACGTCTCAGTTCCAGGTGACTCGATTGTGTGACCTTGGCCATTTTGGCCCTGCGACCGGCTAAGCACGGGTCGTCAGTCTAAGCCGAGGAAATATAGGATGGGCTTACCTTCGTCGTTCCGTTTGTTTTCTATTTTGTCCAGTGTACGCTTGAACACCTTTGTTGGGCTGAAAGTGTCCAAGCGTTCTGCGTAACCCCAGGAAGAACTCTCCAGATCCATCATGATGTCTTGTACGAGCGGAGGATAGTACCAAAGATGGAGAGAGTGGAGGAGGGGCTGGGGGGACATGGGCCGTGCCTTGCACAACGTGCGAGGTGACAACACGACTTTCTTTACAGGATCGAGCACAAACATCGACTTATGAACGAGAAGAAACGCTGCTACGGACCAACGTGCATGACTGGTGAACAGATCCTTGTCGAAAAAAATGGAGCCCCGAGTCGGCACATGAACGGGAGATCGAGAGTCGTCACTGGCGCGGGCATCCTTCCACCAGCTCAAAAACGCTCTGAGTTCCAAAAGAGATCGCTGAAGGCTTCGAAAAACCTCAACAAATCCCGCCAAGCTCCAAAAATCGTTCTCCAGTCGGCTCAAGGCTGCAGATGCCCTGATAGACGCTTCCGTTGGGTGCTGAACAGAAGAGAAGGATGGGTCAGAGGAAATAGTCGTAAACGGATCTTGTATGGCATCTTTAATAGACATATATTCCTTGTAAGCTCACCCAACAAAGTGGGATTAATGACCCGCGTGTTGGGTTTGTGACTGTGGGCCTGCCACATGGTCTTCTCAACGGAGCGAGTGAGTACATCAGAAGGAATGAAGGGATTTGGTGACGGCATGGGGATCCATGCAAGATAGGGAAACTCATGGCGATATGGCTGAGGGTAAATTGTCCACTCATGAGCTCCCCAGAGGCCGTCTGTGCCGATGATAACTGCTGATTGAGGAGGGGGGGCTGGGATGGCATTGACATTGGCTCCTAGCATTATAAATCCGGGCTTCCAGTCATCAGCGAAAGCCCAGCATGTATATTTGATTCCAGGGGGAGGAATAGACATGGTTCTGCTCGTCCATAAGTTGCTTGACACCAGTGCATAGAAAAAGACGACAAAATCATACCTAGGGTGGAGAGCCTGAGGTACTTCAACACCAAAATGGAAGGGGGGGGTAGATCCACCAGAGACAGCTAGACAAGATGGTTTGCGTGCAGTGTGTGGGAATAATGAAGGCTAGCTCAGATTCTTGAGTCAGCAAGGGGGCATATTGCAGAGTGCCTGAGATGACCCTTTTCTCGCGTTCACATTCTCACTGCCACGTCATTCTTCTCCTGCCACCCTTCTCTGCTCTGCCACCCTCTCCGTGTTTCGCTTCCCTGTCTCTACTTGTCTGTCCTGCTCCATCTTTCTGCATGCCGCCCCTCATGGGTAACCTTGACGAGTTGTCTTGGTTGCTTTGGTGGGTGCGTTTGGTGCCCCCCCCTTCTACCTTTGTTGGCCTGTGTTCTGGTTGGATGCTCCCTCTCCGCGAGCCACCCCCTTACAGGACAGCCTTGACTGGCTGCCAGTGTCTGGTCACTATGGCTTTGCAATGGTGAGAGTACTCATTGCCATTCCTCCTTCCCACCTTCATAATTTTGCATCTTCGACATTTCCCCCTATCCGATGCCACCCCTCATGGGTTGACTTGACTTGCTGTCAGTTGCCTGGGGGGGCGTGTTTGTCACTCGGTGGGGGTGTCTCTTCCATCAGCATTCCCCCTATCCGATGCCACCCCTCACAGTTTGGACTTGACTTGCTGTCGGTTGCCTGGAGGGCGTGTTCATTGCTCGGGTGAAGTGTTTGTTGCTTTTCTTCTTTCCATTGATGATGTTCCTTCTATCCGACACCACCCCTCACAGGCTAACTTGACTTGCTGTCGGTTTGCCTGGGGGGGGTGGTCATTGCTCGGTGGGGGTGTCTTTTCCATCAGTGTTCCCTTTATCCGACACCACCCCTCACAGGCTGACTTGAACTTGCTGTCGGTTGCCTAGAGGGAGTGTTCATTGCTTGGTGGGAGTGTTCACTGCTTTCTGCTTTCAATCAGTGATGTTCCTTCTATCTGACGCCACCCCTCACATTCTGACTTGACTTGCTGTCGTTGCCTGGGGGCGTGTTCATTGCTTAGCGGGGGTGTCTTTTTCATTAGTGTTTCCCTCTATCCGACGCCACCCCTCACAGGCCAACTTGACTTTCTGTCGGTTGCCTGGAGGGAGTGTTCATTGTTCGGTGGGAGTGTTCGCTACTTTTCTTCTTTCCACCAGTGATGTTCCCTCTACCCAAACGCCACCCCTTATGGGCTGACTTAACTTGCCGTTGGTTGCTGGAGGGAGTGTTCTTTGTTTGATGGGGTGTTCACTGTTGTCCTTTCCATATCCTTCGAATACTGGGTCCCTCCCATCCCACCCACTGATGACTGCTATATCTGACCTCTCTACCACTAGGTATTCCTCTTGCTTCGGGAAGGCTCAACAATATTTTTCAGCCCCCCGCCACTACTACAGTTCATGGTTCTACCTCAGTATGCCATTTATCTAAGGTATAACTTCTTCCTTTCTCATGCCTGCCTCATTGTAGGGTGCGAGTGGGAAGTTTTGCTCCACTCATAGGTCCAGCCCTCTGTCTGATGGCATATGGGTGAGTGCTGTCATTGTTTTTCTGTTGTCGGCAAGTGCTCTCTAACTTCTCAGGTTATTGCCCTCTACTAAAGTACTTCACATGAGTACTGCAGTGATGTGCGTTGATGGTGCATTGATGGTTGGTCCATTGTCTTAACCTCAATCCCTGTCTTTAGGACTGCTGCCGATATATTCGCAGCTTAGGTTTGCATTTCATATTCTCCTGCATATAATATATTGATCTTGTAGATGCCTACATACGATTGAATGTCTAGCTAACAGGCATGTGTCAGGAGTTGTGTCACCTGATATTACCGCTCTTTGATCCGAAACTGTGAAATGACTTTTTTAAAAGTCCCGGGACTATCTGACGTGCTAGCTGCTCTTGTGAGCAGTGTTAGTGTGTTGTGAAATATATGCTGTGCAACAAGATCCGTGGGTACACTCCCTTACCCGTCATGTTGTGTTAGAGCTAATATATTCAAATCTCGGATCTTATCCGCATGAGGTGCAAAATTTGCATATAAGAAAGGTCAACAACCCAACACATTTGCCCATCCAACGTGTTTGACAGTATAAACTGTATGCCTCGTCCCAAGTCTCGCCCCAAGCCTCGCCCTATAAAGAAGAACAATAATGCCGTTGAGGTCACCCAAGACCATGGTAATGGTAGTCGTGTCATGCGCTTCCGACTTCCAGGTTGGTTCTGCAGATTAACAGACCATTGCATAAGCTAAACACAACTGATCAGTAACAGTGCCAAGTCAAGCGGAGGATGTATTTTCCCACACAAGAAGTCACCCTCCATTAAAGGGCCACATCCATCGGCAGTGGTAGCAGCAGCAGCCTCCCCCCACATTCAGTGTGGCCACAGCAAGGGTTTCTGCTGCACAGCCCTTGCCACCTCTATTCCTTATCTACCAAGTGTACAGACTCATAGAGCCGCAAGCCCTGATAATGAGTTCCCAAATCTAGGTGATATCTCGGGTGATGAGGATGAGGAAGAAGTAGAGGCTTCAAGTCATGCACCACCAACGACACCACATTACCATGATTCTATATTGACACCCACGTCCTCAGGGGGTTGATGGGGCACTACGGTGTCTACCATCTGCAGGTCTTAACCCTGTCACACCAGGTCGTACACTGGGGCCGAACACCAGGCCGCCCACACACTGTCCAACGTAGGACATTTGCACCGGGATGGTCCTGCTGGCAACAAGAAGCGGTGTGGCTGCACAAGATGTGTGGCACTTTTTTGTGGAGAATGACAAGAGGCGGGCGTGAATGTTTGCTCTGCCGGTGAGTACTTATTTAAACTATTCTAACATAACTGAACGCACTACAGCAAACAAATCGTGAATAATGATCCACAGAAGTGCAGGTGATCAGCTTCAGGCCAAGACATTCGGCTTAACTACAGGGTCAAGCAATCTTCGAGAACATCTTGTGGATAGTCACCGAAATGAATGGGTGAAGTATGCCTTGATCTTGGCCTTGCTATCAAGGGCAGAGATGGCTTGGCTGCAAAGGCCGCATATGAAGCTGAGCACCTTGGTGGTTACTTAACAAATCCGTCATTAGTGTTGTCTGAGGATTGCCCCCGGTTTGGTCGTGAGGCATTTGTTGATGCTCTGTTGAATGGATTGTTGCCGATTGATCAGGTATGTGGTATCTCTCATGTCTTATTGATGCTAAACTTGCCATATAGTCTATCAATATTATTGAATCTCATCAACTCCGCAAGCTCTTTCTTATGCTGCGTTCAGAATTAAAGGATCATGACATCCCCCATCGTACTACCATTCGCACACGTGTGATAGAGGTTCTTGATGAATACCTTGTCGAGCTTAGGTCACAGCTTAAGGTATTGATTACATTATGTCGCATTTGCCATTGTTGATTTTCCACTTCAGAAAGCTATCGGCAAGATATCTTTAACCACTGACATCTGGTCAGATATACAGCTAGTCGCATTCATGGCTGTAACTGCACACTGGATCGAGGAGCATGCTGAAGACACCCTGGATGGTCCAAGAAAGAAGCTCATCTTACGCTCAGCTCTGATTGGCTTTCACGTGGTGCCAAAAGGCCATGAAGGAAAGCAACTAGCACACATCCTATTCTCTATTGTCGACCGGGTGCAAATTCTTACAAAGGTCAGTGACTACTGAAATATATATGGCTATTATTTAATGATAATATTGTGGTATAGATTGGATGGATCACTATGGACAATGCGTCCAACAATGACACTATGATGGTGGCATTCGGCATGTTACTAAGGGCACGTGGCATTAAATTTGATAACTTCAAGCGACACATCCGGTTTAATTTTTCGTCTATGGTGTTGATAATAAGCTAACCATTATCTAGTTGCTTTCCACATGTCGTGAACCTTGCATGTAAGGCTGTTCTTGGAGCCATCACAAACATGGACTATGCACATGAGGACTCAGACATTGCAGCTGTTACGCACAGCTATGCAAACACTAATGGATTTAGTGAGGCTATATCAAAGGATCCTATTGCTGTGGTTCGCACTGTGGTGCAAATGGTAAGTACTGTATTGTTATAAGGGTATTTTATCTTAATAGTGGCAGATACGTGCTTCTGGCCTTCGCCGGCAAGCCTTTCTCACAATTCAGCAAGCACATCAAAAATCATCTCTTCAACTCATCCGTGACTGCAATACACGGTGGTCATCAACATACTTTATGATTGAGAGGGCATTGGAGCTTCAAGAGGTAGTGTTCACGTTTTTGTTAATATTAGCAGCGCTAAGTGTATCACTTTTAGTCTATTTCAAGTTACCTGCTAAATGAGCCAGAACTTCAATGTTATCACCTCAATGACGAAGAATGGAAGGCTCTTAAGGTATGCAAGAGAATATTGTCGGTCTGTTATATTATTTTATTACATGTGAAACGATCTTTATATTATTTTTACAGGTCCCTCACTCCTTTCAACAGCGCTTGTCAGCAGAGAAGACACCCACCTTGTGTCATGCTATACCCTCATTTCAGGCAATGCGCATACTGTGGAATCGACAAAAGACAGAGATGCCACAAGCATCTATGGTTATAGATGTGGGACTTGAAAAGCTAGCCAATTATGAAGCATCCATGTCAGCTGTGCCTGCGTACATCTTAGCAACAAGTAAGTTCAGCTAATATATATGTATACGTATTTAACTAATTACATTTTCAGTTCTTAACCCAACCATGAAGTTCCAATGGTTCGAAAAAAATATGCCGTCTCAAGCCACCAGAGTGAAACAGATGTTTTTAGAAGAGGTAAGGTTACTTATATATATTAGACCGGAACTACTACTAACAAATATCTAGCTTCGTCTATACAAGCCCACAGAGAACAGCAACTTGGGGTCACCCCTCTGCGGAGAAGATGACTGGGCAGCCAACCTGCTTGGGTTGGGATCAGACAGATTAGTAATAGCCACAGGTTCTGAGCGGGGTGTGGATGCTGAGCTTAATGCTTACCTCTTGGACCCCATGATCTCCGCAACACCACTTGTATATTGGCAGGTAAGTATTTTTGTCTTTCTTGATGACTTTTAATAGTTAAACTCTATTAGGAGAACCAACAGCGGTATCCAACACTTTTTGCAATGGCTATGGATATCCTGCCCATTCAGGGCTCTTCTGTTCCATGTGAACGTGTCTTCTCTTCAGCAAAGGAGACAGTGACAGCGCGTCGTAACCACATTGCACCAGCACTGATGGAAGCCCTTCAGATGCTAAAGTTTTCATTTCGGGGTGGTCACTCACTTGACTTCACAGATTGGCTTAAGGAAGATGTGGAGAAAAGGGCTATGGACGCTATTCTAGAGGTCAAAAATTATCCAGCCAGTAAGCCATTAGATTTTTGCAGTCTTTTGAAGGGAATGGCAAGGATGAGTGGTCATAATTACAGCTTTTTTCATATGTACATGGAAATGTGCTGAAAAAATTTCTCGTTTGGTTACGTTAGTTTAACTTGTGGCATAGTGAGTACATTAGACCGTTGTGTCTCAATTTTCAAGTCCAAGATAAGAGGTAACATGTGACGATTCCAAGGTGATCAAAACAAGTGGAAACAGCCAATTTCATGGCCAAGGGCCAAGCTGCCCTTACAGTGTTCGTTGCATAGGCATGTAAAAATTACATAGTAACTTGTAATAAATAAAATTTCCTTTTATGTATCTGTTAAACGAGCCATGGCTGAAGCTGGCTCTCAGCCGAGCCACTCCGTGCTCCGCCACATTTTATGGCTCTGGCTTGGCTCCAGAGCCAGGAACCTGGGGAGCCAATCTCAGCTGCGCCACGCCACGCCACGCCACGCCATGGCAACACTACTTTCTACCGCCAAGATTCTGACTGGATCCGACCGCCAAATGACTCTCATCCGACTTGAACAAAAATTTTCTGACTCGGCCCGACCCGAATTCGACTGGATTCGACCCCCAGCTGATCCCTTCCGGACTGCTGCTGACTCATTCCGACTTCTCGTTTTTACTGAGGGTGACTACCTAGTACCTACATCACTCCTTCCAACATTTTTTCGTTCGGACTTCCTATGACCCTGTGGGGTGAGGGCAAGCCTAGCGATACGGCTTGGTCTCAGTGCTCGATACTCGACGCTCTCACTGTCGACTTGTGTTATACTCTCAGTCATGATAATGGGCATCTCGGAGCATTGTTCCGACGTACTGCCGGTGGAGGCCTTCTTGTCACCCAGACCTGTGAACCAGGGGTCGACTGTATGTCTATGTGCCTTAGTGTTTCCATAAAGCTGTGTTCCTGCTGCTCGATAGTATGGCACTGCTGAAGTGGTGCCTAGTACACTGCCTACAGTATTCCACCCTGGCAGTACCTACTCCCATCACCCTGATCCCAATGGGGTCCACGTCAAGTCCTTCCTTCATCAGGAAAATGGAATGTTACTAGAGCACTAGCCGAGACTGGCAGCACTGGCAGCACTCAATTTGCCTCTAGTAACGACAGGTCAGGTCCATTTTGCTGATGTTTATAATGATGCACCACTATGATAGCAGAAGTCCTTGGTCAAGTCTGGATCGGATCATTCATCGAATTATCTCGGGCTACGACCGTGGATGCTGTCATGTTGAAGTTTGGCCGTGACTTCGTTCAAGATTTCTGGCACACTGGCATCTGGGCTCTCCGAAGGCTTGCTGGACTCAACACAGACCCATATACAGTCCTACATAGGTATTTCAAGTATTTGATTATCATCGTGAGAATTTCTCCGACTGTCACTCAAATCTTTTACTGTCCTCCCACCCCTGGGACTCGGGCGGGACCACGCAAGACGCCTCACGTGTTTCATACTGACTTCAAGGATAACGAACATCACACTGGCAGCACTGTATTGGGTTCGTTGCTGAGACCGGTTCCCCAACGCACTGGCACAGTTATATACATTCTGAGCCGTTCTTGTTCAATTGTATCCACTCTCCCAACTTGAATCTACCAGCATCCCTTGGATCATTTTGGCTTAACCCCGCTGTATATCCTCGCCATTGGCAGGCACACAGGGGCTTTCACCATCCTCTCACTTGGTTAATTTCCCTCATACAGTTGAAATTCTCATTATGTATTATGAGAATTTCGACTGTAGTCTTAAAGGAGCAGCGGCAATCGGTTCTTGCGAGTAGCAATACCGTATATGGGCCGTCTACAAAGGGCGATAGTAGTGCGGCTGAGACCTGATGTGCCTACCCTTCAGGATCCCATATAAGACCTTTTTTTTTGTCATCACAGCATAGCCTGGGCATCGTCACCCTCACCCCTCCCTTGTGACCATGCAGTTGAGATTGTCTTCGAGTCTCGCTGTGCTCATGTCCCTTTTTCTTCTCTCTGCCAGTGACCTCGTAGTTGCTCAGATCAGTGTCCCAAGCTGCACCTCGTCGATCGGGGAATGGGTACAGCTCTATCACCTATTTTTCATGTGGGGTGGTTGACGATAGCAACCCAGTCGTACAATTCTATTGGCCAAGATCCGTGTACAGTCTTAGGGTACTTGATGGCGACATGTTACGATGGCGGTAATATGTTTTTTAAACTTTTGGATGCATTGCCTGTGTGCTCACCACCGATAGAATTTTCCCTTGATCCAATATCGAGTAACAGGGAATCGTATGTTGCAATATACTCAAACCCGTGCGAGTGCAGCACCGTGGCATTCAATCTCTTCAGCGCCTGTAGTACATGCCAAGGAGGGTTAAGGAATTCGTGCGTCTTGTTCCATCGCACCGCGTTCCGCCGGATTACCTCCCATTAAATCTAGCTGGACCGTTTATTCGCAAGCCTGCTTAATAACCGTAAAACCCTCCACGTGAGTCGACCTTCACAGCGGATTGACTTATATTTGGTCTCGGTCCTGAGCGGCGATCCCTGCTCGCAGGTTCCCCGGTGAAGTACCCCCACAAACACGTGTTCCACAGTGGGCCCTCCAGGACACCACGGTTCGTTCCTCTGGCGTCTCCCCAAAAAACCCGATTTAAACCTCCCTTAGACTAAGAGCAGTTGGGATGTCACTGAGGCGTCCACTATCGGCGGTAGGCAATCGACTCCCTTTATGGTTCCCGTCTGACCAACCATCCTCCTTCAGACTCTCCCGAGATCCTTCCAGGGAAAACGATTGGCCCTTCTGGAAAAAGCGGGTCGAACACGGGCGCCATCGTAGGCGGCGTCGTCGGTGGCGTCGTAGCTATAGTTGCCACTGCCGGCCTCGTGTTCATTTTTCGGCGAAGGCGACGGCGCGCGCAGGCACAGGCGCAGGTGCAGGTGCAGCCTGCCGCATCCGTGGTCAACGACGCGTCGCCTCCGCCATCGGCGTCCCACATGAGCCAAGTTCCCCTCACGCCATCATATGGTCACACGTCGGGTTCCCTGAAGGCATCATACTATGTGCGTTGTCCTACCCCCCCCCCCCCCCCCCCCCCCCCCCCAGCGTCTTGTTCTCTGTGCGCTCATCTTTCTTTGGTGGTGGTGGCGGTGCGAACAGGAGCCGGATAATCAGAGCACGTACCCCGGACATCAAGGCGTATTGACCTCCACATCGGACGTGAACCCTTCCGTTGTGTCCCACAATGACCACTTAAACGGGAACAGTATCGCGAGCATGCAAACCACGCGCCCGCATGGCTACCATGGGCTTCCTGTGCCTATGGTCTGATCCTCTCTTTTCCACTCTGCGGTCCGAGGGAGCGTATCACCGTCAGTACCCGACACGATCATATGTTTTGGTCACCAGCGAAACGAAGATCAGGAAAACGTACTCTCCTGGAAATCGCGTGTGCATGTACATAGGAAAGAAAACTTCAAGTCGGTAGTTCAATCATTGGCACACGAATACTTTGGTAGTTGTTGTGGTGATAGCGACTACCTTTCGAACACTACTACTGTACCGGTTCTACACCTATTGGACTCACGAATGTTTATATTGATATATATCAAGGCGAAAACGCATCATCGGCACCATAACCCTTGGCAACGAGTCTCACAGTCGCACTGGGAGTGGTTGGCGGGCTGGTTCGGGACCTCCCAGGCGGATGCGGGACGGCCGAATTTTTGGACAAAGTCACAGGTTTTAGGCCTGTGGCTGAACCAAAAAAAAAAAAGCAAGGAAGCGAAGGATGCATATTTCCACATTGTACGCATGTTGAGGACGGAAATGCGGCTCGGAGAGATTGTGTGGGTCCAGTTAAAATAGTTGGCGGTGACAACTCCGAAAGCGATCTCGCCTAGATCGCGAAAGCGAAAGCGAAAAGTCGACGGATAATGTCTTATTTGAAAAGGTGAAACCGAACACATACCTACAGTGGAGCAGAAGTGCATTGTGAGCGGGAGCCCGAGGATGATAGAGTATGGCACTGCTGAAGTAATGCCTAGTACACTCACTGCCTACAGTATTGCACCCGGGCTGTGCCTACTTCCGTCATCCTGATGTCAGTGGAGTCCATGTCAAGTCATTCCTTTATCACGATGTGCCACTATTGAAGCAGAAGTCCTTGATCGAGTCTGGATTGGACCATTCATCGAATCATCTCAAGCTACGACCGTTGATCCTGTCATGTTGAAGTTTGGCCGTGACTTCGTTCAAGATTTCTGGTACACTGGCATCTGAGTTCTTCGAAGGCTTACTGGACTCAACACAGACTCATATACAGCACTACCTAGGTATTTCAAATATTTGATTATCTTCGTGAGAAGTCACCCAAGTCTTTTACCATCCTCCCACACCCGGGACTCGGGGGGGACCACGCGAGACGCCTCACGTGTTTCATACTGGCTTCAAGGATAACGAACAACACACTGACAGTACTGTATTGGGTTCGTTGCTGAGACCGGCTCCCCAACGCACTGGCACAGTCATATACGTTCTGAGCCGTTCTTGATCAATTCCTCCCAACCTCTCACTTGGTTCATTTCCCTCATAGTCCTAAAGGAGCGGCGGTAATCAGTTCGTTGCAAGTAGCAATACCGTATATGGGCTGCCGACAGAGGGCGATAGTAGTGTGGCCGAAGCCTGATGTGCCTGACCGTTCAGGATCTCATATAAGGCCTTTTTTTGTCATCACAACATAGCCTGGGCATCATCACCTTCCCCCCTCCCTTGCAATCATGCAGTCGAGAGTGTCTTCGAGTCTCGCTGTGCTCACGTCCCTTTTTCTATTCTTCGCCAGTGACCTCGTAGTTGCTCAGGTCAGTGCCCCGAGCTGCACTTCGTCGATCTGGGAATGGGTACAGCTTTATCGCCTATTTTTTTATGTGGGCTGGTTGACGATCGCACCCAGTCGTACAATTCTATTGGCCAAGATCCGTGTACAATTGTAGCGTACCTGATGGCGACATGTTACGACGGCAGTAATATGTTTTTCAAACTTTTGGGTGCATTGCATGTGTACTCACCGCCAATAGAGTTTTCCTTGGAACCAGTTCTGGGTCCCACGCACGGGTATTTGCCAGTATCCCCAAACCCGTGCGACTGCAGCACCGTGTCATTCAATCTCCTCAGCGCCTGTAGTACGTGCCAAGGAGGGACAACGAGCTCGTAAGTCTTGTTCCATTGCACCGTGTTCCGCCGGATTACCTCCCATACAATCTAGCTGGACCCTGTATTCGGAAAACTGCACAATAACCGTGGAAACCTCCACGTGAGTCGACCTCCACAGCAAATTGGCTTATATTTGGTCTCGGTCCTGAGTGGCGGATCCCTGCTCGCAGGTTCCCCAACAAAGTACCCCCACAAACACGTGTCCCACAGTGGGCCCTCCAGGACACCACGGTTTGTTCTTCTGGCGTCTCCCCAAAAAACCTGATTTAAACCTCCCTTAGATTGAGAACCGTTGGGATGCCACTGAGGCGTTCACTATTGGCGGTAGGCAATCGACTCCCTTTGTGGTTCCCGTCTGACCGACCGACCTCCTCCAGACTCTCCCGAGATCCCTCCTGGGAAAAAGGTTGGTCCTTCCGAAAGTGGGTCGAACACGGGCGCCATCGTAGGTGGCGTCGTCGGTGGCGTCGTAGCCGTAGCTGCCACTGCCGGCCTCGTGTTCATTTTTCGGCGAAGGCGACGGCACGCGCGGGCGCAGCTTGCCACATCCGTGGTCAATAACGCGTCGCCTCCGCCATCGGCGTCCCAGATGACCCATGTTCCCACCATGCCATCATACGGTCACACGTCGGATTCGCTGAGGGGGTCATACTATGTACGTTGTCCTACCCCCCCCCACAGCGTCTTGTTCTCTGTGCGCTCATCTTTTCTTTGGTGGTGGTTGCGGTGTGAACAGGACCCGGATAACCCGAGCACGTACCCCGAACATCAAGGCGTTCCGACCTCCACATCGGACATGAACCCTTCCGTCGTGTCCCACAATGAGCACTTGAATGGGAACAATATCGCCAGCATGCAAACCTCGCGCCCGCAGGGCTACCATGGCCTGCCTATGCCTATGGTCTGATCCTCTCTCTTCCACTCTGCAGTCCGAGGGAGCGTATCACCGTCAGTCCCAGACACGATCATATGTTTTGGTCACCAGTGAAACGAAGATCAGGAAAACGTACTCTCCTGAAAACTGCGTATGCATGTACATAGGAAAGAAGACTTCAAGTTGGCAGTTCAACCATTGTCACACGAAGACTTTGGTGGTTGTTGTAGTGATAGTGACTACCTTTCGAACACTACTACTGTACCTGTTCTACACCTATTGAACCTACGAACGTTTATATTGATATATAACAATGCGAAACGCATCATCGATACCATAGCCTTTGGTAAAGACTCCCACAGTCGCACTGAGAGTGATTGGCGGGCCGGTTCGGGACCTCCTACTGGCAGGCGCTATGCAGGACGGCCGAATTTTTGAACGAAGTCACAGGTTCTAGGCCGATTGCTGAACCAAAAAAAAAGCGCAAGGAAGCGACGCGTATATATTTCCACATTGTACGCATGTCGAGGACGGAAGTGCGAGAGAGAGTGTGTGTGTGTGTGACATCTCGCACTTCCGTCCAGTGTGTGTGTCCAGTTAAACTAGTCGGCGGCGATAACTCCGAAAGGGATCTCGCCCAGGTCACGAAAGCGAACGCGAGAAGTCGACAGACAATGTCTTATTTGAAAAGGTGAAACCGAACACATGTATACAATGGAGCAGAAGTGCATTGTGAGCGGGAGAACGATAGAGTATGGCACTGCTGAAGTGATGCCTAGTACACTGCCTACAGTTTTGCACCCGCCGGGCAGTGCCTACTTCCGTCATCCTGATGCTAGTGGAGTCCATGTCAAGTCCTTCCTTTATCATGATGCGCCACTATCATAGCAGAAGTCCTTGGTCGAGTCTGGATCGGTTCACCCATCGAATTCAAGTTACCTCAGACTACGACCGTTGATCCCGTCATGTCGAAGTTTGGCCGTGACTTCGTTCAAGATTTTTGGTACACTGACATCCGTGCTCTTTGAAGGCTTGCTGGACTCAACATGGACTCATGTACAGCACTACCTAGGTATTTCAAATATTTGATTATCTTCGTGAGAAGTCACCCAAGTCTTTTACCGTCCTCCCACCCCCGGGACTCGGGCGGGACCATGCGAGACGCCTCACGTGTTCCATACTGACTTCAAGGGCAACGAACATCACACTAGCAGTACTGTATTGGGTTCGTTGCTGAGACTGGCTCCTCAACGTACTGGCACAGTCATATACATTCTGAGCCATTCTTGTTCAATTGTACCCACTCTCCCAACTTTCAACTGTATCCACCAGCGTCTTTTGGACCATTTTGGCTTAACCCATGCTGTGTATCATCGCCACTGGCAGGCACACAAAGGCTTTCACCATCCTCTCACTTGGTTCATTTCCCTCATAGTCTTAAAGGAGCAGCGGTAGTCGATTCGTTGCGAGTAGCAATACCGTATCTGGGCGGTCAACAAAGGGCGATAGTAGTGCGGCTGAGACATGACGTGCCTGACCGTTCAGGATCTCATATAAGGCCTTTTTTTGTTATCACAGCATAGCCTGGGCGTCATCACCTTCCCCTCTCCCTTGCAATCATGCAGTCGAGAGCGTCTTCGATTCTCGCTGTGCTCACATACCTTTTTCTCCTCTCCGCCAGTGACCTCGTAGTTGCTCAGATCAGTGTCCCAAGCTGCATCCCGTCGATTTGGGAATGGGTACAGCCTTATCGCCTATTTATTATGTGGGCTGATTGACGATCGTACCCAGTCGTACAATTCTATTGGCCAAGATCCGTGTACGATCTTAGCATACTTGATGGCGACATGTTACAACGGCGGTAATACATTTTTTAAACTTGGGTGCATTGCCTATGTACTCACCACTGATAGAGTTTTCCTTGGATCCAATACCGGGTTCCACGTGGGCGTATTTGGGTCCTTCAATATTACAATCCGCAAACAAGTGCGAATGCAGTACCGTGGCATTCAATCTCTTCAGTGCCTGTAGTACATGCCAAGGAGGGACCTCGGATCCGTACGTCTTGTTCCATTACACCGCGTTCCGCAGGATCACACCATATACAATCTAGCTGGACCTTTTACTCAGAAAACTGCACAGTAAGCGTGAAACCTTCCACGTGAGTCGACTTTCACAGCGGATTGGCTCATATTTGGTCTCGGTACTGAGCGGCGATCCCTGCTTGCAGGTTCCCCAATAAAGTACCCCCACAAACACGTGTTCCACAGTGGGTCCTCCAGGACCCCACGGTTCGTTCCTCTGCTGGCGTCTTCATACAGAACCTGATTTAAACCTCCCTTAGATTGAGAACCTTTGGGATGCCAGTGAGGCGTTCACTATCGGCGGTAGGCAATCGACTCCCTTTATGGTTCCCGTCTGACCAACCGTCCTCCTCCAGACTCTCCCGAGATCCTTCCAGGGGAAAATGATTGGCCCTTCCGGAAGCGGGTCGAACACGGGCGCCATCGTAGGTGGCGTCGTCGGTGGCGTCGCAGCCATAGTTGCTACTGCCGGCCTCGTATTCATTTTTCGGCGAAGGCGACGGCGCGCGCAGGCACAGGCGCAGAGCGCAGACGCAGACGCAGCCTGCCGCATCCGCGGTCAACGACGCGTCGCCTCCGCCATCGGGGTCCCACATGAGCCAAGTTCCCCTCACGGCGTCACACGGTCACACGTCGGATTCGGCGAGGGGGTCATACTATGTGCGTTATCCAACCCCCCCCCCCCCCCCCCCAGCGTCTTGTTCTCTGTGTGCTCATCTTTTCTTTTCTTTGTTTGTGGTTGTTGCGGTGTGAACAGGACCCGAGCGACCCGACCACCCACCCCCTACATCAGGGCGTGCCGACCTCCACATCGGACGTGAACCCTTCCGACGTATCGCACAATGAGAACTTGAACAACAATATCGCCAGCTTGAACGGGAACAATATCGCCAGCTTGAACGCGAACAATATCGCCAACGTGCAAACCTCGCTCGTGCAGGGCTACCATGGCCTGCCTATGCCTATGGTCTGATCCTCTCTCTTCCACTCTGCGGTCCGGGGGAGGGGATCACTGTCAGCCCCAGATACGATCGTATTCTGAAAACCGCGTGTGTATGTAATATATGAATGAAGACTTCAAGTTGGCCGTTTAATCACTGGCATACGAAGACTTTGGTAGTTGTTGTAGTGATAGCGACTTGGACTACCTTTCCAACACTATTGTACCGGTTCTACACCCATTGGACTCACGAATGTTTATATTGATATATACCAAGGCGAAACGCATCATCGATACCATAACCCTTGGCAAAGGGTCCCACAGTCGCACTGAGAGTGGTTGGCGGGCTGGTTCGGGACCTCCCAGGCGCATGCGGGACGGCTGAATTTTTGGATGATGTCACAGGTTCTAGGCCTATTGCTGTACCAAAAACAAAAAAGGACGCAAGGAAGCGACGGGTGCATATTTACACATTGTACACATGTTGAGGACGAAAATGTTGCATTTCGGCACGCTCGACCCGGCCGACCCGACCGCTACGGCGGAACTCAAGCATCGTCGCCGCGCACGCTCGCGGCCACTCAGGAGAGCTCGGAGATTAGAGCCATTGTTTCGTATGATCTCATTTCATGATATTCTCTGCTTTTACTATTATTCCGGACTCCTTTCCATCGCAGGCGCGTCAAGACTTTTCAACCGTTACAGGGGCTCGCGCACCCCTTTCCACCACCATTTCGACACCGCCCCGCATCGCTTTCTGTCTCGGAGTCCCTTGTTTCAAGTTCCATATCCTTGTACTCGCCCCAATCTCTCTCATACACCCCTGTTTATTTCTTTGCGATTGTTACTGTTATAATGTAGAAAAACTTGTATTTAAACGACCGTATTATACTCGAATTCAGCATCCAGTTCTCATCTTATTATCCCTCGTGTGCCCTCAAAATCCCTCTAAGTTCCCTTCTCCAAAGCGAGCCTCAAAGTCGCTTTGTTCACTCTCGCGCTCAACTTCTATCCTCGCTCGACTTCGCGTCTCTCGCCTTTGCCGACCGTACCGGCCCCTCGGACCCCTATCACCTGACCGGCACGACATAGCCGGATCGCCCGCTGCCCAACCTTTCACCAGAAAATGCAAGAGAGAGTGTGTGTGTGTCCTAAGCGCAGCCGGTACCCCATAGCCTGAGAGCGAACGGTCACCGGTCTAGGAACTTCAATGGGGCTTTTTGTAAACCCATGTACCGCCTACTGTGCCGCCCTTCTTTGACGGACTCCCTATCATGGAGTCCGCGAACCCCCAAAACAACCGCGGTTGAGATGGGAAGGAAAGAAAGAGTTCAGGGTCGCGCCGTTTTCTTTTGCATTGTTTTTGCATTGGCCTCGTTTTCCGCTTACACATTTCACCCAAGAGGACTCAAAGACTCACCATTACTATCTCACTTTCTTCTCGCTTCAGTATAACTTTCCCTCTTAATCGAATTATCTACCCCCATTCCTTTACTGCACTTCTTTATTACTCACTCTAATGCGAAAACATATTCATTCTGAGGATAGCCCTATATTAGTAGGGGCCCTTCGGGCCCTCCCGCAAATGCTAGTCTTGTATGATAAAATTCCCGCCGTGAGCAACAGTAGGAGACTTGTCTCAGCAGCGGTGGTGACGCCCTTCTTGCTGTGCCACTGCGGTGAACAACCGGGGTGCGCATATTCCACCGGCAACTTGCTCAACTTCAATAAATCGGACCGCAGACGACCCCTGGAGCGGCGACCAAGTCGCTAAATGAGCAAGTTGTGAAGAAGGGGTCGGTTCAGACATACCGTCCATCTCAGCCGACCAGATCGAGAGCAGTGCCATATCATCGGGCAGTAGGAACGCAGATTTGTAGCAACGCTAAGGCACAGAGACATATAGTCGATCCATGGTCAATTGGTGACAATGTCTCTAGTTCATGTGAGCAAGACATGACACGCGCAGAGAGAAAGCAGTTGACTTTGTTCATGGCAAGGTAGGGAGTATATCTCAAGGAGGCGGAAGTGCATATCCACCTCAAGGATCCCCTCTGAATATGACGAGTCGGCGCAGTAGAGGAAGTTGACTGCAGATGGACAATTCTCCAAATGACATGTTGACGCTGAGTGCAAAACTGAGTGCGCTGGGTCCTGAGATCAAGTTGTTGGCGTTATCGCTAGGTTTGCCTATTTTTACCTTCACTCCAAAGGCTCATAATAAGTCCGAACGAAGATATGTGATGTCAAGGCTGTGTGCGATAACATGTTATGGCGACGGTGTCAACAATAAGTTACGCGTACACAGGGACGAGAATGAAAGTGTCGGTTGTGTGTCAAAGTCATGGTGCGGACTGCTGCAAGAAGTGTCGTCGACAATGTATGTGCCAGCGAAAAAGACGATCAGTTCGGTGCCTACAGAAAGGCCGATCAAGTCTGAAAACGGCGGTATAACAATTTCTAGACCCGGCCCGGTCATTTTTGTGCCAAAAAGCCAGGCCAGAGGCGTGGCGCTACATAGTAAATAAACAACGTCGTCTAAAACCCGAACTTTCCCGGGGCCATCTGCATCAATGCGCGCACGGTAACCCGAACCACCCGAGCCGACGCAAAAACAAGACGACCAAAAGGACGACCATCATGCCAAGCGCCACACGTCGCGCGCGCGACGTGCGCACCAGTTCCCGTGCACGCACGAGCGCGGAGCTCGGGAGCCCCAGTGCGCCAGCCTTGTCGATCGCTTCTATCTCGTCCGACGTGAGGTCCGCTATAAGCACAGGAGGGGGGAGTAAGTCAGCTATTGGGGTGTTTATGTTTACGCACGCAAATGGACGACGGCGAGGTACTCGTCGAGGCGCGTGCGCCGCTCGGTGGTGGTGACGATGACGAAACCTTTAGCGTGCGCCCATTTGAATATCACCTGGCCTGGCGTGCCGCCGATCCTACGCGCGATCGTGGCGAGTACGGGGTCGACGGGCCCGCCTGGGTAAGTCGTGATTGGGCTTTCACATGGGGTGTGTCAAATTACTGTCTTTTGGTGGCGCGAGTGGAGGGGAACAAAGGACGCACGCGAGGCTGCCGTACGCTTCGGTGACGATGCCGTGCTTGGTGGAGAACTCGAGTACTTCCTTCCATGATGCGTAGTTATAAGGATGGACCCGGATCTATAATACAGTAAATTACGCCGATCGGTTTCTCGGACCTCCGTCCGTCTCCCCGCAAAGCGACGCACCTGGTTAACGGCCGGGAGCGTCTTGCCCATCCTGACGACGCGCTGCAACAGCTCGAGCGTAAAGTTGCTCACTCCGATACTCCTTTTTCCCCCCCGCGCGTGCGCGCAACTCGTCAGGGTAGGCGGCGCCCTCTCCTACAAAAATAACACGCACTTTGCCAACCCAGCCTCGCGGATCTCGACCATCCGCTTCCACAGCCCCTCCAGGTCATCGTTCACGATGACCCACGGGCTGTGTATGAGGTACAAATCGAGGGACGCAAGGCCGAGCTTGTGCAGGGTGGTGCGCACCGCCCCTTGTACGTCATTGTCACGCCCATCGTATTTGCTCGTGACCCACACGTCTTCGCGCGGGAGTCCGCTCTCGCGAATCGCTGCGCCGACAAATTGCTCATTTGCATAAGCTAACCGACCGACCGAGAAAAAAAAAGGGGGGGAAGGGGATGTGAGGACAAATTCTGATCGCCAAGACGAGATGCAGAGAGACGCAATATACCGGCAGCTGTGTCGACGTGCGAGAAGCCCGCTTCGAGTGCCTGCTCTACGACCGCGGTCACATCCTGAAGAAATTACCGATCGTCGGTAGAGACTAGAGAAGGCGAAGTGACTCTTGCCTTGTCCTTGAGTTTAGACCCAGTGCCAAAGGCGAGGACGGGAATCTGGAATTGAGTACAAAATCGAAAATCACGGTCACGAAATAGCGGGTAAGTCGGGAGGGATTATTGACCTGGTTGCCGTCGTTGAGCAGAGTTGTTGGGACAGACATTGGTCATCCGGTAACTGAGTGAGGAGATACAGTAACCATAATCAAATGGTGTTTGCATATTATTCCCACGCGATAAGGAAACGAACTATTCGCACAAGCACCCAACAACCTATCCTATCTCTCAGAACAACAGAGAATGCAAGCACAACACGGACAGATGTTATATACCAGCTAAATGAGGTTGTGAGAGTGAAGAGAGATTACGCCTACGCACTGACCAACAGCACAGGCACAATTAAGGTATCGCAATCTGGGGGTGGTGAGGGTAAAAGGTTCAAGAGACGTTCCGCGTACGCGAGGAACACGGCGACTACATGAGCCGGAGAGTTTTCAAGTTGAGCCGTAGTATGGCTTCGCGAACTGAAACAACTCGCTAATTAGTAGCAGGTCGATACACCAAGGAACACACGCACCACTTGCGATGATCTGGGCGGTCTTCTCCTTGTCGACGACCGATGTGTAGTGAACTGTAGCCAAGACGACGCCGGGTTAGCCAATCCCACATGGCATGTAGCGTGCACACACGCACTGAACAATTCGCGTTCACGATTGGGCGAGTTTTGATTGTGCAACTGGCCAAACTTGTTGCGGATATCTAGATTGAAATTTAGTGATCTAAGCTTAATGGGGTCATTCCACTTCACTACACTCACATTTTGATACGGACTCATAGTCATTGGGCCGGTCCCCATACGTCACCAAGTGGCTCTTCAGCCGGACACCCGCTTCGAGCTTCTCTCGCAAGAGGTCGCACTTGTTCAAGAAAAGCACGATGGGGACCTTGTCAAGAAGCTTATTTGACACGACTGCACGCCAAAGCAGCAACGAATCCTCCAGGCGATTGACACGCGGGTCCTGCAGCACCGGACTGTACCGTTAGAGTAGGCGATAGGCATTCCCGGCATGGGAACACGCACCTCCGTAAGCACCTGATCAAACGCCGATATTGGCGCCAAGAAGATGATGGTGTTTACTTGATTTTGGGTTCAGGACAGAACGATGGAGTGAAAACGCATGGACACACCATCTTGGAAAAAAGGGGCCCACGCATGGCGTTGATTGCGCGCACCACCAACATCGTAAATCATCCAACTGGTGTTACCCCGCATGGAGCCCATGCTAATCGTGAACGAATGCTCGACGACACCAACGGTCTTCAAGCGTGCTTTTAGAACATCCTCTGAAAGCGTAATCAGATAGCAGCTCGGTGAATACTCACTGAGAATCAGGGAACGCACCATCAGTAGGTGAGTAATCTTTCCCCGTGATACGCTCTATTTGGTCGAGATAGCTGTAAATTCAGCTTAGCGTTGTCATATGCTCGTATATGATGGGCGCGGTACGCACAACCCGCTACTTTCTTGCAATCTGACCCGCCTTTCGACCAGGCGTCGACGCACCCATTCATCGCCCCAGAGACGAACCATCGAGTCGCGACACCTGTCCAGGACATGCACTGGATCTGAGGGGTCTTCCAACCACGACACGGGAGTCGGCACCCGTTTCGAACTGCGCTTTAATGTGAACGCGCGCTTCCAGTTGCTCGTCGTGCGTACGGCATATTCGCCGCGTGGCGTAGACCAACCTGGCGTGCTCCCGTCTCCGAGACGGGTCGCCTCGTCATCGTCGTCGTCCTCGCGCAGCCTGTGAATTAATCGCCCCTCTAGTTCCAACACGGGCGCTAATATGGCGCTGTATTCGGCATGCTTCTCGGCGGCGATACGGTGGATTTCGGGGTCTGTTGGTCCGGAGGAGGTGGATGTGCGCCTGTTGCTGATGATAGAGGTAGAGTCAAGTATCTCCTCCTCGCGCTCCGCGGATATGGTATCGAGGATTCTGTCGGGCGATGAGTTGTGCGAATGCAAGACATATGATCCGGGAAGATGCACCTTCGGACAGAACGGACGAGATTGAGATAGATAACGGTGCGCCATGCTATTCGTTCGGCTTGAAACGCAGCTGGAGTGTGCAGGAGCTGGAACTCTGCGAGATGAGTGAGCGTGGGAATATATGCGCACGAGCAAGATGAATGGATGCCAGCAGGCACAGCCTGAGCGTGGGCACGCGGACATCAGACACCTAGACGTATATGCGCCCATTTCGCGCCCAAAAGGAAGCATGATGGGAGCACCTACGTTTGAGGGTCGTGCTTTTCCCGCTCTCACTCTGGCCCAAGAGGAGGATCTTCACATCGGGCCTATTCCGTTTGAGCTCTACCCGTTCCACACGTAACTGCTCATCGATGGCATCGCTGACTTGCTTAGCTTGCTGTTCCGCGAGAATGCGCATTTCGCGCTGGGCGGGTGTCTCATCGGGTGGTGGGCGGAGGAAGGCCTCGAAGGGGTCGTTCGACGAGGAATGACGACGGTTCTGAGGGACGGACTTGGCAGCGACCATGGCAGCAAAAGCGGAGTCAAGTAAAGGTGGGCGATGAAGCTATATAGCAATGCTCAGTAAATCAGACGCCGAATAGGATTAGGTTGACAACGCGCGGGAGGGGACGGAGAGCAGAAGACGAGACGAGTTACAAGCAGCGAATGGGGAAAGAGGAAGTGGAGTAACGTACGAGGGGGACTACGCGCGGGCCGGCGAGCGTACAAGGGGATGGAATGGGATGGGATGGGATGGGAACGGGATGAGGGGAGAAGGTAAAGTAGAGCCGAGGAGATGAGGAGCGACGTACAAATAAAGAGAAGCCAAAGTCTCTCTGAATCGAGAAGTGGGCGACACTGCATAAATTGGAATTGGTAAACAACTGCGTGAGACGTTCCCAAAAAAGTCTTACCTGTTAACTTTTTGGCCCCGGCGTGGATCTCCATTCCCGTCCCTATTCTGCTTGATACAGTTGTAATGGCCGCCGCGTACAGCTGGTTTCAGGTACCACCACTGGGCTTTCCGCGGCCTCAAGCCCCAAAAGCCATTTCGCGGCGGCAATCACTACCTCTTACATCGTGGAGGCGGTGAACAGCACCTAGGCTCGCCTTCTGCCGTAATATCATTTTGGCTTATCTCGGTCACACGTGACTAAGACTTTCTCACGCATGCGCGTCGCGTCTCTCTCAAGGCGGGGCACACATACTTCCACCTGATCGTCTTTCCTGTTCTCCTAGCTGATCATGTTCTTAACTCGCTCAGAGTACGGTGAGCTCTAAGCTCTGAGTAACCGCGTATAATCCTGAATCTTTGTTCCGTTCAAGATCGCGGCGTCAATACCTTCTCACCTGAGGGCCGATTATTCCAAGGTATTTACAACTTCAATTTTGTCTTATCGGTCTAACGGCGCATTGTATGTGACAGTTGAATATGCCATCGAGGCGATAAAAGTGCGTTTTTTTCTGTCCTACGCCCGATTTGATTACCGTGCCGAGCGCACACCGTCTGCTTTCTAGCTTGGCTCTACAACTGTAGGCATCCGCACGCCACACGGTGTCGTCCTAGGCGTCGAGAAGCGAGTCCAATCCCCCTTGCTCGAAGCATCGTCAATAGAGAAAATCATGGAGATCGACACGCATCTCGGGTGTGCCATGTCCGGCCTCACCGCCGACGCGCGCACCATTGTCGACCACGCCCGGGTCACCGCACAGAACCACGCTTTCACCTACGACGAGCGGATTAAAGGTGGAGAGCGTCACGCAAGCGGTCTGCGACCTCGCACTCCGTTTTCGGCGAGAGCGTGCACGATGAGGACGCGATGATGAGCCGCCCGTTCGGCGTAGCCCTCCTCATCGCCGGTATCGACGAGGTCGGCCCACAGCTGTGCGTACCCTTGCTTCTCCCATTCGTCCTTCTTCCCTGAAGAGGCAGCAGATACCATACCGACCCCTCGGGGACGTTTGTACGTTACGATGCCAAGGCAATCGGTTCGGGTTCCGAGGCAGCACAGAGCGAGCTCCAGGATAAATGGCACTCGGTGCGCACTTCCCCTAGCTGGCACACTGTTTAAACGGATCCATGGTCCCTTAATCCGACCCATAGCAAATGTCTCTCACGGAAGCGCAGGTTCTCGTCCTGAGAGTTCTCAAGCAAGTCATGGAAGAGAAGCTCGACCAACACAACGTACAGCTCGCCCAGGTACGCACATCTCTACCGATAACGTCATGCACATCCAATTCATTCTGGGCCTAGGTTACGACCGATAAGGGTTTCCACATTTTGGACGAGCGGGAGCTAAAGGATGTGATAGATACCATGTGAGGTTGTAACGCGATTGAAACCACGTAGCGCTTCGCGGGCTTGTACCAACACAGTCATCTACACTTCCTTTGCCGCGTTTGCCTCTCCCCTTTTCGACGATATACATTCGTGAAACGAAACAGAAGAAAAGAAGGAAGAACCACGGAACGCCCCCGGTGATTTAGCATACCCGGGCTGCGTTACATACGAAAGCCCTCGGGATAACGTGCTGCGGGCCGCTCACACGCCGCTCCTTGCCAACTAGACGCTGTAACTTCGGAGCAGACGGGAATGTTTCCTTTGAGTCGAGTCTTCTGCAGAAGAAGATAGTAGGCCTGCTGTACATCGCAAGCCGACCAAAGCATAGATTCTATCATAGACGGCGACGAAACGGATACCGGATACAAACGAGTGCATGGACCAGCCAGTAGGCTGCGGCGAGACGTAATGTAGTGCTACAAGAAGGAGCTAGACGAAACACAAACCCCAACGTGGTGGTGATGGTGGTGATGATGGTGATGATGATGATGATGATGATGATTGCGATGATAACGATGATGAGTGGATAAGGTAGAAATTATGATGGCCCCCTTTCCATTCTCCTAATCTTTTCTATAGCCCTTAAAGGGTAAGTGGGAGACTCGGCGGACTTGTTTTCTACGGGGCGCTGTGGTTTAATTGCACAAGTCGAATGGAATACGACGCTCCGCACGTCGCACAGTTTGCACCCCGGGCCACCTACTGCGGAGCGTAGAAAGGGTGTCCTAAAAGCGAGATGGGGACACATCGTCCCGGCGATTCAGCACCCAAAAACGAGAACGAGTAGAGACAGAGAACGAGAGAGACGAGAGGAAAGCATTGTGGTCCGAGATCCGAGGACTTACGTGAATAAAGGCCGTCACTGCGCGGGTGCGCCCGGGACGACGACTGCCGTGATCGCAACAGAGACTGCGGCTGCAGCGGGGCCAAGACCATGACCGTGGTGACTACGGCTACGGCTCTTGGCATGTGCGTGTGAACTGTCGTGCTGGGAGTAATAGGTGCAGGTGTGGCTCGTCGTCGAGCACCCGGCTGTCGATTCGGTCGTCGACGATTCGGACTCTGTCGGCGATGGCATGACGATTTCTATTTCGGCATCGGTGTCGAAGATGTCCTTGGGCTTTGATAGGTTTTTTCGCGTCGTCAAGCCAAGAGGAGAGGACACGCGATACGTTTTGATCGCACGTACCAGGGCAAAGCTCGAACGCGACGGGGCACGAGGCGGGCTTGAAAATCGGTAATCTACCGTCTTTACGCGCAAGAGAGAAGTGTGTCGTCAGCCTTTTCCGATCGGCGCGAAATAAAAAATTAAGCGGAGGGGTGTGTGTGAAACCACGTCGAGATCGAAACGGCGGGGCGGGAGCGCTTGTCGTAGAGGGAAGAGGATTTACCGTAAGAAATTCGCTGTCAAGCCGCGGCGGATATCGCGGTGGGTGCGGCGCAAAGGAGGGCGAAGACTTGGAGCGGCGGACGCCGAATCTATTCCACCGCTTGCCGCGTGGCGCTACCGGCTGTGCCTGGGAGAGAACGAAGGAGATGGACGGGAGCGTCGGGTCGGACGAGCGCATCTTCTCTCTCTCTAGTGATTCCTATGACTACAACACAAAGGAAGGGAAGATGGGGAAGTAGAGGAGAGATGTTGAGGGAAGGGACAGGACGGACGGGCAAAGGATGGCGGTGTGGGAGTGCTGCTGTACACGGGTCTTATATGCAATCCTCCGGACCACCGAGAGCGGTCGAAATCACCCGCGCCGGCACAGATCAAGTTGGTGGATTTAGCGCGAGACGAGCGGCAACCGATCCTGAGAAGCAAGATCGCTCAGTCCTCGGTGTACAGGAGTCACGACCAAAGAGTCACGTCGCTCATATCCGGGGCAGAGGGACCGAGATATCCAATAAAGGCAAGAAGGCGACCGGATTTTGGTTTTGAGAGAAAGAAAAACAAAACAAAACAGGCTGGCCTCTTTCGGACAACCGGGGAGAGGGGGAAAGCGAGTTGTGCGCTCCGGTAGTTTCGCAGACAAAGAGAGATGAGACAAAAGATGCGTGATTTGCCCCCCCCCCCCCCCCCTTCTCCCCCACCCACAGCGGCGCAAGCAGAGAAGAAGAAGCAAGCCCCTGACTCAGTCACAGACCAAGACGCGCATGAGCAGAGATCTGAGCCGGTATAAGTTACAGTAGTTTTGACACCGAACATGCCGGACACTCCCATGATGGCTGCCACTGATGGGCATGCGTGCGGCGCATGGAGTTGGCCACAGGGCCACCGACACAAGCGCCACCGAATTCAGGGGTCCCTGTCCCTTTCCTGGGATAGGCAGTTGTGTGTGTCCAATAAGCTCCGGCTTGGTTGGATGGGCTAGAGGGCTACCGTTATTCTTCCGACGGTTCGATGTTCGTACCTCTGGTAGTTCTAAATGACGTGTATCAAACCATACACCCCGGCGCGATCCGCCGTTCGAGAGCACAATACCGTGTAACCCCAGCCTAGGCCTGGCAGGCGGGGTTGTAGTGGGCTAATCTAGCACCTGCTGTGTTGATTCCTGAAGAAGATGGTGGGGGCTGAGCGGGCTATTGTTTACCTAAACAAGCTCGTGTAGTACGTCAAGAAGAAGCATATCTCTGTGCAGCGCTCCATCATCTTTCGGTCGAGATAGCCGTGGTTCCAGTGCCATAAGTGTCAATCATGACTGCCCGCCCTGTCCAAAGGGACCAGGGCACACCCAAAAGAACACTGTTCGTTGCCTTTCAAACCCAGGGCACACTTACATAGTAGTACCGTATACGACTCCTCTGAGAAAGAGAACCACGTTCGTGCCCGCCATGGAATGGTGATGCGGTGATGGCTCACGATATGATGCAGTAGTAAATAGAACGGTCTAACCAATTATTAATGAAATAAAAAAGCGAACAAGGTACAGTAATCACGTCGTGGCACGACCCCATCAGCGCGCCCGAGATGAACTCTTGAACGTCGAACATTTTGATGAACGTGGAAATCTCGTACACAGAGCGATGTCGTGGCGGTCTAAACGGGCGTCTCTTCTGCTCCATTACGCCCACTCGTGCCATCGCAATCTTGGCGACCTTGACAACAGATCCGACGCCCCCTCCCGGCGCTGTGCTAACTGACTTCCATGGGCCCCCCAAACGTGCAACTACTGATCGATCCGATCTTGCTGGCATCCGCATTCAACATCCAAAACTGGCAAACCAACCCAGGATAAAGCCGTTCCCCGTTCACATCTGGATTTAGGCAGTGGAGGTGCCACCGGGCATGATAGTGATATTAAAAAAGAAACCCTCCGTGGTGGGCGGTGTCTAAAATCGGTGCGACTCAGTCCCTCCGTAACATAATGGGATTGAGGGGGAGGAGGAAAAAGAGACAATTTCCTTGCCGTATGCTCAACGACAAACCAAAATCGAATAGAGAGGGCCATGCCGTAATGACTTCGTCTCAACTATTGAACCAAAGAACACAGTTCTCAGCACGAGTCAGATTTTTCGAAAGAAGCATCGTGTGGTGTAAATAGTAAAGTAACTGTAAGGCTCGAGATCGATCCCGGCGATGGCGGTGCTGAGGTTATAATAAACGAGCACTTTATAGCCCCTAGGCTCTCACGAGAACCAGAAAAAAAACAAACAAAAGAACGAAGCAATACCAGGAAAGAGGATTACGTTATTGGTAGGGCAGTTAGGAGGGCAAAAAAGAAGCCAGACATACAACAATCGACACCCACGTTTTGGTTTTGCCGGAGGTATGCCCGAGATGGGCGGCGGCCAGCTCACACTTGCAAACCAGAGCCCGACTACCTAAGTGCTCCGACAGCCCCGCAAGAAGGTCGACATTCATCAAATTTGCAGAACTGCGCATAGATGTAACAGGAGCGCAGCAAAACAAGGTGCCACGGTGAGCTCTCCGAGTCAACCCGCCCGCTATCATGACAAACTGTCAAATAACCATCGCAAAATCCCGGATTCCTACAATGATCAAAGATAATTTATCTCGTTAAAACCTTATATAAGTGAGGCAATGATCATAATAAGTGAAACCGGGGAATTTACCCAGGCCACTCGAGTGCCAGTTTTGGGGGGTAATCTTATCTTACTTTCACACGTTTGTAATCAGCCCAACTTGATATTATTATAGGTTGGTCCGATTATAAAAGTGCACCGAAATTGGAACGAATCACCTCCTTACAGGGAAGCGGAAGGGGGAGGACTATCGTAATAAACTGCGAAGCTCGGGCCATTGGCGTTGTCATATGAACGCAGAACCACAGCCCCAGCCCGACTCAAGGAGGAAAGTCGCATGGTGGCCTGGCCCGGACTGAGACAGATGAGCTGAACCTAACTCGTTATGAACGGGGATTTTTTGTCTCATGAACTCATCCAACCACTCCCCCCCCTTCCCCCCCAGTAGTCCCCATTGGAACAGGGCATTAAGACGGAACAAGAAGATCACACGCGGCTTTCGTTGTCTGGCAAAGAGTCATCGACTTTGCGTCCAAGAAAACCGGTTAAATTGGGGCTTCAAAGAAGTGAGAGCGGACGCTCTTCAAGTTTCATGACCGCCCAAATTACGCCGGCCAAATTCTCGTGAGCGGTGCGCCATTTTGAGGGACCCTTCATTCGTGTGGTTTTGAGAGACGCAGCTTCTTCATATTCGCCTTTGCACATGCGTCACTAAGTTTTTTCGTTTCGTAATCGTCAATGTCAATGGATCAAGTGTGTGAATTAGTCCAAGCGACCGGTGTTTTGCGGTGCAATCGATGGAGCTCCACGCGGTTGGAGAAGAGCCGACAGTGCATACCGGCACGAGAGAGCCCAAACTTTGCAACGCCGCCGGGGATCTTAACATGTAACGCACGAGCTCCGAGTCTTAGAATACAAACCACCATGAGCCTGAGAGACTGATACATAGAGATGGCGAGGGGTCGAGAGGGGTCGCGAAGATATGAAACTTGGTTGGACGGCTTGCACGCTGCGTACTGTACACGTACGTTATCAGTAAATAGAGGGAATAGAGGGGACTGCATGCTGTGCCCTATACCCTTGGGGATTACATGGCATCACACTATCCCCGGTTTGTCCAGGAGAGCTCGCCCCGTGGAGTTCGACCGCCTCGTCCATGCCATATGAAGCCCCTACCTCGACCACGGCCTCTAAATAATTTTTGGGGTTGACGCGTGTTTCCAGGCTCTCCACTGTTCCTGTAGAATGCCGCCGAGGCGCGGCAGATCTTCACAATCGGCACGATTGCGGCGACAGTGGAGTCGGATCTCCGTGGTCGCTCGTCATATGGAAGCTGAGGCTCGAAGAAGAGCACGTCGGCTGCGGCTTCACGAGTCTGTGCACTCTCTGCCACTGCCGGCGGCGGGGCAGAAGCGACGGGGGCCAACGAGGTGGGGTCGAATAGATAGTCGGTTCCCATGCTCGTCTGGGAGTCTTCGCTGTGACGGCAGGGCTCGCCTTTCCCCGAATGCAAAGATGCCTCGCTGCACGGTGTGATTGGCGGCGAGGGCGGTGCAAGCGGCGTCAACTGCGTGAATAGAGGGGGGGGGGGAACCTCCGATCGGTTTCATCATGCGATGTGGGCACGTAAACCCTACCTGGGCGATCACATGCAATTCGGGGTGCTCTTTTTTCGCGGAAGGAGCAGGCGATGCGCGCCCCGCAGGTGTCGTCTTCTTCTTCTCGGCATTCGTTTCTGCCTTGGCCGTCGCTCTGCGATTTCTTCGTTTCGGCTTCCCGGAGCGCCTTCCCTGGTCGTTCGATCGCGAGGTGAGCGGTTGGGGTTCCTCTTCCATCCCCACCGGATTCACACTTGCCCCTCCCTCGTCTCTCCCGGTCTTCGCGGCGCGGGTAGCATCTTTCTCTTCATCCGCAGCGGCCTTCCTCCTCCTCAGAGCCTCGCACTTGCGCTCGAACTCTCTCCGCTGCCCCTCCAGCCGCCGCTCGTTCTCGCGTCGGCGCTCCTCCTCCCGTACCCGCCGCCGCCTCGCTTGCTCACACTCATTCTCTACATCGTTCTGCATCTAGATCCGCGTGACTGCTTCTGAGGCGCTGTTGGGGTAGCTGTCAAATGATGCGTGGGCGTGTGATGAGAGAAGAATGGTCAGCCGGCAAGTCAAGCAACGTAATGCACAAAACGCAAGACAAAACCACGGTCAAGACAAACAAGCACGCACCTCGGTGCGGTCCTACACACTTCGTGTGTCTTTAGCTAATTCCTGTCAAGGAGTGGGCAGGTAAGTAGCCCCGAGCCGTAAGGCGGCAACAAACCAGCTGAAGCCCATGGAGAACGCACACTGCGGCTGCGGCCGCAAAATGACCGAGAAATAACCCTTATCAGACAAAATAATTTGCTGCAGGAAGAACAGAACCTTGCTTGAAGACCAATTTCCTGGCACATGGGCTAACAGCATTACCGTGACCTCTACTTCTACATATGATTGCATTATTACAATTACGTCTTTCCTGATGGCGAGGGGATCGAGCGCTGCAAGCCACTTGATCAGCTCCATGTCTAACGATAGGCTCAGCGTGCTAGTGCACGTGAAAAACTGGGTAAGGCGTGAATGGAATGCTGACCGTTGCGATGTCGCCGTTGATTCGGTGGACGTTGTCATGTGTATGATACAATGGATAGGTCCTAGTAGGTGTATGAGTAGCGAGGACTCACACCAAACGGTCCAAGGAACAGTCCATTCTACAATTCGGGACCCATGTACGAAATTGACCCCTTTTGACTACGCTCGGTCACACATCAACGGCAGAAGCGGGCATACGTCGATGATTGTTCGTTAGCCCAAGTGGCCTGCAACTGACCCCAACGATTATCGCAACGACATCTTCTGCTAACGAAGTGACTGCGTGGGTGAGCAAAGAAGCAGGATTCAAAGGTTTCTCCGGACCGAATATTTCCCCCATCTCGGCCCCATGAACTTCAAACCCAAGGCATGGCGTGCAGGAGTCAGGCACTCATTGGCAGCGCAGACGACGATGTTAAGGAAATGTGTGACTCGGAGGGGCCAATACGAAATACCATCCGTCGTAAAACCATCGGGGAGGGGGGGGGAGCCGTGGGTGTGTCCTCAGTCAAATCGTTGTCACCTAGCAAAGTGGTTTTGGGTAATGTGGTGATGATCCCAGAGGTGATCAAGCACCCTCTGAACGTTGCTCTCGTCGGCTTGCAAGGGGGGCTCCCCTAGCGGTCAGATCTACGAGGGATGTGGCGCGGTTGAGTTCTTGAAGGATCTGGTCGTTGATTTGAGCCTGACTTTCGAGGAGTGGGTTGCCAGAACTAAAGTCTCGACGCAAAGACACGCTACTATATCGATCGCAGGACATGTATTAACCGAACCCAGAAATTGGTTATAATCAATACATGTCCGGCGAGTTCAGGTATCCACCGCGAGACGATCCGTGGTCATGCTGAGAAATTAGTATGGTTCAGTCCGAAGAACTCGAGTATACTTTAAAAATCGTGTAGTGAGTGCCGGAGTTGGCACCGATAACACCATAGTTCCCTGGCATCTTCGGCAGGGACCGAACGAACAGCCCAATACCTCTGTTAATCTGACGATCCTCCCTACAGAGTTCCGGTCATTCTCTGACTCTTGTACTACGCAAAACCCGAGGCAGGTAGACCCAGTAGTGCGTATGCACTGCTCAACAACTCCTCTTTCACGTCGGGGGCTCCGCGCTCAGACCACACCGCGCTTACCACAACCTTGACCGCTCGGGCTTAGGTGGTATCGGAAAAATCTACGCTGACACTGCAAGCCTCTGGCCTGGCGTTCGGGAGAATGTGGGGTTTCTAGAATCACTGGTCACACAGCCACACCTCAGTGTGGTCTTGCACAAACTCGAAAACCCAGGGGAGACGTACTTTTCATGTCCATCTGTCGCATACGCGTGGCAGCTGATAACGTATGCTGCGAACATAGGTCGTCCTTTGGGTGGATCACCTCAGCATTGATAGCACTTCCATATACACAGTGCTGGTGTACTACTAGTAGTTAGAGTGTCCATGGTGCCAAGGGCAACGAGAGAAAATATTATAGTACCCTTGTTCGGTGGCGTCGGTTTCTGGAACTCCGAGGATGCGGTAGTTGTTGTCACCTTGCTTGACCAGGTCATATCATTTCATAATATTATGCAGGCGGGCAGGAGATCGTAGATCCGTCACAAATACAGACACATGATCACAAATATAGACAAATGTCCCCCCCCCCATCCATCCTCCGAGTCAGCGGCCCCCTGCTGCCAGTCCATAGACAATCATCGTAGTACGCACGTCTTAGTTCAGTTCGTTCTGGGCTTCCTGTGCATTGACATCGTCTGTGTCGTTCTGCTGCCACCGTCATTGTGCAAGCACGCGCTAAGCTCATCCGCATCCTCCTGCTCTTACGTATGTCTTGTGCAGTTCGTTCCAGGCTTTGTGTATTTAGGGCGTCTTCTTATTTTAACAGTACAGCACTACGACGGTCATTTCTTCTTTGTCATTTTATTGTCATTCTTTTTGTAATGTTTTCTCCCCCTTGGATCTTTGTCGATCTCTTCATGCCTTTCCTTTCCCTTTCGCAGATTTTGTGCGCGCGCTCTGCCTATTTCATGTCTTCACTCCCTTTTGAATCTATAGATGGGACAGTGTTCAACAAACCTGTGCACTTACAAATTTGGGACGCGAGCATAACTGATACCTACCAACGTCACTCGTACTTTTGGGGGACCAAACTTTATTCAAAAAAGGACCCAGTTCAGCACTAGCGGCAATGACAAGTAAAATAGTCCACGTAAATGAAAATCACCTCTCCAAGAACATTCCCGTACATCACACACAAATCTAACCACCCTTCCAAATTCTGCTTCAAAACCCCAAGCAAGGTTTACGTCAACGCAAATATTTAAATTACAAGATGAAGGACATCTGCCAACTGATCGAATGACTGCTGGTAAACCTGAGATGAAAACAGAAAGCCAGAAATAAGTGCGTGGTCGCACCTACGATGGAGGTGTCTCCTCTATCGAGCTCGTACTGTGCTGTAGGCCTGGAATAAATCATTTGATTGGCCCGCAGTACGATAATAGGGTCCCATATCAGATCTTCTGAATGTTTATCCGCCTCAATCGCACGAGTCAATCGCACTGGGAACGAATCACGCATGGAGAAATACTGACAGCAGGCTACAACGGCGCCCATTGCACGGCTTATTAGAATGAGTATAAGTTACAATAGGTACCCTCGATAAAAACGAGTGAGAGTCAATCGTCGTGCCTGGGGTGCCCCGGATCCCACCCAGCTCGACCGACCTTCTCCTCACTGTTCAGAATAATCGTACACAAACACTCCAGTCGCCGACCCGCCCACGTGTGGTACCACGTCCGAGTCGCAGCCGCTCTCCAAATAAACCCCCTACGTCCCCGACTATAGGTGGCGAATCCGGCGATGCGAATCTTATAGATATTGGGCGTTCAAAGCCCTCGGGGTCAGACATAGAGAACGTCGGCAGTGCTTAGTCGCATTGTGACGAGGAGCACGATAGTCATGGGGTAGATTCCCTGATGGATAGAGTTGACATTTAGCCTGTCATAACATGATGAAAGGAGGCCATACGACAATTTGGACGATAGCTGCATCCAAGCAATGAATATTGTCCCACCGAGTAAACGATAATATCATATACACCACCTGCCGCGGAGACTCTTAAGTCAGTTAAAATACAACGTAACCAGAAGTAGATCAAAACATACCCAAATGCACAGATAAAGTGCCCCAGACTCGACCATGAAAATAAGGACTTTCTCTGATGTGGATGTAGCAGTTCCCTTGCCAAGCGAAGCTCTTACAGACTGTCTGTGCCGCCTGCAGGACGCAACGTGTCACCACAGACAGCGTCAAGTAGCTAGGATGAAGAGAAATGTACCACGTTCGAATAAAAATTAAGCCTGTGGCCCAGAGGTTTGTGCCAACTGAGAGGCCCCAGACGGTCCATCCGAGGTAACGGCTCACGGCTGTATCTCGCTTGGATTCACGTTCAGCCCCGATGTACACGAATGCAGCTCCAGCAGCCGACAATACTGACAAGTGGACTCGTCAACTGAGAGAATCACACCCGCGATCTGCCTATGCTCACCGAGTGTACACGCGAGGGAGAAGAGCGGGGGAATGAATACGGTGAATTTTCGAATCGGATCCCGCAACGCCCAAGCTCGCCACACAACAATCCCATCGCTTAGGATGTACTTCGTCGCAATAAGCATTCGTTGCAAATGAAGCTTCAAGGGGTGACGTACATTGATCGTGGGCAAGTATACGATAACAAGCAATTCGAAAGGTGAGATGAGAGCTTCGTCAACCCTCAAAATTCTCGCAGCGATGACCATATTCATGGCCCAGTGTACCGCAGAGACCGCGTACATGACCGCGGACACGGCTAGCATGTAATATCTGACTGAGGTGGGCGGGCGTTTGGACCTTACATTCGGGGGTAAGAGTCGGGAATCGCAATTGGAACGCAGACATACAGCATCAAAACGCTCGAGAAGAGAAAGACAGCGGTATATATCCCTGTTCTCTGGCTCAGCTATGCGGAATGGTTCGAGACATAGTCGCACCGAAAAAGAAAGTCTCGCATAGGAAGGCCCAGATAAGGATGGCGAATTGACCATACGTTTCTGCTCGAATATTGTCACCCATGGTGCGACAGGGCTAAGAAGATCAGTGACTGTGAGGTAAGGAGCGTGGTTAACCAGGAGAGCTCTTGCGTTCCGGAGTGTCGACGAGACATTATATGCCACAATATGAAACGGTTGAGGGACGGCCAACAAGCTCCGAGCTCCCATACACTCCGATTGGGTGCCAGTGGTGCTGTAGACTAAGGGTCGTCTGACCTAGTCGAGTGCCATTGTGCCAGTGGCTGGGTTAACAGACGCGCAATCAGTGTAACGGAGGTTGCTATGGAGGATACAAGATCGGACCAAATTGCCAGAGTGTCGCCTGCGTTGTTAGATTAAATCCGGCTTGACCTTGCTTCGTCGTGACTCTCTCAGTTATGTCGTCTCTTGAGGGTACTTACGAGGACAAAATTCCGTCAGTGCCCAAATAAAGGATGATAGACGCCCGTCCACGTTGCACCTCTTAGAATTGTGTCAGCGTGATGCGCCTCGCCCCTAGGACAAGACAGCCCAAAATTAAAGAAAAAAAAAACAGAAAGAATCGATGACTAGTAAACTAGCTACACAAATCAAATAGACAAACAATCTAAAAGTAACCCTCGCGCCTCGGCACACTCACAGGCGGTGGCCGTTCACGCCCCGCGGCGCTCCCGGGTCGATCGCGCGAACGTGGCGGTGGCGCAGGGTTAATCCCGCGCGCGGAGAGTGTGCCAACGCGCGGCGCAGGTGCCACCAGTGGCACCGGGGCAGGCGACGGTGATCGGATGGATCCAGGGGTAGGCGTCGGCACGCGCGCTGGAGTGGGCGTGCCTGCACGCGAAGGGGTGGAGGCCGTTCCGCGGGGAGGAGTGATCGGCACGGGTGCGGGCGTTGCTGAGCGGCTCGAGGATTTCACGGACGCGGAGGGCGGGGGGCGTGGTGAGCGTGTTCGGCGCGTGATCGGGGTGGTGAAAGTCGGCGAGGGAGACGACGAGAGCGAGAGCGAGGACGTGGACGAGATCGTGCGCGGTAGTGGTGGCGTTCCTGTCGCAGCTGTTGTTGTGGGCAGAGGCGAGGGCGCCGGTGCCGGTGCAGGCGCATTGCGCAGGGTGCGGGCGGGCAGGTCTGGCGCCGGCGCAGACAGTGGGGTGTTCCGCCCTGAGCGTATGGGTAGTTCCGGCGTCATGGCGGGAGACGACACGAGTGCCGTTCCCAGTACTGGTTCTGGCGGCGCTGGTGTGCTGCGTGCGGAACGGGAAGGTACGTCCGTCCCCTTGGAGGTAGGAAGCGATGCTCTCGGCGCAGGGGCAAGAATCGGGACTTCTGGGGGGACATTTTCCAGGGGATTTGGGACGAGAAGCGCGTCTAGAATGAAGCGGAAGTCAAGGCCAAACTCTTGAAGGAGCTAAGTTACAAATTAGAGGTCATATGTTAGCCAGGAAGGCCGAGCACAGACCTTGCGACTTTGGTTGTGCGTGATACCGAGAGCCTCGTCGACGACGCCCTTGTCCACATCTGTGCAAAAGACCTGTATCCTGAACATCTCTGCAAAAGTTTCTATCTGGCTCTTTGCCCATTCGATGAAACCTTCAAACAGTGAGCCGGGAAGCACGCACTGAGGCCAATTCGAAACCACTCACTACTCGCAACTTCGTTTTCCTTGAAGCTCGCGAGGAACCAGTCCGCCGTGTGCTTAATCACAGTGAAAATCGTGGTGGAGAGATCGTTGATGTAGGTCCCGATATGACCGTCGAAGCGAATCATGCGCACAAGCCGCCGCGCTGTCTCCGTCCGTGCAGCAAGAAATGTCGTGCGCGCAGCGGCACCTGCATCGAGGCGAATGAGTAGGGCAATAAGCTTCTTGACCGCCTCCTTGTGGTTTTGTGGGTAAGAAAGCGCTTGTAACAGTGCAGCGGTGAGCGAGGCCGTCAATGGGGTGAGCTTTGTTGCCAAGACCGGCATAGTGGCGAGCTTCGCTTGGCCTGTGCTAACGTGAGACAAATAAATTACGAGCTGATGAAAAGTAGGAAGGGCACACCTTGCTCGACCAGTTCCACTGCTCTATCCCACTCTCGCAAAGCAATTGCCACGTTTAGCTCATCCGCAAAATCGCCAATCCATCGGGCATCCCGTTCTGCGTTCTCTTTTGCGCTGTCGCTCATGCCCGCTTGCTGCGCGAGATCGGACATCCAATCGGGAACGGGGGGGATGTCTCCCATGGTAACTGAACCGCTCTGTGAAGTGACAGGGGTCAGAATAGACGGAAGGGGGACAAGAACCCGGGCAACGCACGGCACCTCCGGTCCATAAGCTCTTCCGTCTTTCATGCTCACCCTCACGTTCCTTGCGCTTCTTTGCCGCCAGTTCTTCCGCAACGTGACGAAACTGCGAAAGTAGACTTTTCTTATCTGAAGCAGAGTCGGTGCGATATACGTGCGTCTCCTTTCCATGTTTGATTTTGAAGACATTGACAAGCGCTGGGAGATACCGCTAAACATATATGCGGAGAGACGGTTGTATCACATACTGGCGGTATCCTTCGTATCCAATACGAGCATTTCGTTAAGTGGCCAACAGCGGTCAGCGACGAGTTTATCGCTTTCAGACGCATTGCGACGACGACGCCTGCGAGCGACGAGGACGGCATCGTCAAGAAGCACGAAACGCACGGCACTCATCGGCTTGTACGTTGCTGCGTTGAGCACGAAGATACTGTCCATCTCTGCAACGACGTGTCGGCCAGGTGTCGTCGGAACGAATTTGGCCGATCCCTCAATCTGGGCGTGTAAATTCTGCATCTGGTGCGCATATAGCACACGCAGGTCAGCGACAGACGAACGGACGTTGCGCCGACGATCTAAGAGAAAGTCAATTCTGTGTGCGGCAAGAAAGGGAGACGGGGAAGCGGACCAGCGACGGAAGCAGACTCCTCAATGTGGAGGACGGAGGGCATGCTCTTCCATTCAGCGAGGCTCTCTTTGAGCCCCAGCATTTCGTTCTCAAGTATGCCAATTTCCTTGGAGATATGAACAAACTGAGCGTAACTGTGATGTTTGTGAGATGTATGCGGAACAGATGAAGCGGGAACTGGGCACTTTTTAAACACGTTTCGCTGCAAATCAGCTGCGACCTCGTCCTTTGAGTTTCGTAAGGAGAACTGTAGCAAACGGAGCTCCGCCTCTGTTGAATTAGCAAGTTTCAGCTTGAGGTCTGAGGAAAAGTTGAGCTCGACAGGGAGAGGACGTGATTGAGGAGCACACACATGCATCCGGATCAAAGTCTTCAACATCGAGTAGCTTGTTCTCTGCTACACGGAGGTCCTCCTCCTTTGTCGGGCTTTGTACTTGTGGGATCTCGTCTTGCTCTCTTACGGGGACGAGGCCAGTGCTGCGTAGATCGAGTGGTATTGTTGGTACCAAGGGCGTAGAGGAGTCGGTGGGAGTTGGAGCAGAAATGGTAGCATAGCGCGCTGACATGCGCCGTTTGATCTTGTCATCGACCCTAGATTTTCGAGCATTTTTGCTGGGTTTATTTAACTTTGCTGCAACTGGTCTTGGTCCTTTGCGAACTGAGGCTTTGCTGCGAAGCGACTCCATCGCCGTCGATATCCAAATGGACTGACCGTACCGGGCCGGGTTCACTTGATGAGAACATTCTTCTCAGCCTCGCATTGGCCTCGGCTTTTCATAATGTCTCGACGTTCTCTTTCTTCTCCTTCGCCTTCTCCTCTTCCCGACATCAAACGTCCTCGACTGGACGGTCTCACACCCGATGACTACAGAAATGGCGTCATGCTGGCACCAATGGTTCGTTCTGGCGCGCGTAAGTCACTCAACAATCGAGTTCCCTTGCAGACCTCATGGCTCTATGCGCAGTTCCGACGCGACTCTTTGCTCTGAAGCACGGCGCAAAGCTTGTGTGGGGTCCGGAGATGGTTGATAAAGCTATGCTGAACGCTGAGCGCGTCGTGGATCGTGCGTGTGTTAACTTCTGCACTTTGTTACAATCTTAAATGTGGATTTTTTAGCCGTCTCAGGGACTATTTCGTATAACGGCAAGCACGAGCGAGCCATGTTTACTTGCCATCCCATCGAGAAACCCTACCTAATATTCCAGGTTGGCTCTGCCGACCCAGACCTCGCCGTGCAGGCCGCGCGCCTGGTCGTGGATGATGTCTCCGGCGTCGAGCTCAACTGTGGCTGCCCGAAGCCCTTCTCGACCCATTCGGGCATGGGCGCCGCTCTTCTGACGAACCCCGACCTCCTTTGCTCCATTCTCACCGCCCTCCGCCGCGAGCTCCCCCCTCGCATCTCCGTCTCCGCGAAGATCCGCCTGCTTCCGACACAACAAGACACGCTCGCCCTCGTGGAGCGCATTGTCAACACAGGCGTCAATTGCCTCACGATTCACTGCCGCACGCGCAACATGCGCCCGCGCGAGCGCGCCCTCGTCCACCGCCTCAAGGAGATTGTCGATTTTGTCAAGGGCCTTGGGCGCGATGTCGCGGTCATCGAAAATGGCGACTGTGTCGGCTTCGAGGATGCGCGTCGAATACGTGCGATAACCGGTGCGGATTCCGTCATGATCGCCACTGCTGCCGAGGCGAACCCGACCGTTTTCTCGCCTCACCCTCTCACTAACCTCGAGGACACTTTTATCTTGCCCTATCTCCGCCTCGTACGTGCCGTTCCCTTCCCCTCCCATCGCACCCTCGTCCACAGACTCAACTGCTCACCTGCTACCGCTGCTATAGTGCAAATATCTGGATAATCACTGGGCTTCAACCAAGTTCTGTATCTCCCAACTCAAGAGCCGCAAGTCGGCCAACAAGGCGCTGCGCAACGCAGTCATCAAAGCCAAGGGCTACGCCGACCTTGACGCGCTCGTGAAGGACTGGACAGGCAACGATGAGTTCGCCGCCATTAAAGCCGCCATCGACGCCCGCGTGACCGTACCGCCCATCCTTCTCCCCGCGACAGACGATATCGTCTCATCTCCACCACCACCCAAGTCCTGCGAAGAGACGGTGAGCACACCCCCTGGGTGGCGCGGAAATCCCGATCCCGCGGTCGTCCACGACGCTCCTCTACTCCCCGCCAACGAACATCGGATCCTCGTACCCGCAGGCGTTTCAAAGCGGGACCCGGGGACGCCTACGCCTCTCAGTCTCCCGCCGAGATCAGAACCTATATCCGCACCTAATGCCCCACTTCCAGTAATGTAAACATAGATCGAACCAACGGACCGGGCTGCGTTCTCATACTGATACAGCAGCCATGATACGGCCCGTGCAAGCACCGAGCCCGAAGCGCAGCTGTGACACCGGCGCGCAATCTTCTGATCTGCCACAGAAAATCGGGATACATACAGTCGCAAGACGATTTTCGCTACGGTAAACAACTGTCCGGCAAGTTGCTCCACCACCGACACCTTCTGGGCCGGGCTGAACACATTGTTGACTGACTGAGGAAGATTATGACGCCTCCAACGCCAAAAACGGGCTACCTGCTGATGGTAATTCAAATGACGACCGCATCAGATAGTGCGACCAAAGGCTTAGAAGAGTAGTTTCTAGTAGAAAGGGCGTGTCCGAAATACGAACGAGGAGCGTACTGATTGCACATCGCAACATAACCCCAGATGGATGGTGCGCTGACATGAGGCAGTCCTGCCTCGGTCGCCTACCGCGTGTACTTTACGACAGCCTCTTGCATTCCGACTCATGTTAATACTGCGTTGATATATCCGGGTCCTACTGTACCTACAAGCTCATAAAGCGACCAAGGGACTGGTTGATTGGACCCCGTACGGTAAGCTCTGTAGACTTCTCGCTCGGCAGTGAGCAAGGTTTGTGCCTGCCAATCGCGTATGAGGGACATGTACTGTAACTCAATGACATGTTCGATTCGCTGCGATACTTGGCACTACTAGTGGTAGCGGCACTAGATCTCGGGCTAGTCCTACTAGTAACGACCAGCATCCTGCCATCCTTCACGTACTGTATCCCCAAATAGAGATATACGAAAACGCCACACCGTTCTTACTGTCTTGAGCCGAATCCAATACGATCGTGGGACGATGCTTTGCTACATCACACCTGGAAAATGTCTTGTGTTTACTAGCCAGGGTGCCCGCGATCCGTGACATGACTGTATTCGTGGGCCGGGTCACTGGGCGTTGAACGTTGAACGTCGAATGTTGAAACGTTGAAGCTTCGAGCTTCAAGCTTGAAGATGCATTTACCCATGATAGGGAATATTCATGCGACCTTGGGTATAAATAAGTCACCCATCCTCACAACCTTGCCAGTGTCACAATCATTTCCAACTTCGACATCTCTCTTCATCCGATTGCGAATACAGTAATGTTCACGAGAACCATCCTTGCACTTTCTCTTGCTTCTTTTGCCCTTGCCGTTCCGGCGGCCCAGCCAGAAGAGGACGGCCTGGGGCGTAGTATCGGTGCGTTCTGCTTGAGCTGATATGCATTTTACGTTCACGAAAACCATCCTTGTACTTTCTCTTTCTGCTTCTGCCCTTACCGTTCCTGTGGGCCGGGTAGGGGAGATCCTGGGGAGTAATATCTGTGCGTTCTGCTTGAGCCAATACGCACTTTTTACAAGCATGATTGACTTAACGTAGGGGTTTTACTCCAGAAACTTGCTAATGGGACCTTCACTTTGTGATGGTATGCTTTACTTGGTGGTACCGGGGTCGATGTTGCTGACCTCCTGGAGCAGAGGCACCGAACCAACGCGGTCGCAAATACGTGAGCCTCCCTCGCTCGTGTTCACGCGGAACAAGCTTGATAACAACGCCTGACAGAGTCCCACGGATTGTGTCCTTGTCTTCCGTACCATTCATTGGCGAAGTAACTGGATCGTAATTTAGCTCAATAAGAATGTCAATAAAGTCACTCCGTTCGGTATCATGAGTATTGCCGAGAGCCGACGTGAACGGTGTGTGCTAAAAGTGAGAAATGTTAGCGGATGGATGGATTGGTGCGCCTGTGAGAGATGACAATGATTACTTGTCCCGTTTTTAGTAGATGAATCCGATCGTGACACCTGCTCAATTCCGACACCGACAGGATGGCTTTCGAGCGCGCCTTCTTGTCGGGGTTGGCGCTGTCCAAGAAGCGATCCAGGCAAATCGTCTCTCCAAACTTCACGTATGTTTGAGACTTCCATGATTGGCCAGTCTCGCGGTCCCATTGCACTCTCTGCCAAAGGCATCGCGATATAATCACTACGAAGCCGCGTGGAAAGCCAACCCGAACGCACCTGAAGCCGAATTCGCAGAGGAGGATTGATGCCTGAGCGCTCAGCGCTCATCCAATTCGACCGGGCTTTTCCCTCCTGCTTTCATTATGTAAATGACATTGGGGGATGGGAAATACAAATGGTTTTCGTAGGTGTGGTGCTACTATGCTACATATCGTGTTCGTGAATCGTGATGGTACCGGGCCAACTTGAACCTGCGACAGCCCTCATTCCTTCCTGACCCACGACTCAAACTCACTGCTCAAGGGACGAGCATCTAAAACCCGACCGAGATCCGTTCCGCCGAAACCCATCCCCTTCCTTCGCAACCCTATCAATTTTTTGAACACAGATATCACGCTGACGGAGAACGGCGAGCTTTCGCCCGTACGATACGCCGGGGGCACAAACCCATCAACCTCCACATGCTTCGCACCTGGATGCGCCATGTGTAGTGCAAGTAACACACACACGCGTCGGTACTGCTCTTTGCTGTCAAAGTAGAGCTGGCCCGCAAATAGATTCAGCTCGATTCGGAGGTGTGCGGAAGCGGTCCATTCCCTCGTCGGGGACTCTGGGATGGTGTAGAATGTGAGGTCTGAGAAGGACCGCATGGAGGCAGCGATTCGCGGTGCGTAAATGTGGAGTCGGACCTTTCCACTCTCGCGTATGGTAGGGAGTAGTTCGTTCGCCTCATGTGGGCTAATGACGATTGCAAGGCTGTTCCTCCCAGATCCGCTCGATAAAACCCAATTGACGGGGCGGAGGTGGTCTGTCAAGTGCACGACACTGGTCCGGTGGTGGTGATAGCAAAATCTGTGGTTGCAAGGGGAGACGGGGACCATTCTGCCATCGAATTCAGGGTCTTGTCGATCCCAGTTTGGGAGAACAATGGAATGATGTACTTGGAGGAAATAGGGAGTGACCCAGTACGAACGAAGTTGCGGAGGTCATCGTGCATGATATGCTTCGCAGGATACACCCTCGGAGGAGGCTTCACATGAGATTCCCGCTCGACCTCATGATTCACCTCCCGCTCCTGCTCTTCGGCCATCCTAACGTCAGTCGACTGATCTGCTCCGAGACGTTCCTGGCGTTCGCGTAGAGATGGGACGCCATTTGTTTCGGGGCGCAACCCAGCGACCTGTGCCCTCGATGCTGGTTCGTACATTTCTTCTAAGGTCCGGGATTCGGGCTGTAACCAGGAATTCCTCAAAACTCCAAGGTCCCCAGTCAAATCGTACAGCTTGTATGCTGAAAATCGCCAGTGATGGTCAGCTCCTTGCTCCGCCCAGTGCGGGAGATGGTGCACAATATCCCAACAAGTCTCGTGCATGGTCCAGCGGAGGATGTCAATCACCCGCACGCCATTCTCGGACTCCTGACCTCTGGGAATAAGCCCGCGAATCCGACGGTCGACTTCTCCTGGCGCAAAGAACATCACCGATTGCCCCTTGCCTAGCTGCCGCATCCTCATACACCCTACATCCGCTTAGTACATTCCCTCTCGTTTGTGTAACAACTCACCTTGTAGAAGCCTATCTTTAGTGACCTTCGGCCCGAGCGTAACTGCCGCGCGTGTTTCTTGGGGAAGTTTCAGATCTGTCCCTCGTGTATGTGCATCATCAAGGTATACGATGCACTTGTCGAGCTGCCGATTGAACGAAGAAGAGATTAGTGGTTCGACTGTTCCATCCTGGGTGAGCACGGTAAGGTGATCCGATTCGTTGAAAAAGATAGCTGCTGAGATATGGGGCTTGAGGGAGAGCCAGTGTCGCGCCAACTCTTCGTTCTGCAGCTCTAGCATTTGTGCCCCAACGTCCAATAACACCCGGATCTCGGGTTCGTGTATGACTAGTCGCTGTAGGAAAGCCTCTGCAGATTCGCGTTCGCCGTTGATACCTTCAGTACATTCGTAGTGGCCGTTTTCTGGTTGGAGAAGGTAATGCAAGACGAGTGCATTGGTGCTCAGCTGGGAGACGGGATCCTCCTGAGTTATTGACGTCGGCAAGAGATAGCGATTATCATTCGTGCCGCTGAAGCCTGTTGTCACATTTGACTTGTCTTCTACCAGATCCCAGGCCGACGTGGAAAGTTTAGACGGAAACTCCTTGGCCGCTCGAGGAAAGACTACTTGGGACAGATAGAAATCTATGACTCTTGTGTTTCTCGAGAACAGCGGGACAAGGTATTCGTCGACTTGCGTGTCGTCCTTTGTATTGACGCCATTAACCTGTTGGAGTGAAATGGGAATGCCTTCCCCAAACTCGACCCACTCATCGTATTCAATGTCGGGATTGTCAAGCTTGATGAGCAAATCAAAGCACTGAAGTACTTGCTGCTTCGTCAAACCACCGTAGTAATAGCTAAGGCAAGTCAGCGCAATGGCTACGTCCGGGTGACCAAACTCTGCTCTCAAGCTTGGCAGGTCCTATGTCTAGTTTAAGCCATGTTCCTTGCTTGGATAGACTACTGGGTAGGCTTACCTTTGCGCGATATGGCACAGCAAGTAATGTCCTACTCAGATCGAGTCCATAGTCCACTCTCCACCGGCGTTCCTTCAGCACATAGCCGAGGATCCCTTCGCCATCAACCAGGAGCCCGCGGAGTAAAAGGATCCCGCTCCATAATGTTGTTCCGGAGCAGTGCGATCTGATCAACTCGTGGTCTTCGACAGAAACTTCCTTCTGGATTATGAAACGGCGAGTGGCCTCTCGAACTGAGGGTGAGAGAACGGCGAGTGAAAGAGTGGATAATGCGCCTCCGAGAGCGTCTTCGGCAATGAGTGAAGATATCTGTCGAGACACCTCCCGTCCGAGAATTCGCATCGTAGGAAATCCTCTCTGAGACTGATCGAGCTCAAACATCTTTGAGAAACTTGCGTGTAGCCGCGCAGCATGTGCTCGTAATCGACTGAATACCTGCTGCGTCGTGGACCAACGATTTGGGTGATCTTCAACAGGCATTTGCTCGCCAGCGGTGTAGACTAGTTGATATCTAACGTGCAGGATTTCATCACTCTCGTCGAGTACGTCGCGTGATACGTTAGCTAGCCATCTTTGTAGATCTTTGAGTTGTTTAGCAGTTGAGAGTTTCTCGCGGTCGTCACGGGATGTTATGAGTGTATCGATGCACATCAGTTTCTGTGAGAGTAAATGTTCGGGTTGGACGACAAGAACACCACCCTCTATAGCGCATCGTCTGTAAAGAGTGTTGATGCTTTGGACCACGGAGGTGCTCATTTTCAGCTTCCGCGAGAACGGAACATAGAAAATGCGTCGATCAGCAAGACCAGAAAGTCTGCCGAGTAGCAGTTGGAACATTTGGTTAGAGAGCGGTTTGAGGGTCACAATCCTTACGAGATTGGAACCGTCGGCCAGGGTCGCGGCGACGAGGGGTACAATCACGGACGACTTGCCCTCTCCCATGTTGAGCTGAAACGATGCACTTCGCTGACATGTGGGAGATATCATCTCGCGCGCAATTGCTAGTTGTAGCGGACGCGCCAAAAAGTTCGCGTCGATCTAACGACACTACTTGTTAGTGTTTGTAAGTTTCGCAGGTAAATTAACTAACCTGTATCAGGAGCCAGTCAGGAGAACAAGCCGCGGCTACATCATCGCAAACGGTTTCAATTTCCCGGAGGATTTCCTCGTCCCAACGTCTCGAAAAATGCTCGAGAAGACGCTGAGATTGCTGATATTTGAGGAATGCTACTGCATAGCGAGTGATGACGTGTTTCCACTGGTCGGTCAGCGTATGGATGCGATCCCTAGACAGCTCTCGTAGGATCGATCGTGGTGTTATTCGAGGCCAAAGACCTGAGACGCTAGCAACACTTTCCAGTTTCTGAGATGGCGCTAGGGCCTTAGAAAGCTCAGAAAATATTATATCCTTTTTTGTAGAACACAAGTTGCGATATTGGAGTAAAGCCTCCTGCGGGGGAACGCCGCGACGTGCAGGGAGAGGAGCCGCTTTTTCCAGCAAGTCGTTGTGACTCTTGCCCAGGTCTTCTCCGTAGAGTTGTAGCAATGGCTCCCGGGATTGTCGGAACTCATAAATAAGGCGGCTAAGGCTATCTTCGCTGCTTAACGGTGACTTACTCTCGGCCCCAATCATCACGGTGGAGGGTATGGCGACATCGAACAGTTCGTAAGTCGGTGATTGTGCGAAGTTGACACGAGACATCAGCACTTCTCGAAGTGAAGGAGATATCACTTTGGGTGATTCTGCACTGAACCGAGGGGAAAACACGTATGCATCGTTAGGGGGAATCGTGATCTTGTAGCAGTCTACGATAGCTTGCAAGCGATTTATGTGGTCCCTGAGACTGATGTTTCGGGATATCGATTGCAGATATTCATCAACACGTTCCTTGCAACCTTGGGTGTCGAACCACTGGCGTGGAAGATTGCCGCGACTCTTGGGCCACTGTTCTACCATTGACCGCGCGGCAGTTGACGTTATTTCACTAATTGAGCTGTTATATTTCTGTCTTCGTTCCTTCTCAACATTCACATAGGCGGTTGCTCGGACCTTTATAGTTTGCGCAGGGGTTTTCTCCAGGGGAAGAGCAAACTGAGATATCAGATTCACTAATCGTGCATGGTCCGGGTACGTGCCATCTGAGAGGTCGTAGTGGGATGGTGAAGGGCGTGTAAGACCATGGAATCTTTTGTCCGTCGCAAAAATTAGAATGAGCGGGATGATATCCGCGCAATCGGCCCCGCTGAAGCTAGCTGCGGAAAGGCTGAATGCCGACCTGACCTTGGAGTCTTGAGGATCGTGGTTTAACGCCTCCTGACAGATGTCATATATAGTGGGCCAATCCCTCGCGAGATTGAAAGTAAGCCAGCGTTGACTATATCGCAGAGAGATCAAGAGAGGGGTTGTCGTCTCGGCTGTTCCAAGGGATCCCCATGATTTCACTGCGTCCCACAGTTCATAACATTTCTGAGAAAGGCAGAGTCGACCGCTCCATACAGACCACGACGCCTGGTAGGCAGCAAGTTCAGCGCTTCCCCCATTAGCTAGTACGTCCCTTGACTTGTAGGTGATGTCCTCCGGAATTGAAGATGACGAATACCGTGAGTTTTGCAGGTCATGTGGGTAGTACACCCTGTTACGAGAGGCGCCGCGGTGGAGCAACGAGGCGTCTCGAGGACGAATATCAAAGTCGACGGGTTCGTCATAGAGTGCCTCCATTTCCCGTGCGTGGTCGAGAATGGAAAGTATGGCTGTGTGAAAGTCGTGGTGCTGTGAGAGGATAGGTAGGTTGTTCCATTCCACCGTAGCCATCGACTGTAGATGTGGCGGATAATATACTCTACTTGGTGTCAAGTCGCTAATCAAGTCCAAGAGCTTTGCATCATCCTTGCCTAGTCTTTGAAACGACAGAAAGGCGGAACTTTGCAACATGTTAAGGGATTCTTCAGTCCCAGTATGCCCGAGTAACGGGTCAGGGAGGCAGTGGCTCGTAAGCGCGTGCAAATAACATTGATATAGCTTGCTACGTAGGCTCACGTCTCCAGTGAGACGTCCAAGATCGGTGTCGATCGTGTACTCATGCCATTGGACACGTCGCACCGTCCCCGTATTTATGGAAACACTGGCGAAGTCGCCGTCCAAGCCGAACCCAATATCTCCTTCTGGAATAATGACCCGTCGTGGCATCTCCGAAGACCCGTTGCTTGGGCACAAGATGAGTTGATTTCTGAGCCCAAACATGGTGCCACAAGACTGAAGTTTATCGATGACGTAGCCCGGCATGCTTCGACATTCCAATTCTGAGTCCTGATTGACGAAGAATGCGAGATGTAATCGACTGAGGGAAGCCTCTAGTGCGTGATTTGTGCGCGTAATGATAATATGCTCCGGAGATTCGAGTGCGGAAAATAGGCGGGATATCATTTGAAATGTGGCGGAATGAATATCGATCAGATCTACTGGAGCGGCGCTATCTCCAGAAATCTTGCGAAATAGCGACGGCGTATTACCTGTATAGACAGTGAGTCGCCAATTAGACGGATCTGGAGTCCAAGGAGATTCAATAGGGCGGAATTCGACCTCTCCGGTGCCAAGGTCAAACCAGTGTACATAGTCATCCACGAATGCCTTCGGAAAGTCGTCAACAATTACTTCGCGTGGAACGAACTGTAGGAGTCGAGAATCTCTCGGTCGCCGAGCTTGTAGGGTTAGATTTCCATCGCGCAACGAAAATAATAACTTTAACTCCCATTAGCCCCTGTACACATTGATGATAACAAAAACCCACCTGATACCCAGAGACATTTGCTCGAGTCATAAATTTCATTTCAGGGATGTCGGCAGGAACTACATCGAGAACCCTCTGCAAGGAGTACGTGAGTAGGGGTGAATCAGAATAACGATAACACCCACGGCTCCTAGGACGCTTGCGTAAGTTGAATGTTCGATAATCTCTTGCGGCAGTCTTCCAAGGGGTATCCCATCAATCAGTGATTTCCCGGTCAATAGATTATAGTGAACCTCCTGTCCACTTTCTACGATACAAGAGATCCACCGTGAGTTAGGACTGGGAAGCACATGCCAATTCGAAGAGATATGTCGGCGGAACCCAGGCCATAAACTTGCAAAGCCATGATCGAACCCTGATGGCTTAGATCGTGCGCATTCGCGGAGAGATGGTTCCAGAAAATGGAGGAGGCGGCGATGTCGATTGAGAAGGCGAATGACATGGCGAGAGTGATCGTCGTCAACAATCGATGGGGAGTTGTCGTGTACAATTACTGCACAACGCACTGCTATGGCGATATCGTCATCACTACCAAGTATCCAAGGGACGTGTTCCAGACAAACATCATAGGTAGAGAAACACGTCGCAGCCAGTGTGCAGAGTTGTTGACGCAAGTTCGTGCGCAACGTTTCATCTTCAGTCATGACTAACTTCGAACCAAGCTCGCTAATCCAGTTATCTGCTACGCTCCGAGCTTTCCGCAGCAAGGCATACGCTCTTTGACATATATCGCGATCACATGCAGCAGAAAGGAGGCGGCTGGTAATAAGAGCTAGAGATAGAAGAAGTAAGGCACTTGTGGGCAGCGGAGAGTAGTCTAACTTACCAATAGTCCTAATGGTGACCTCCTCTAGCCAATTGCCTTCTATTCTTCCAAGAAGGCTCTCTAGTTCATGTAGAAGCGTCCATCCAAAGCTGGGAATGCCAAGGTCGATGTGCCACTCGCGTACACCGTCTGACAGCGGGCCAAGATGCCAGGCTGCTTGAGTGATCAGCGTATGCACTTCCTCGCGTCGAAATGAGAGCGAGGGTGATGACAGCTCCCTTGCTATGTTGAGCCATTGCAAACGTGGCCCACTGCGCAACCCAGAGAACGCCATGTACTCATGAAGGCTCAGCTCAGAGGGGCAGTCGGACTGAGCAGCGATCACCTCATTAGAAGTATGGTGCGTTCCACAAACGAAGGAGTGAAATTTGCCGTATGGAGATGACACCGGAATAGGAGGAGTGCAGAGGTTTGCGGTGGTAGATCCAAGAAAAGGCCGCACCCATGATTCGGCGTTACGATCATACAATTTGAAAGACAGCCCGTTGTTGAGTAAAACATCTGAATCACTGGCAGGAATCCAAACCATCTTGTAATGTGATTGGTCGCGGAACGATTTTGTGGTCGACCCAATTGTGATTCGGTGGTATGAGTGACGCACGGCCCAATGACTTAAACCGGAGAAAGTTTCTAAGAGAAGCTCTGGTTGGTCAGTGTTGTCAGAAGCGTTGGGCATCCCGATGTCGCAGAGAATCTTGTAGGTTATCTCGCGCCACGTGGAAAATGCACGTGGTGGAGAAAGCTCGAATATTACCAATTGTGCTTGCACCGTCAACCGTGGCAGTGGCCATTCAAAGACATCAATCCACAGGATATTAGCTTCGTCGTTTATTCGACACTTTTGACAACGACCGTGGACTCGCTTCCCTTCATAATCCTCGACGAAATCGTGATTCATACTCGAGGCCGCATCCTTAAGTGACTGCCACTTCTTGTTCAGGACACCGAGTTCAGCACGCTTTTCCTCCCGCTGTTTCCCAGCATGTCGGTTAATATCGGCGTAAAGCTGTTGCAACTTCGGGGAGTTACGGAAATACCGCACGGCGAACGACGATTCGGTGGCCCTGTCTGAAAAGATGGATGTCGTACAGGAAGCGTCTTGGTGTCGCTGTAAAATATACTCTTCAATATGCCTAGCACGTCGCAAGGAGCCGGAGCGATGAAGGAGTAGAGGATGAAGGAAATCCCGAGGAATTTCCGGTGAATAAGATGCCAGCAGAGGACTTTGTTGGATAGTCAGCTTGTCCAAAGCCATCCAGAGATCCATGATGGTCAAAATCATAACCGAGTTATCCTCGGGACAGGCATTATATATCTCCCTCGCGCTGGCGTAATACTGCTCAACGCAGGACGCGATCACATCCGGAGCATTGCTGTCATGTTGAAGTGAATCAACCCAGGAATCGAGATATTTCTCGACGGACAACTCGAAGTCCGCGAGAGCAGTGCGCTTGCCTTTTGCAACAGCCGCTGAGAGTCTGCCGTCTGAAAAATGACTGAATTCGACGGTGTCAACAAGGCGTGGTGGATGAGAAGGTTCAAATGACTCCTGTGCGTAGCCGTGCGATGTTGCGTACTTAGCGTTTATGAAGTAATAACGCGAATTTTTGAGAGTGATTGCAGTGTCCCGGTCGTAGTCCAGTTCCTCGGGGTGCCACGGCGGAGAAACGGACTGGCTCGCCTGGAAACTCGACCACCGGTTTTGAAGAAGCGTCTCTGTCTCCTTCACCGCGTCGTACACGACTCGATAGACGTCGTCCGAAACAGCGGGACCTAACTTCGAGAGACGTCGCGCCATCTTAACCCTCATTAAGTACAGTGTCTCACTTGGAAAGCCCCTTTGGATACATATTTGAAAGAGGTGTGCGTGAAAAAAGAGAATAAATGTTTTGTACACGTCGCGGTCCAGGGATGTTTGAAGTGCCACCCTGATAACGAGCCATAACGGGGATCTGCGCCATGGCTTGTAAGTGTCTTTCCAAAGAACTTCATCCCCTATCCGTTTCGTGATACGATCTACAGTGGCCGGCTGACCAAAGCCTCTTAGAATCCCCACTAATAGTTCGGATATATATCTTGGGTCAGAGCTCTCGCGAACTTCGCGAACGGTAGACCCAGCCTTGACTGTAGTCGCAGTGGAATCTAACACGTCGACATCCATTTGAATGAGAAAGGGAGCTAGTTCCGTAAGAAAAATTCTGTTCCCATAGATCTCGTGGGAGACCTGGACCGCTGGACCAGGATAGGAGCAAAGGAGCTTTCCGTTGGTGGACATGACGACGGAAGCTTGCGGTGAGACTTCGAATATCTCGAATCGAACATGATCGATAAGCATTCGAACGATGACAGCGGCATTCTGGGCTCGAACATGCATGACGAAGACATCTGAAAGTCAAGGTAAACGATGATACAACACGCGAGTGGCAATTCCAGCCCACCTCCGATAGCAAGATCTGATAAGGCGCCTGCGAGTTCCGCTTCTATGAGCGGGGCCCTCGCAGTCCGGTAAATAGATCCCATCATTTTTTTCATCCGAGCCCATGACAACTGCTGAAGGGGCGAGAGATCCTTGGAGAAAGCTCAAGCAGCTCGTTTGAGGATGTGGCACAAAGCCACGTTGGTCACGCGTTCGGCTCCATCTGTCGGGGCCTTTTGGGGAAGCTTCGGGGGTAGAAATACATGGTCAACGACTGAGAGCAAGACCTTGGAATCAAAATCGAGTACAGATATGGTCATTTGGTTGGGAGAGAGGGGTGGTGGATGCGACTATAGAAGACCCTTTAATCTCGGCCTTATGTCTCGCCACCATAAGCGCCGTAAACAAGAACGGGGTCACAAACAACTGAAATCATGCACATGACCAGTAGGCGCTTGGGTAGGCGCTATGATAGGCGTTACGGGAAAGGATTAACAACGAGCGATTAATGAGCAGCAATGAAGATCCTTACCATCGCATTTTTCATGTCTTCCACGCTGGTAGTAGACTGTGACAATGATCCGTCCGCTATGTTCAACACCCCATCGCCAATTGTGGTTTCGTACCGTCAGTAAAGGGTCCAGTCAGGTTACGATAATCATCAGCAAAATAAATTAAAGATCCCGGCACTTGCCGTTGTGGAAATCGATTAGCTCAGATTCTAGCCTCTATGAGGGTATTATAGTCACTTGTAACCGGGCCGGAAGTGTAAAGGGGCGACTTAGAATGATTGTATTGGCCTACAAGTGTTTATAATATCCATCCATCCAGCCTCCACCCGTTCCGGTGTACAGCCCGCACATCCTCCTCCCCTTGCCCGCAGCAGGCTTTCTTTCTCTGGCTCCATCAAGAGGAGTGGTTTCCGACTATGACACCATTTATTCTCGCTTCCTTCATGACTATCCTCAATACGCATCTAGTCGGCATGTTGATGCCCTCAGGCGCTCCAAGTCTTGGACCAGATGAGACTTATGTAGACTATATGAGTGGCGCTCTCTATCCCACCAGTCTCATCTCAGTTCATGCCGAATTCTTACAAGGCGCTGTGCTCGGGAATACCCACTCGGAAAGTCCAAGGTTCGTTTCATCTTCTCAGATTGCACTGCACTTGGGGTCAGGCTTACTCATGCATATTCGTAGCTCGAAGCTGTCTGTGGCACTGGCAGCCACCGCGCGGGCTGCCATTCTCTCGTTCTTTAATGCGCCACCAGGATCAACGGTTGTATTCACAGCTAATGCTAGTGCAGCACTCAAGCTTGTCGGGGAGGCCTTGCCCTTCACTCCTGGTTCAGCTTTCCTCCTCCCAGAAGATGCACACAACTCTGTGCACGGTATTCGCGAATTTGCTCGAGCAAAGCACCTATTGTTTATCTTCCCTCCCCTCCACGTGGTGGCGTTCGAGTTCAAGAAGCATATGTGCGTTTAATTTGTTTCTATGCCACATATAGCCCCTGCTGACGAGCATATATGCGCCATCCAGGCACTTATTGATGAGCATCGGCCATCCACAGGCACCCCCGCGCTCTTTGCATACACTGGTCAATCGAACATCACTAACTCGAGGGCGGCGACAGCTACTGGGAAGATGTGCGCGCAGTCATGGCACTGCTGACGAGCGCACTCGCAAACGCGACTGCCCCTCTCGTCGAGGCTCTCGAGGCGGCCGAGCACGAGCGTCTGCTCACAGAAAATCCGACACCTACTACAGCACACTCTCGCACGTCTTCGGAATCACATATGCGGCCCTCATCGTTCCACCAACACCAATACCAGCAGCGGCAGGCACGCAGAGCATCATCGCACGTCACGTCCTTCGCACCGCTGCTGAGCCACCTCTCGCGCTTCACGGCGCACGTTGACGCCCTCACGAATGCACTACACGACGCGCAGGAGCACCTCGAGTCCTGCATCGCCTCTCTACGCGATGGCACCAGCACCACCAGCGGGAGCCCACAGGACGCACCCGCGCTGCGAGCATACGAACGTCTCAGGCGGGAGCTCGGCCTTGCGCTGCGTGGGTGTAAGCGCGGGCGCGAGCCCTTACTAGAGCTCCTACTCCCACCTCGCGCGCTGTCCCCAGATGAGGACGAGGACGAGGAGGTGCCAGCGCTCGGCCCCGACACTGAGAGCTCCAACTTGGACAAAGACGCGTCGTCCCACGCAGCTCTCTCGTTTCCGCCCTCGCCCACGCACGCGGTACTCGTGGAGGCACGGCCGCCCGGCAGTGAGGAGGGGGACGAGGAGGAAGACGGCGCCGCACACGATCGCAAAGGCGGCATGCTCGTCATAGGGCTCGAACGCCTCCCCGCACCCGGCATCAAGCAAGTTTTCGAGGCGGATGCTGGAGCAGACGTCGACGCCAGTCCCAATGCTGATGCGGACATGGATGCGGATGGTCCGCGTCCTCTAGCCCGTCCCCTGCTGATACTGGGAGAAACAAGCCCATCCGGTTTTCAATTTGATTCCTCGCCTCCACACCTCTACTTGTCCTCATAGTGGATAGTATTCGCGGGCCATATATGGTCAACCACAATTTGTGAGCCCCATGGACGTTGGCCCTCCCCTCCCACTCACTGATGCAACTCCCCTCGTAGATTGTGGACAGATATGTTATTGATGCTTTCCGCTATCAGGCAAGTCATATCTTCTCATTACTGTTATGGTACGTCTTGTTGTGTTCTTGTCATATTCACCTTGGCGCTGATACTCTCAAAGATATTCTTCCCACGCCCCGTAACAAACGAAAATGGCTACCACCCCCACGCTGCTTCCGCCGCAGCCGGGATTTAGATGCAGTCCGATGCTGCCATGTCTCCGGAGCTAGTGCAAGCGTCAATGCACTTGCAAATTCACTTACCCACAGCCTCAACAAGGTGGCCACTTCACCGCCATGGCACTACCCTCCTTACCGAATGTTCAACAGCCCTTAGGTGGGCGGCAGATACTGGGTAACACCCTGCCAACACCCACACATCTCACTCTCCACTCGAACCTTGCCACCTCATCTAGCACGTCCTCACTTACTGCGCCACCACCCGCATTGGTGCCGATTTCTACCATGCTTGTCCCCCAGATGCCTGCCTTGTTAAATCGCACTGACTCCACATTATAGTGCGCCTTTCTTGCACCTTTCGAGGCATTCTACGACGCCTTAAAGGACGCGAAGGAACTCAAGGCATGGCTAGGGGAGCAACTTGCCAAGTCGTAGGCCTTGCAGACTGGATTTGAGGCCACGATCGATGCAGCCATTGAGCGGCGTGTGGATGGGTTGCGTGATGAGTTTGCGAAACTGCAACGGCGCGTCAATGAGCTAGAAGGTGCACACGGTACGGATTCTGACTATGGAATACGGGCTCCGTGTTATGGAGACGGAAGAGCGTCGCAAATGGCGAGCTGGCGGTGCAAACAGTGGGTGACTATCAACGTACACAAATAAGTTACTTTGTAATTTTTTTGATGGTACCGTCTATAGGAGATTTATTTGGGAGAAGTTTTTTTTTTCATCATTGGTCTCTTGGCTTAGTGGTGATATTGGTGGTGATATTGGGGTCACACGTTCGAATCTGTAGTAGTGCAGTTTTTATAAATAAGATGTACCATAATTAGCGATCGAGAACTTGAGAATGATAAGACCAATAGGAATGATAAGAGCTGAAACAAATCTATAATATAATCAATATAGCACATCATAATTTTTCTGGTAAGTTTCCCTATATCATTACAATAGGTTGTAAGCCCCCTTCCCACTTGCAGGTATTGGAAGACATAAAATCGATTATAATTCACAGAGACAATTGCAATTTACAGAGAAAATTGGAACAGATTATCGAATGACAACATTTTGTGAGCGCTCCCAACTCTTGCCTGCATTGGACCGCTTGTGGTATTTGCAGCCGCTTGCAAGTGCTTATAAGTGTCAATAATTTCCCTTTTATTTTGCTGATGATAGTCCGCCTGGGTCGAAGTGGGAGTGTTTCCGATCATGATCCTGGTGGACCCTGTAAATCACGAGTCACCAATGGGGCTCGTGACGTACCATAGAGCTACCGACGCTGGCCACCTATAATGACCTCATGGGCCTCTAATCACATCAGGAGCCTGTACAAAGATGAAGGTTCATACAGCATCACGAGACTCAAAATAGAAAAGCTTTAGGAACACTGACTCCGCGACTCGGACTTCGAGTCGGAGGTGTCACGGACTGATTCCGGGCCGGTGGGACCGGCGACCACATAGCACTGACCACGTCGAGTTGTGTTTCCCTTGGCGTTACCCAAACTTGTCCCCAGTAGAGAATGCTTTATTTTATCCTGCTTTGTAGTTCACGCAGAAACTCGACCTTTCTCCAAGAAAACCGGGGCTAGTAGTGTACGCATCGTAGTCTTCTCCGGTAGTGTCATATACCGACTGTGTGACAATGACTAGTTCATGAATGATGGGATGGTCATTCTCGGGCCATCCTCGCGACGAGCGAGTAAAGACTCGGTTCTCCTTGATCCCAAGAAAAGAAAAATAGATTGCGCAAGTAAAAAGCGAGTGTGCCTGGGATCTCGCTAGGGTAAGAGATCTGAACTGTCCGCACGTTACAACTAAAAACACAACAAGCAAAGAACGAGTGAGGGAGAACGAGCAAGTAAGCAAGCAAAGGAAACAGATACAGAAAGAAAAAAGAGAGTCATTGTGTGATCAAATGAGCGCTGCGCTTGTTGTGGTTGCTATTGTTATTGTACAGATGGGCGTGAATCGTGAGAACAAACGAGGGTATAGCATATTCACATGACGACACGAAACCTAGACATTTTCCTCAAGCATCGTCCAATGTCATGGGATCACACCGTTTCACAGTGCCGATCATGTCCGACCCTTTCCGCACGAAAACAAGCTAAGGGGACCCAAAATAAAACATCGGCGACGGGACGAAAGAAAGTAAAGAGAGTGCGTGAACGTACCATGTAAGGATTCGCCGTCGAGCCCGTAGTGTCCGCGAGCACCTCTTCCTTCGAGACGACGCTTACCTCCGAGTCATTATACTTGAACCACGAATCGGGGTTCTCGGGCAGATGCCGAGAGTAGAAAAAGTAGTGCCCCCACTGCGGCGTCGAGCCGCGATGGATGAACACGGACGTGAGCTCGTAAACAGCTTCGTGCTCCTCCCGCCAGATATCCTCGAGCTCCTGCTTCATACTCGCCGCGCTCGCGCGCAACATGTCGAGCTCGTCGCTGACGTAATCCCGCTCGGCGCTCAGGTCGGACAGCAGCTGGTCGTCGAGCTCCGGTAGGAGCATCGTCTCTTGTAAGCCCTTGAGGATATCATGGGTATTTCCAAGAGCTGATGTGAACGGTGCATACTAAGAGGGGGATGGGTTGGTGCGCCTGAGAGATGACAATGATCAGCGCCACATTACACGCACCTGTCCCGTTTTGAGTAGATGAATCCGATCGTGACACTTGCTCAATTCCGACAGGATGGCTTTCGAGCGCACCTTCTTGTCGGGGTTGGCGCTGTCCAAGAAGCGATCCATGCAAATTGTCTCTCCGAACTTCACGTACGCTTGAGACTTCCATGATTGGCCAGTCTCGCGGTCCCATTGCACCCTCTGTCAAAGACCATCACGATTGAATGACCATGGAGCCGCGTGGAAAGCCAACGCGAACGCACCTGAAGCTGGATCTGCAGCACAGGCGGAAGGTCGACGAGGGTGATCTCCATCGAGACCGTGTTCGAATCCAGCTGCGCCGTGGAATGGAAATAGCTGCTGAGGCCGTCGTAGATGTCGTATCCCTCGTCGGACACGCTGACGGGAAGTATGGAAAAGACGTTTTCGGAGTCGTGAGTTGAGCCCACTCGACCGGCTTCAGGTGTGGGCGCAATCAACCGCTGCCGGAGGGTCCCATAGAACAAGCTGAGGTAGATTCGTATCGGAAATTTCCGAGCTCGAAGAGGGAGGCCACGCACCGCTTCACCACGCTTGACTTGCCATCTTCTGACTCGTCCATCCCATCAAACTTTAGCAAGGCAGTCTCGATCTGGAAGACGCAATTATCCATGCACTCGGAAACGTCGTGCTGTCGTCCTGCGAGACATGACCCGTCAGCGTACGCCCCAAAAAGAGGTGGTCAACGCACCGAACATCATGACAGATTCCGACGTCTTCCTTTGCGGCAACGGTGGTTTCGCACCTGACTGGGCCGGCGCTTCAGCATCCTTCATCTCAACATCCGTAGCCGCGCCGGCACCCGCGCTCACGCCCAAGCCCGATGGGCCAGCGTCGGCGCTCTTCGAGATAATCACAAAGTTGTCCTTGTCCGTGACAGAGTCAACGGACATCCGGGATCCGACGTCAGCCTCCTTATCCCGCGCGCGTTTGCCAAGCACAGACGATGACGATGCGCCTGGAGAACCTACCGGAGATCCCGTGCCCGTTCTCGTCCCCGCGCCTGCGACGGGACCGGCGCGGGGGGCTGGCGCGTCTTCTACGAGCGTGGCGTCAGTGTCGTTCGACGAATCTGTCGCCGTCTGCTCGATGTCGTCCTCTTCGTCCTTCGAGGTGACGAGCGCGAGCTTCGCCAGCTCCATCGTCGGAGTCACTGACGCGATGTCGGCATGCTCGAGGTGCCAGAAGAGCTCTGCGAGCTCGCTGACGACTGTGCGCGAATAAGTCAGTCGAGCAGAGTAGGTGAGGGGGTGATACGAACACTTCTTTGAGCGCAAGATCTCTTTGCGTGTTACTAGGCGCCCGCCGACACGATGCCGCTTTAAGTCGTCGTCCGTAAGCTTGTCTTCGTCCACAGTTTTCCTTGTCGAATTTAGCAGATGCGCAACGGCATCTCGGAGGTCCTTGATGGTATAGAAGTACTGGGATGCGCCAGTCTTAAAAAATGGAGTATATGCGAGAACGAGCAAGGCAAACCTGTAGGAGCGAGTTCAAGTAACACGTGTTTCCGAGCTGATTGAGACCTCTTGGCCAATCTTGACGCGTAGCAGGGACCATCTCTCCAGCTAGAGCCAGATGTAAGTGCCCCTTTCGAGCACGGCGGAGAAAGGTGCCGACGTACGATCGCTACCCATCTCGAGGAACTTGCGCAAGCGGTCGCTATCTCTCATCTCCGCGATGACCGCAACCGCCTCGCGCATCCTGTCCACCTGATTTGGTTGATCCTCGACCTATCCCAACGAGCAACAACTGTGTGTTAGCAGCACTCCCACGACAAACGAGACGAAAGGCGTACCCGCATCGAAAAGACGGTGATGAGCATCCCGTCGTCGATCTCCGCTGGCACCACGAGCGTCGCGTATGCGCGCTCGGGCGTCATCCCGCCGTCCTTCGCCTGTTCCCACTTCTTCCACAGCGCCTCGCTCCCACGCACCTCCGCGATCCGCCGGAACGCGTCGTTCGCCACCCCCAGCCGCATTCCGTCGCCTCCAGCCGCGCCGGCACCTTCTCGCCACGCGCGCCGCACGGCCTCCCTCCACGCATTCTCGACAAAGTCGTCCGGCACGTCGTAGTCGTAGTCAACGCCGAGCGTTCCATGCGGGCCAAAACCGAGAGTGGCGGGTGCCTCCTGGAAATCTTCGCGCGTGAACCTACCGCGCTCGCGCTCGTCAAAGACGAACGATTGGAGCATTTGTGCGGGCTCGTCGGTCAGAGTGGTGACCATTTGGCAGACAGTGTAGAACGAGGAGAAGTACTCGATCGTCTGTGCGGGATCACAGCGAACCTGCGCAAAGTAAGCGAATGCGAGCAGTTCTGCGAACTCGACGTTAGAAATAAAAGCCAATGAACGGAGGTCTGTTGGGAGAAACCTGGAGAATACGTTGATTTTGTCAAGCCGAGATGCGTTAGGGATTCATCGATTTTGTCATATTCACTTAATATCTGCGGGAGCTGACCCCGAGCGACTGCAAAACTGAAGTTAGGGTATGCACGGTCTCCCAGGACAGAACGGGCCTTACTTTGGTCCGGATGAGCTCCGATCGCACGCTGGTACTCTTCCCGAGCACTGTCTATTTTGACCCAGAGCTTATGGGGACTCGCGTATGCCTTGAGTGCGGGAGCTGCGATATGCACAATAGCCCGAGTCAGCTACCGTCCTACACCGACCGCACAGACCTTCGACCCACCAAACCTCTTTGAATAATCGGCTACCCAGGCTTCTAACTCCACCCAGGCGCGAAGTAACTTGCTGCGCGCGAGCCTACCTGCAGGCGTGGAATCTATATGAGGCGGACTAAGCACCACATCCGGCACAGGCTCGGGGGTTTGCCTAGTTTCAAAACCCAAACACCCAAATATGCGGGAGCTGAAGGCAAACGCAAATTCTCTTAGGGGAAAAACAGGGGGAGGGGCACAATGTCTCACAGTGTATCACTCCATCCAAGTTTGGTCTGGAATGTCTTTCTTGACACAGGAAGAGTCCTCGTTTCGCCTTTCCAGACCCGGTTTTCTATGATCCTGTGAAGAAACAGGTGTAAGCGAATGCGATATACTCACACCGACCGAAAAAAAAAAAAAAAAAAAAAGCGCTTACGTTAAGATCGTCTCGAGAGTTATCAGCGCCGCTAGCTCCCCACACTTATCCGGCGGCGGGTTTTCTACTCTGTTCTTGACCAGGTCTTCGAGAAGCTTCACCGGTATGACACCAGGGATGACGTCCGACGCGATTACGTAGAACGAGCACTGGCAACAGACATACAGATCCAGTAGATCGCCCTCGCTATCCTCGCGTTCGACTTCCATACGAGCATCGTCCACCGCTTGCTCCAGCTCAGTCGTCGCCGTAGTCGGGTCGGAGCCTCGCAGAGTCATCTTGCGATGGCGGAGCTTGGACCGTTCTTCGTGCTCCCATTCGCTCGCATTGAACGGATGCGTGAGGCGGCGCGCGTCGACGGCACGCTCGTAAGCGTGGAAGTGATGCGTGACGTTGGCCGGGCCCATCGGCTGCTCGCCGTCGCTGACGCACGAGCTCGTCGACCGGCGGCGGGACTGGTCCGGGAGGGTGCCATTGAACGAACGCGCGAGGGGAGGGTTCACCGAAGACGATTTCCATATGAGGAGCACCCAGCCATTGTGCTTCCGGCAGTAGTATGCGTTCGGGTGAGGGACGGCTGTGCGTGCCTCTTCGGCGGTGGGGAAATAGGTAGAAGGCGCATGCGCCGAAGCGTGTGAGGGGCCCACGTGCAAGGAGGACCCACTATCCGAGGATCTGTGCTGTTTCGGCGACTCGGATTGCGTGGGTTGTGGTTGCGCGGGAACGGGAATGGGAGCGGGAGCGGGCAAAGGTTTGAAATCGGGAGGCGTCACGGTGACAGAGAAGAGCGTGTGCTCGGAATTGTGCAGCCGGTCTGCGAGTATGGGAGGCAGGATGCCCAGGCCGGGGCGGGCGTGGGCCTCCCGGACCCGCGCATCCCACCAGCGCGCCTCTTCCATCTCGTTACGCCCATCGATGGGTACAGAACGCCGCGCAGACCCGGTGGTCCACCCATCAGTCGAACGTATTACCCCAGGTCGGCGGGGGAACGCTGGCGGCCCAGCGGTTAGTCTGAGCGAAAGGGTCACTCGAGGTATTCCCATAAAAATGCCCACCCTGGGCTGGCCACGGTCCTTCTTGAATACTTCCCCAGCCTCCTCTCGGGGTGGCGTGTCGTATACGAATGGGCGACCACCTTGATCGGTCGAGTAGTTCTCGAGCGCAGGTTGGTCCGAATCGTCTGGAACAAGCTCTGGCTCGCGAAAGGGCGACTTTTCTGGTGCTTGTACTGTATAATGTCCCGTGGATGCCGATCCTAGGGCAGGGGCTGCAGGGCGGTTGGGCAAGGGTGGCGGGCGCTGGTTCTGAACCTGGTTACCATAGAACGTGGATGGGGGAATTGATGCCACTCCTTCCGGTGTCGATATAGGGTCAGACCTTGCGTCAAAGGACTTCTTATAGTCGTTGTTTGCCATGAGGATGAAAGCGTATGGTGAAAATGGAAGAGGGTAGACGCGAAGATCAACGGTTACTGTTACAATTGCTCCGAAAGACCTTCCTTCCCAAGTAAATTATTCTCGAGTAAATGCGGGTTGATCAAAGACTTGGCGTGATCTATTGGTGACGGTGTTGAGAAAAAGTTTGCCTGCAAGCTGAGGCTGAGGCTGAGGCACATGTACGCCACGGCTGGGCTGACGCGTCTGAGAGTCTGAGACTGCGCATGCGCGTTATATGCGTCCATCAAGCAGTGACAAGCCTACAGAGCTTCAGCGCTCCGGCCCCAGCGTCGTGTATCACTGTATGGTACGGTACGGTACATGTGGTATCTTTATACACGTCCCTAAGGTATTAAAAGCTGTTCGGAGAAAGGTAAAGTCGCTTGGGTGAATTACTGCCTGCTTGCAGATTGACCTGCGTCCTCTCCTTGGATCTTTCTGATCGGGGGGAAATAAATGAACATCAAGATCGTCGCTTACTATCGTAACTGATAGGCGCGTCGCCTCGAGGTGTCTATCTGTGGGGTTACCATTGGGTTAATGTACCCCCACCTAGCGGGTTGGACCTACTACGGGATGCTACTGTAGGTCCAAAATGCACCTCTGTTGACCCCACCTAGCCATTCCCCACGTCGGCACGCCATGCCCCCTCTGAAGTACGTATGAGTTCGACGGAATTTTTTGCTCTGATGACGCCCATGTCACGTCTTGCCTGAGACGTAGTTGAGCAGCATACGTCGATATTGTCCTCATCCCGGGGAGAGTCGGCCTTCTTGTTGTTCTATATTTGCTGGTCATACCGATTTCAATGTAAATTCCAGTTATGAGCTCCCCTGAGGGAAGTATTTGAGCAGCATCTGTAGTAATTAAGATGTCCGGATGTCTGACTCTGCGCTTACGTTCTGTCGTATCAGGTGCAGTACAAACAGTATTGCTGTCAGTATGAGGGTCTTAGAGAGAATGTAGTCCTATACCGGCGCTAGCGAGAGCCAAAGTGGTGTGTGGGTTGGTGATGAAGTTCAAGTCGCGCCACGACCTCCTTGACAGCTCGCCGCTCTGGCCACGGCAATGGCCAGAAAGTCATCCATCTTCGTGGCATTGGTTTCTATCGCATCTGCTGGTCTCGTATACCGCGCAACGTTCGACTCTGCCATCACATTGTCTCCGCAAGGATGCCGTATGTCCTATATGTCACCATCTTACCTCGTCCAGTCCCAGTTCGATACATCTTGGACGCCCCTCGCCAAGCGGTACTCTCTTTTGCTCTACAGGGAGGTTGGGTGGGAGGATAACCAGGTACGTCTTGCTCAATATCCTCTCATGTATCTTTACGAACCAAGTAGTCTCGGGGAGTTCCAGTCCTTTTCATCCCGGGCAATGCTGGGTCGGCCCACCAGATCCGTTCAATAGCATCGTCAGCCGCACGACAATATTATGCGTCCCCGTACACCTCCTCGCCTGAGTTCACCTCACGCGCCATTCAGCCGCTCGACTTCTTCGCTGGTGCGTCCCTTCGTTTCTGCTGGCCGCGCTAGGTTGACTCGCCATTAGTTGATTACAATGAAGACCTCTCCGCGTTCCATGGGCCAACCCTAGACGTCGAGACAGCCTACGCGTCCTAGCGCCATATCCTACATACTCTCGCTTTACCCGCCAGGTACACCCATCGTCCTCATGGGCCATTCCATGGGAGGCGTCGTTGCAACGTCCCTCCTACCCTCCGCGAATATCTCCGCCGTCATTACAATGTCGACTCCTCACCAACTCCCTCCTGCGCGCTTCGACCGCCGTATCGCTGCCATCTACAACGAAAACCGAGCCGCGCTTGTAACTGCCAACACGCCCATCCTGTCGCTGTGCGGGGGCGCGACCGACCTCATGGTCCCATCGGAGTCGTGTATCCTACCACAAGCCGCTGATGTGGACGTGTATCGACGGACCGTGTTCAGCAGTGCTCTCGAAGGGTGCTGGACAGGTGTTGGCCACCAGGTTGTGGTCTGGTGCCATCAGGTGCGCTGGCGCGTCGCTCGGGCTGCGCTCGAGCTAGGTGCTGCTTCCACCTCCGCGGAGCGCGCTGCCATCTTAGATCGCTGGCTGCGCGACGGGCGCTCACTCCCACCGGCGCTAGGATACCCCGCACAACTTCGTTTGAATCAAGCCAGCTACACTGTCCTCCCTCCAGCGCCCGTCGTCCTGCGGGCTTTGCGCGGCCCGAGGGCTGTGTACCTTACACCAGTCCCAGAGACAGGTTCACCGACGAAGTTCGTGGCCTATGTATCAGAAGGCTCGGTTCTTTCCATGGGACCCTACCATACTTCCTCGCTGTCTGTGTCTTTCCATCTATGCTCATCTATGACCGATGATGCATACTCTACCCCATCTCCTGCCTGCGAAGGTTTGCATCCCTCGTCCCTGAAGTTAATCCCCAACCCCTCTCCTGAGAAACCATTCCCTGTCCCTCATGAAGGCGTTGACGAGTCAGAGGGTGTTGTTGTCTTTGAGGCGGCCTTGCCAGAGCGTAACGGTAGTGAGCATCGTTGGGTCGCTGTAGCGTATACCACCAACGAGGAGCGTGGATGGATACTTGGTGGCTTTGTAGAAGATGAGCCTACGGTGAGGAAATTCGGCGTTCACGGTACGTACTCAACCAAATGCTATCGTTCTGGTGCCGATGAATCTCATACCTAGACCTGCTCTACAAGGGTGTGACTGTCCCGGTCAATCCAAATAACGTGCTCTCCGATATTCAACTCCCGTCTTTGCTTTCAAACGCTTTGGTAGTATACCGCGTCGGAGCAACGTACGCGTCTGATCAGGGGTGTAATGGTGCGTATAACTGTTTGGGCCCCTGCTGTCCCACTGCTCATGTCACACAGAGCCACTTCTTCCACCACTGCTCGAGCACACCTCGCCCTCAGAGGCCCATTTCCATCCTCTCATGCACGCCCGACAATTACTCTTACACACACACACCGCCGCGCCATTCACATCGCATCCGCACACACGCGGTCTTAACCTCACCTTGTACGCGTCGCCCGATTGCAAAGTCGCCTCTCTGCACCTACGCGTGGAACTGGCGGGCTTCCTTCGGCCGTGCTGGCGCTCGGTACTGGACCGCCGTTCCCGGCTGGGCAGTGGGTGTCGTTGCGTGGATGTTATCCAGCGCTCTCGGCGTATACGAGGGTGGAGGTAATGTCCGCCGTCGTTTTTCGCCGGCCTTGCCCCCACTGACGCATATAGGAAGCTCCGATGCCTAGCGTGTCCGAATCGCTCTCCATATTCACACGCGAGACTTTACCTCGCCTTTTGGGAGCTACGCTCGTCATATCACTTCTTCCTTTACCTAAGGACTACGTCCTTGGCAACGAGGGCGAGGTCGCTTTTGCGCCGCTGACTCCCCTTGTTCTTCTGATCGCGACGGGTTTAGTTACAGTCAGCTGGTGGGTACTCTGCATTGTCATGTGGCCCATCCGTAAAGCAGGGCGCGTCCTCACAAGGTAACCCAAACCGCACCGTCTTTCGCTCGAAACCTAAATAAAAAATATCCCCCCATCAATCAACAGAAGGAAAGCCGACGCCGGTATCACCCGAAACACCGTCCTGTCAATGCTCCTCATCCTTCTACTCATCGCGCTCGTCGTCCCCTGGCAAGTCGCCTTCCTCGGCTGCTGGATCATCCACCTCGTGACCTGCGCAACGCACGATCCTCCAGCACCCGGAGACGTGCCAACCCCACCCCCGACACGCCCGCGCTCGCCCTCCCCTGCCCCCGCAATCCGCTACCCCCCGACTGCCGCCCCGCAACCGCCTCACGACGCAGAGCACGCGCTACTGCTCCTGACGTGGCTCTTGCCGCTCACGGCACCCGTGCTCGCAGTCTGGGCGCGCACGCTCGCCACTGCGGGACTTCGCGCCGCTGGCGATGGGGGCGACCATAAGTGTTTGGTCTGTCGTGCCGTACCTCGTTCTCGTGGATTTTGCGTCGTGGACGCGCGATGCGCTCTTCTCGCGAGACCGGTGAGCTCCCCCTTTTCTCTCTCTCTCTCTCAGTGCTGATGGGAATGATGGTAACAAAGGCTGGAGCTGGTCTCGGCACGCTGGTGTTTGCTGCCGCCTGCGGTGGTTGCGTTCCTGCGTGGTGCGCGACACACATATGAGGTCTTTGACTGGGTCTGGGTCGCGGTGACCGTACTGGTCGTGCTTAGAGTCGGACCGAGATATTGGGGCGCATCGTCGTGGTCGATCGTGTTAGGGTTGCGAGAGCAAAGCCCATCCTAACCCTCGGTCTTTACGTAAACAAACAGCATATATTTATAATCGTACAGGTGCGGTTCACGAACCGAACAAGCACGCAAGAAATGGGACTCGCAATAAGTTAGCTAGATACATATGATACATAACACATTAAAAGTTTTGCGGGAACTCTCAAATGTCCGTCTATCTGCGCATACAGGTCTACCGACTTTTTTTCATACCGTGTTCCTCGCGCGTCCAGGATCACGAGTCGACACAGGTGGCGCGACGACCTGTCGCACTGGCGCAGTGGGTGGGTCCACTTGCCCAGCGGCGGTGCGTACAAAGAACGCGCGCACGCGGCGCGAAACGTAGAGTGCGCCGAGCCAGGCACCGCGTACCATCCACGCGAGACCGAGGGCAAGGCGGTGACAACCATACACGATGAATTGGAGGCTGATGAGTAGGCCCGCAAGCGCGCACATGACGAGCACGGCTGCAGGCCACGCGGTCCATGCGACGGCGCCGAGGAAGGTGACGAGCGCGAGGACGGCGAAGACGAGCGCGACGAGGGGCAGACGCGAGGAGAGCGCGAAGAAGAAGTACGAGCCGTAGAGGTCCACCGCGAGAGACTGGGATTCGTGATCAGAATTTTTCTTGCGCGCGCAGGACGGGAGGAGGCTCACCTGGAATTTGCGCACGTCGGCGCCAGAGTAGGCGAATATGAACCAAACGTCGACAAAGAGCCCGATTGCGGCGGCCACGCTCGAGATGATCAGCGCGCGTTTGGCGACGCTGTCGACGTCGAAGAGGTTGCCAGAGGAGAAGCCGAACACAGTCGTGTCGACACTATGTAATAGTAACGTCAATCTAAGGTACAGAAAACACTATTTGGACGAAAATACCCACGCAGCGATGGAAAGTAACTGGGATAGTAAATAAGCTCCTGCATCCCACGGGAAGGACGAAAGAGGGTCGTGCTTACTGATGCGCCTGTATAATACCACTCATGTACCAGCTTGACGAGGACCCGGTCAAAGTCCGAGTCGAGCTGTGCTTCGCGTAGATCCCGGTGGTACGTCAATGTGTCAAACGTGCTGGATGCATACGACATTCCAGACGTAACAGAAATGGTGTCTGAGACATAACTTGTCGGAAGTAGGGAGGGCAAGATGATGGATATCGTTGAAGGCGCATTGGTATTTGTACGGATCTCGAGGGAATCGGGGTAGGTATTCGGAGATTCGTCGTAAAGTATTGGAGGTTCCCAGGGATTACAGGCTTTGGTATCTTCTGCCTCGCTGCTGCTGTAGGGGTAATCGGATTCGCCGGAGCGCTCATCCGCAGAGTTGATACAGTAACCTTTGACTTTCTTGCGCCGTCGAAGACCGGGGGGAAGTTCTTCAGAGATCGCGCTTGACCATGGCGGTTGATCTTCGCACTCGTCTGTTGTGGGCGTAACCAAAGTGTCAGAAGGGTCCTTGTCTCCTAGTGATGTGACAGTGAGACTTTGACCAGAGAAGATATGATCTACACTCACCCGAGCTAGCTAACGAGAGATGGTCCGAGTCGCGGTCATGTTCGATTGGAGATAACACGGCCGACTGTGGCGGTCGTAAGCGAACGAGGAGAGAGGCGCAGGGTTGGTGTTTCTGTGCCACAGATTTTCTTCGCGCAGCAGGGACGCCGAATAAGCGAAGCTCCATGTCTGAGGGTTGGATAAGCGCCGCACGTGCGGAAGAGTAAGCGAGGGCGCACATGGTTCTGTACCCTGCTTCTTTATGGCCTCCCCGAGAGCCATCGAGGCGGACGCAACGAGGTGGCGACGCTTCCGACTTTTAGCTTTACTCTGGGACTTGTGCCAAACGTCTAGCTTGATTTGCGTTTGATGCCGCGCGTGGTGACTGTAGGAAGTCAGATCATCAACCAGGAACTCGAGGGCGAACTCGAGGGCGGAACATACAGAAGCATTATGTCTCTTTGATTCGGGTTCTGGCCGTCGACGCCGAGCATGACTTCGTGTTTATGCTGACCGTCGACTTCTAAGGTGATGATGGGCCGCCAAGACCTCTCTGGGCGCAACATGCCCATGTTCTGGGACCGAAGGACTAGTCGTCAAGGTGAGAGATAGAAACGGGCTGTGAACAGAGAAAATAATACCAGTGAACTGCCATGGTCTGAACGAAAGAAGTAGTAAGCAGGGAATAGACAGAAACAGTGGAAGAATAGCTACTCATTGATGTCAAAGTATTGGTCAATCGAGTCAACTCGAGTTGCGGAGCGCATGTCTCAATAAGCAATGGTGTCAGGACTGGGGTGTATGGGACCGCTCAGTAGAAGGACATGGTAGAATGATTCCCAGCGAGGGAGGGAGATGACACAGCCAATACTTCTCAGCCAATACAAATTACCCACTTGGGGAACCGGGCCGCCGCACTCTTAGCGACTCGATCACCTGACGAAGGACATCTCCGGACCCGGATCTTACAGCTGAACCAAGTTCTTAACGCGGACGGAACAAGAGCATATAGTCCAATCCCTTATCCCTGACCCCCCAAATCTATGATTCCCTCACGAAATGCTGCGACTTCCAATGCGCGTATCATCTCTCGCGCGGTGCAGCGCTCTAATCGCATATGGTTACCAGCAACCACTTCCCACTTAGTCTTCAGGGCGACGCGGACTTTGTCATTGTGTTCAGAGCAAAAGAATGTGAGGCCAACATTTGGAGTGCGTAGGTTCGCCACACTTTCAGGTGCATACATAGAGCTCTCCGACAGGTGCCGACGATTGATTAAGCGCATACACAGAGCCGATTCTCGTCCGAAAACCTCATTTCGACAAGATACTCATAGCGAATAGGTGAGAAGGAATTGTCCCGGTGCGACTTGTTCTTAATAGGTTTTAGAGGAGAAATTGCGTGTCGTGTCATCCGCACCGCAAAAAAACTCGGCATTCACACTGTGGCTGTATACAGCGAAGTCGACGCAGATTCCCTTCACGTAAAGATGGTGAGGTATCGATAATTTCTTGTGACGCTCGGCAAACCGACTATGCTTTCAGGCAGACGAAGCTTTCTGTATAGGCCCTGCTCCATCCTCTGAGAGCTACGTGAGTGTGCAACTCATCTGTCGTCTTGCGTTTATGGACGCTCTCGCAGCTAAGAATAGATAAGATCATCGAGGTATGCCGTCGGAGTGGTGCACAGGTGCGTATACACTATCTACCAAGGCTGGACATGGTACATATACTCATTTATGTTGCAGGCGGTACATCCTGGGTTGAGCTCATTTACTTGCTGTTGTCTCTTGGGTACTAATGTCCCATATTTCAGATATGGCTTTCTCAGCGAGAATGCAAATTTTGCGGAACAATTAGCCAGGGAAGGCATCACTTTCATTGGCCCTCCTGCAAGTGCAATCATCAGTATGGGGTCCAAGAGGTGACATGCGCTTTTCGTCTTACTCTTAATGTAAGCTTATTTCTTTCTCAGTGAATCCAAGACTATCATGACAAGTATGGTCTCTTGTCCTGCTGTGCTACCAAAGCGGCTGATTATTAGACCCCATCTGCGATCATTGACTTTATAGACGCCGGCGTGCCTTGTGTTCCAGGATACCATGGCGCCAATCAAGCCCCACAACATCTTCTCTCAGAGGCCGAAAAAATAGGTGCTTAATACGACTTTTACCTACTTTGAAACTGCCTCATTTCGCTCGTCTGTCAAGGTTTTCCCGTTCTCATCAAGGCTGTCCATGGTGGTGGTGGCAAAGGCATGCGCACAGTCCATAGTGCTTCTGCCTTTTTGGATGCGCTAGAATCCGCGCAGCGTGAGGCGCTTAAGGGGTTCGGAAATGCTACTGTCCTGGTGGAAAAGTTCATCGAGCGACCAAGGCATGTCGAGGTTCAGGTATTTGCCGACACCGCAGGAAGCACAGTATCTCTCTGGGAGCGCGACTGCTCTGTGCAGAGGCGGAATCAGAAGATCATCGAGGAGGCACCAGCGCCGGGGCTATCACCTGAGTTGCGCGCAGATCTGGGTGCCAAGGCAGTTGCCGCGGCGAAAGCTGTCAATTACGTTGGTGCTGGCACCGTTGAATTCATCTTTGATAAAGATACGGACAAGTTCTATTTTATGGAGATGTATGGGCACGTTCTGGGGGCAACTTTATCAGGGCTAAGCACCCGTTTTTCAGGAACACGCGATTGCAGGTTGAGCATCCGGTCACGGAGATGATTACGGGGCTTGACCTCGTAGAATGGCAGCTTGAGGTACGCACAGCGGTTGCAGCTCCTTACTTAAGCTCACGTTCGGTTGGCCAGGTTTCCGCTGGTAATCCGTTACCGCTCACTCAATCCGAGATTCCCTATGGTTGGGCCATGCCTTCGAGGCGCGCATATACGCAGAGAACCCGCGCAACGACTTCCTACCTGACTCAGGTCGCCTTGTCCATCTCTCGACCCCGGTCCCAACGCATGTCTTTGCTCCGCCAGCATCAACGGTATCTGCTACACCCGTTGTGCGCGTCGAACAGGGCTTCGGCACAGGCGCTCAAATCGGTGTGTTTTATGACCCGATGATCGCCAAACTTGTCGTGCACGGTGCAGACCGCATGGAGGCGCTTCGGGCGCTTCGCGTCGCGCTAGAAGAGTATCAGGTTGTCGGCGTGTCGACGAACATAGCGTTCCTTCGCGCGCTTGCGGGCCACCCCGCCTTCATTGCAGCCGAGGTGGAAACAGGCTTTATTCCAGTATTGTCTTCCTCCCTCTTGCAGTTGCGATGAGATTTTGTTCTGATAAACACCCTCCCCCCCCCCAGAGACACCGCGACGAGCTGCTCCCGCCTCTCGCCGAACCCCCCGCTGAGCTCTTGGCTCAAGCTGCCCTCTTCTTGGCCCTGCGCGACCAGCCACCCTCAACACCCAACGCGACACCGTGGGTGCGCCTAACTGCGCGCCGCTTCGGGGGCGACGTCCATACGCGCACAATAACTCTCGAAACCGAAACCGGCACCGCCGTCTCCGTCCACATTTCCACTCACCCGAACACCAGCGGTAGCAGTGCAATATATGACATCACCGTGCAGCCGAACGACACCCCAACAGTGGAGTTCCGCGGCGTATCGGCCGAACTCGCCAGCCCGACCGCGCTCTCCGCAACGCTCGCAGGTGCCTTGACGCGCGCGACGATCGTCCCGCAGCCCCATGGCACCGCTGGTGCCGAGCGACTGCATATCTTCAGCGGGTCGCACGCCACGACGGTACTGCGGCGCGCGCCTGCGTGGGCTGAGGAGATGAGTGCGGACGCGCACACGGCGGCGCGGGGTGCGCTGCGCGCACCGATGCCAAGTCTCGTCGTTGAGGTGCGCGTTGCGGTTGGCCAGCGTGTGGAGAAGGGTCAGGCGGTCGTCGTGCTCGAGAGCATGAAGACGGAGACGGTGCTGCGCGCGCCGGCGGATGGGGTAGTCAAGGCCGTCGGGTGCGCAAAGGGCGAGATGGTGGAAGAAGGGCAGGGAGCTGGTGGACATTGAAGACGACACTGAGGCCATCGCCTAGTATTATTAGAGCGAGCCGAAATACTGTAGATATATGAAGAAATTCTCCACAACAGTGAGAGATGTGTGAACGGGTATATAATGTGTAAGATCTAAAAGTCCGCATTCATGGGAAGGAAAATACAGTAAAGTAGTTATTCGACGACCATAGCATCCTGCCGATCCCTACGCCATTTTTTCAGCCGCGCCTCGCGCAGCTCACGTCCGATCGCAGCAGAAACGGGCCAAGGAACCGCGTTTCCGATTTGCCTGTGCATCTAAATATGGGGGGATAGATACACGTCAGAGCTGGCAGGAAGGTATTTTTTGTTGTTATTAGGGCCCACCGTCACGGCATCGTCGTTAATCGAATGGAAGACAAACGAGTCTGGGAAACCTTGCGAGCGCGCCAGTTCGCGGACGGTGACCATGCGATGGCACTGCGAAATAGAAAAAGATAAATAGGGGCCCAAAGGGGGGGGGGGGGGGGGAAGCAAGACGTGCTTGCGTACATAGGGATTCAAAACGCGCGACTGTTTGGCGGTCGGCTCGACGTTCGTCACCGTCGTCTGGAAGACGTAGTCCTTATCCAGCCGCCCGTAGAGTCCTTAAAGGTAGAAGATAGATTCGTCCGAGGAAGTGCGCCAGATTCTCTGGCGTGCTCGTACCTGATCGGAAGCCTTTCCTCGCAATTGCAGATGCAGGGTCTGAGAACTGCCATTCCCAGTGCTCCTTCTCCAGCGCTAGACAGCGCGAGCCGCACACATATACTCAGCAAGTGTGGTTCATACCAATGCGAGGTGGGGGGGGAAGGGAGTAAACGAGTCACGCACATCGATAGTCCGCACGGGGGATCAGCGGGATGTTGACGACGCTAGAATCACCGCCACGATAAATAAATGCCACGTAAGGGGCAGGTTCGCTCACCGTTCGACAGTTGCGGGTTTCAGCACCCGCGTGAAATGCTGTAGGTCCTCCGTGCGCCGGCGGCGACACCACGCCTGGAACGAAGTGCGAGGCGGATGGTGGTAGCGCAGCCCTGTACCCGACACGGGACCTTCGAAGCCGATATGCTTCTTCGCCTGGTCGCACTTCAGCGCCGGCACACGTGCTCCGCGCTCACGCGCCTCAGTGCGCTTCTGCGCGGACAAGCGGTGCAAGCTCGGGTTTGTCCTAGGATCCGGTCACCCAGGTCACCGAATCAGCCAACGTGCAGTCTGCGGGAGAGAGGGGGGGGGACACACCAGTCAAAGCGCGGCAGATCGCTGATGGCGTCGTCGATCGACACGAAGCGGAAGGGCGCAGTCCCCGACTCGGCATGCACGGCACGCGCGATGTCGCCGTTCGGGAAGCGGACCTCGAGGTGGTGCGTCCGTGGGAAGTCGTGCGTCGGCTGCGGCGCCGCGGGGAGGGGGTACCCGCGCCGCGCGGCGAGGAGGAAGAAGCGCACACGTGTCTGCGGCGTGCCGTAGTGCGCGGCCTGCAGTAGGCAGAAGCGAACTTGGTAGCTGCGGAGGGCAAGGCAAGGAGAATTCAGCCAGGGTTTTGTGGCAGAGAGGGATGGATAGAAAGGAAGAAAAGCACGCACTTCATCGCGAGCATTGCGTGCACGAGGAACTTTAGGCCGCCCATGTCGATCCCGCCAACGGTACGGTGCTCGTCGAGCTGCACTGCGCGGAGATTGTAGCTCAAGAACCCGCGCACGTTCTCAAACACGCAGTACGGGGGCTCGAGAAAGTCGACCCAGGAGAGGAGGTTGAGGATCAGGTTGCTCTTCACGTCGTTTGCTTTCTGGAACATGTTCAGCTGCGAGTGCGGCTGGCTGATCGTGGCGGGGTGGTGGTCCCCTTATGCGTTAGTAGGTGCGGATGGCGCGGGCAGCACGACCCACGACACGCACCAGGGGAAGCCGGCCACAATCACGTCGATATCGCCTGGCTGTGGCGGCGGCGGCAGTGGCGAACTGTCATAGATATCCTTCGGCACGTCGTCGTCCACGAGCAAACCGCGGTGCGACTTGACTGCATACCGCAGCACCTCATTTACGCACTGATTATACACGATCGTCCCTGGAGAGTTGCGTCTGCCCAACCAGAATGATATACCAAATATATATATATCAAAAGCAATCGCAAAAGGGCGGGAGCTCACCTGAACGTTCGCGCTGCACTGGGCCCCAGCTCGATCGCATGTGTCGTCTTCATCCCGCTCGTGGCGCTCTCCATGCCGAGGCTCATCGCGCCCGCCCCTGCGAACACGTCGAGCGCGCGCAAGTTGCGCGCCTGCGCCTCCTCCTCGAACGCGACGGCCTCCGCGAGGCGCGACTGTAGCGCATACGCACACGTCTCGCACCCGATTCCGGCGTCCTCTTCGAGCGGCACGCGTTCGTCCCACGATGAGGGCCTGCGCAGCGCGAAGCGGTAGCGGTAGTAAAAGTGCGCGGGGCCGAGCGTCGCCCAGAGGTCCATGTCGAAGATGAGGTCGTAGTGCAGGACGTAGCACTGCACGAGCAGATTCTCGACCGGCGCCTCCTCGAACTCGTCTGTGAAGAACAAATGGCGCTGCGAGCGTGTGCAGACGCCAAGCAATCAGAAAAGAAAGGCAAGTTCACTGAGGGGGGAAGGCGTACCTCATCGCGGAGCTCATCAGGCGGCAACAGGTCTGCGAGGTCGGATACGCGCCCAAGCAACTGCAGCTTGACCCACACTGGGTCGCTCGTGAACACGCCGACGAGCTGAGCGATGCGCGAGGGGCCCTCCTCAGCACGCACGAGTGCGTAATCACCAACGTGGAACGTCGTGCCGTGCACAGCAACGCCTGCGACACCCCCAGCGCGGCGCACGATGCGCCCGTGAGCCTCGATTTCTTCCTCCTCGCGGCGCGCACAGACAGTGCAGTTGTACGGTGGGTCAGTGTGCGGCGGCGAGGGCAAAGGCTCTGCAAATGACGCGTCCGTCTTGTCGTACACAAAGCGGAAGAAGTACCCGTCATAGTCGTCGGGCACCGAGGCGCGTGCGGAGAAGTCTGCGACAGGAACGGTGCCGCAGAGCGTGACGAGGGGCAGCGTGTCGCAGAGCGGCGTGAGGAACAACTCGCGCGAGTCAGCGATGTCGTCGAGGAACGTGTTTGATGCGTAATCGAACCACTGCAAATGTACGCGTTCGTCTTGACCATTGATGTGCACTATGCGACCGAACCTGCGCACATCCGTCCGAGTTCGTCACACACATACGAAATGGAAAGAGTGCACGCACCAGAAGTAGTCCGCGAGCCGCGAGTCGCGCGGCGTGGCATCCGGTGTCGGTGGCAGCGCAACGGGTGCATGCCCCCGCTTCGATTCGTCCTCACCGATGGGCACAAGCGCAACGTCCCCAACCTATATCACACGAAGAGAATCCGCACCGATCAACCCGGGGCCTTGCACATGCCCACGCACCTCGAACAGCACCTTCGGAACCAGTCCACGCACATCCACCAGCCCCACGCGGTGCATGAACGGCTGGCGCGGGTGCACGCGCCAGCGCACGGGCGCCTCGATGCTCTGCGTACCCTCGGGACATAGTGCCATCGCGACCGCACGTAGCAAGCTGCTCCGCTCCTCCTTGGCGCTCCCGCCCCGGCCTCCTCCCACACTACTACCTGCGAACTTCCCTGCGCGCCTCCGGGTCACCGGCGCTGCCGACGGGCGCCGACCGAGAACGACAAGCTGCTCGCGGAACAGGCCCTGAGCTAGCGCGGCGATGCGCGGCGTAACGTGCGTCGGTCGCTGATTCTCGGGCCGCAGCACCGCGAGGTCAATGTTCCCCATAGTCGGTGCTAGGAGACGGAACGGCGCGCGGTGCGTGGACACGCGCGAGCCCTGGCCCTGGCGCGTGTGCGCGCGCCGCATGGGCAGAGAGGTGGCACCCCTCTCCGAGCCGGGAACGTCGAGGATGAGTTGAAGGAGCGGAGCACCACGCAGGGCGCGGTAGGTGGGCTCGTCAAGCGTGTCAAGGGCCGCGTGGATCGCGGGGATCTTACCAGGGCAGAGGCAGACGCGTCAAGACAGGACTATGTGGCGTAAGGCAACGTACGGCATCCTGCAGGTCGCGCGGGGTGCACGTGCCGCCGCTGTCCAGCGTCATCGCCGTGCAGGCGCCTGTCTCGAGCTCGCTGACAAATGCATCGAGCGACATGTGTGCATCACGGATGAGCGCAGACACGAGCGCCTGCGCGATCTTGTGGGCGCGGAAGAACGGTGCGTAGTACGCGCGATACTCACGCGCGGGCACTCCGAGGATGTACCATGCCGTGGTGGTCTCGATGGATATCGGACTGCTACCAATGAGTAACGCGCAGGAGACATGGAGAGGGGGGCGTACTCGTCACACTTGGTATAGTCGATGGTGTACCGCAATAACGCACCCAGCCTCAAGCGCACCGACACTGCTTTCGCCTCTTCCTCCCCCTCACCCTCGTCATCGTAATCGCCATCGTCCTCCTGCCCGGCATCCTCATCGTTCTCGAATAGCGGCGCCGCTATGCCTGCGCCTTCCGGCGCGCACCCAGACGAGGGCGTGTCGAGGGCATCGAGCGGGAGCATGGTGAGTGCGAGTTCTCCGCGCTTCTTCGGGCGCGGGCGCGCGTCGAAAACGGACCAGTCGTGTAGCATGCGTACGGGCTTTTTGTCCACCTCCCCTCCGTCGTCCCCATCTCCGACCGCGTCTGCCGCGTCGTCCTCGCCGAGGAGGAAGGCGATGTCCGGCGCCGACTCGGGGAGCTCATCTGGGCGTGGGGTGTAATACATTTCCCTCCCCTCATCCTCCTCTACAAGTCCGGGCGGGGGGGTGGTGGTTGCGGCGTTTCGTAGGCTATACTTCCCAGACGGGGTGAGTGGCACCGAAAGCAGGCGAGACGATAGCAAAACGCACACGACCATCAGATGCCACAGTAGAGTCGTACTTGCGTTTGCCCTGTCGAGAAATCTGTACATCGTCCCCCTCATCGGCCGCGTTCTCCTCATCTTCTCCTTCATCCTCTCCATCATCGTCATCTCCGCTAAGCTCGTTCGGGAAGCTCACTTCAAACGCAGTCGGGCGTCGTGACTTCTGTGTTGTCTCTGCGCCTGGTGCCATGATGTCAGTCTGTCAGATGCACCGTCCAACACTCAAAGCAAGCCACTGTCCTCACCGGCCCGTCCTTTCCGGGCCACTCTAAATCACACCGGCATCATCACAGATGATAGCTCCCACATTACAATCGAAGTCAATGCCCGCCTAGCTCAATCGGATAGAGCGTCAGACTCTTAGGCGGGTGTTGATTACACCTACTGTAATCTGAAGGCTGCGAGTTCGACCCTCGCGGTGGGCTACTACTTTTTGCGCTTTCTTGAATACCATCCCGGGCCCACAGATATTGGAACTCAATATAGCCTTTCAGAGTCATGCGCGGATCCAGACTCCTTCTCGTCTGTCCCCTCGTAGGTGAGGCGTAATCATAGTCTCTTACACGGCGCATCAACAAGGGAAGGTGTCTGGAGCAGACCAAGTGCGCTGCTTTTCTCACTGAGCTGCGGACAAACTTGAAGCTCCAGTAACCATACAGCTGTCATCATGTTGATAGGCCCTGTCGCGTCACCCTCTGTTCAGTCATGATTGGTTTCTATCTATAATGGGACCTGGTGCTGCCTATGCCGAGCTACATGGCTGGCATACCTCAAATCTTGCGTGCTTGGAAATTGTATAGGGCTCATCTACATCGCATCATCGTACTGTAAAACCCCATTACTATGAGACGACATATATCAGCAGACATGAAGAGGCTGGTATTGCGACTTGCAACTGTTGTATGGATACAAGTATAATAAAATTCGTGAAATATCAGGTGTCAGCGGGAAGACTCAGGCTCTGAGAGACGGCCCAGGGCTTTGGCACCACATTCGGCTAATCGGCATCGGGGTCCCATCACAGATAGAGATCAAACAATGACTACAGAGGGTGACGCGAGGGGCCTATCAACACGATAACGGCTGTAATGTAGTTGATGCGTTTCATACACGCTGACAGATATTGCAGAAATATTTCAAAATCGAAGGTTACCTGCGATTACAGTATAATTCAACAGGACAACGACGACAGTCGTCGGCATCTTTCATCCCACCAAGCAAAGATCACAGGCTCTTTGCCTCATCAGATGGCTTCATAAACACCTTAAATGGAACTTGCATATCAGAGTCGCTTGTGTACTCGCGATGAATCATGTACACATGTTGTGACATGTCGCCAGCGCTGGGTGGTCCGGGTGCTGGCCCACTTGCGAACTGCATTCCGGCCGAGTAGGTCGAGTAGTGCTCAACCGGGCTCTTCTGCATGGCGACAAGGATGATTATGAGCATCGGATATAAGCCCTGTGTCAAGTCGGTACTATTTAGTGCTCAAGAGAATGTGTATAAGAAACATATGTGCCACAGAACTCACAGAGACAAACACTAAGGCACGGTCCATGATAGAGAAGCCTGGTTGAGGTATCAAGAAGCGTGCTGAGATCAAATATAAGATCTGCAATAGTTCAGTGAACCGTTCTGTGAGCACGGGTGCTTTTGGAAGTAGCACATACCCAAGGGCAGCAGTAAAGAAAACCGGACTCGATGAGCAGAGCGAAGACCCTCTCAACCCTCATGGATCCACTTCCTTCGCCCAAATGTTTCTTGATTGAGGTGCGGTGTTGCCTACACCAGCAACGTGGTCAGAGGTGGTTGCCAGGGATCGAACACAAGAGGGGCGTACCAAGCCTTCCAAGCGATCAACCCGGTGGAGAGTAGATTAGTTGCCAGTGTTGGGCCAACCATGATTAGGGGGCCCAAACCCACGGTTTCACCTTGACTAGTGTTGGTTATGAGACTGAGGCCAAGTTCACACCCAGCAGCAGCTACGAGCGTTGATTCCCGATGAGCACAGAGTGGCAACTATGAGGTATTTGTTTTATGTACCTATGGTCCCAAAGATGAAGAGCAAAAGAATAGCGATAACACGTTTGTCTCTGTTCCAGAGAACCACTGCACGCCAGGCACAGATAACATCACTTAGAATATACTGAACAGCCTTTAGTTAAGTCAAGCAGACGGCATGGAAGTATCGTGCAGGCGCACCATCAGGCGTGTAATAACTGCCATTGTGATGAGTTCGGTGGAATATGACTGTGCAGAGGAACCCAGGGGCTGTAACACAATAGCTGTCTCTATTACGAGTGCGACGATTCCCAAGATGAACATGAATGTCGTGATTCCAAACATGAACATTCTAGGCCGAGACGAAGTGAAACCTGGTTTTCCCCTGATAGCCACCAACTGTAAGCATGCGTCGTCCATCCTTTGGGAGCACAGATAGACCTCACAGGAGGATGTAGACCGAGGTAATGTAGAGTACGATATAGACGCCTGTGGTACAGCACAATGGTTCAGAACTGGAATATCAACAGCAAGTCTCTTTCCCTCACCATATACGATACCAACAAAAAGGGTTGCGTACACTGTCACACTGTATGACTCGAAGTAATTACCGCTGGGCATTGCAGCGAAATGGAGTGGTGGAGGGCAGATCAGGGTGCGAGGCCAAGTATGGGGCAAACAAAGCTCATCAACCCCGGGATTCTTAAGTAGTAGGCATTTACTGTATCCACTGTCAGAGTGGGGAACGCCGACCATGTGGAACCAGAAGGGGGACTGGCTGCGCCGTACGAAAGAGGCATATCGTACATCGGAAGTTGAGGCCGTTGTTGTTACGCACGGTAAGGCGTAGCGTCGGGGTTTCAATCGGTGTTCGGAAAATGCCGTCAATCGGACAGCGGAGCGATGATGCACAAGATGAGAGGAAATGCGGAACGAAGCCGCGTTCGATATTCGTGAAGCCAAAGAGATGCGATTTGAGAGAAAGCTACCGTAGTTGAGTACAGTAGGTCGAGCTTAAGGCTCTGGGTTTGTTACATGGGTTTTTATAGGTATAAGGCTGAGCGTATGGAAACAACGAGAACTTGAAAGAACAAACCAGACCGAGTCATACAAAGCATCCGTCAACATGTTAGAGAAAAGGGAGGAATCGTATAGAATGAAGTGGAATAGTCCAGAAAGTGTAACATTACCCCCTCCTTAGCGTCGAGAACGCTCCTCCCGCCTACGTTGAATGCGTGCATCACGAAGTCGCTCCTTTCTTTCCCTGCGCTCTTGTGAAGTTTCTTCGGTGTAAGCCCTGGTACTACAGAACTTGGTGTACCTCGGATGAGCACGTGGTACCTTGCACTCAATGCGGCATGTACGATGTGGGTTGAAGCATTGTTCGCTCACGTGTCCATACTTGCGACAATACTCACACTGATTGAACATCAGACAATCTTGCGTATCGTGAGTAGTGACTTGACACCATCGGCATGCTACGGCAAGGGGAAGAGGATCGATGGATGGAAGATCGGTGAGGCGATTCATGGCATGTTGAAGCTCCAGATCGCGAACCATCATCATCGGGTCGTCTTCTCTTTGTAACACTTGCTGTACGCGGTTATAGACGTTATGCTGTGAAAGTCGATCAACTGAATCTTTGATGTCCTTCATCTTTTCTCCAATCTCCGCGCGGATAACGGCAAGATCCGTATGCTTCTGTTGGAGTTCGTCGCACGAGGTTCAATAAAATTGTACTTCCGCTTCCAATGACCAATCGTCGATAGCCCGTAAGGCCCGATCGATATGACACTTCATCATCATATCTGAATCGAAGACACGCTGCTGGGGTAAAGTGAGGGTAGGATGTCCGTGGTACTTCTTGGTCGCGCGTAGAGGTTCTTCGAATACATGATGGCCGCGACCTAAGGTACCAAGAATGGTGGGATACGGACTGAAGCGGTTGTATTTGACGTAAGTGGCTTTGACAAGCCGAGCATGCTGATTCGTGATCATCAACGGGTAGTGATGCGGGGTGCGTTCGTGATTGAAATACCAGCCTTCGCCGGGATGGTTCGTTGGTATAGTTGAGTGTTCGACTTCGACGAGTGGTTCTGTCATGGTGAAATCGGTGTCCTCCAGCGGTGGAATGTTTTCTTTATCGCTGTTGTCGTCGTAAGTGGTGATGTCAATAGCCTGAATGCGAATGGGACGAAGAATTTCTCGAAGAGTGGGTGGTGGAGTAATCTGATGATTTCCTGCCACAACGCGTTGCCATAAGTGTGCTATTTCAGCAGCGTCTCTAGCAGCAGCCGCGATCTGGTTGAAAGACTCAGTGGAGAGGAAAGAAGCCATAGATGTTGTAAAAGATGAGGGGTACGATTGCAGTGGGGATGTGGGATGCTGATGTCGTTTCATGAAGAAACATTTTTATACCTCGTCAATCGCGAGTTATGGAATTTTTTGATCAGGTCATCCGCGTGCATATGATCTTTTTCAACCCACTCGTTTTCTGACGTTGGAAACCCCTTCCACTTGATCAGATATTGTAGCTTGCCTCCTCGTTTTCGTCTTACGTCCAGAATAGCTTCTATTTCCTGTTCTTCTTGGTCTTCGATCACGTCAGGAACAGGGGGAATAAAGGCTGGGCCATATTGTTCTGTTTCAGAAAACGGCGTCAACAGATCGATATGAAAAACGTTGTGAATTTTCATATGTTCCGGAAGGTTCAATCGATAAGCAACCGTTGATATCTTCTTCGTGATCTGGAAAGGTCCATATTTCTTGGGGGATAACTTCCGTGATGGCGACGAGATTTGCAAATTTCGGTTGTCCAACCAAACCCGATCTCCTTCATTGAATTGGAATCTAGGCTCCCGGGTTTTGTATCGTCGGAGCAAGGCTTGTGCTGCATGTAATCGTGCTTCTTGTAATTGAAGAAGTTGCTCGGTTGTTGCAGGAGCCCTGTCTTCTCCTGATGCCTCCACTGATACGCATGGCCGTATTCCGAACAGAAGTTCATGAGGCGTTTTCTTTGTTACATCATGCGGCCAGGAATTATGAGCAAATTCAGCTGCTGGTAAAAATGATACCCAATTATCTTGGCCTTGCTGATCCACCCATGAACGTAGATATTGCTCCACCCAGGCATTCATTCTTTCTGTTTGTCCATCTGTATGTGGATGAAATGCGGTACTGAGGTTTTGCCTAATTCCTGTTTGCTTGCATAATTCAGTGGCGAAAGCGCTTGTAAACCTGGGATCTCGATCGGAGATTATCCTTTTGGGAATACCAAACCACGGAACTAGATGTCGAAAATATAGGGTAGCCACGCCTTCCCCTGTAATGTTCTTGGTGCATGGGAGAAATTTGGTTGCTTTGCTACACCCTTGATCCACAATGGTTAGAATCGCATTGTACTTTCCTGATTGAGGTAGATCTGTGATGAGGTCCATACTGACATGCTGAAACGGCCCTTCTTCCACAGGTGTATCGAGGTGTTGTAGTGGGGCGTGTGATCTTCGATGTACTTTATTCGCTTGACATGTCGGACATCCCTTGACGTACTGTTCCACAAACGTTTTGAGGTTCTTCCCTTCATATTGTTGATGTACCAACGCCCATGTATTTGCTATTCCAGGATGACCGGCCATTGGGGTATCATGTAAACTTTGAACAACTTCGCGTCGTTTGTTTACGTCTTCATCTAGGTATATTTTTCGTGGTGCAAATAATGTATCGGGAAGTAAAATAACGTTCTCGTTAACGTCATTTACCCCCTCCTTAAGGTCCGGACGACGGGAAAGGAGATCAGCGACAGTGTTCAAAGAACCAGGAATATGGTGAAGGGAAAAATCGTATTCGGCCAGAGTTTCCAACCAACGTGCTTGGCGACCGGAAATCTTATGGGGTTCACGGAAAAAAGCCAGGTTGTTATGATCAGTCAAGACCGTAATTTGATGTTTAGCCCCAAGCAGATGATGGCGCCAGTGACGGAAAGACTTAACGATAGCCAAGAGTTCCCTATCATAGACATCATAATTGATCTCAGCAGGAAGCAAGGAGGCTGAGAAGAATGCAACTGGATGATCTTGGCCATCTGATTGTACTTGTGTGAGTGTTGCGCCAATAGCAAAAGCAGAAGCATCTGTTTGAATCGTAAAGGGTTTATCATAATCGATGGTGGCTAAGACGGGTCGAGAAGCAAAGCGGGCTTTCAAGGTATTGAAAGCGAGATCATGAGCAGGAGACCACGTAAAAAGAACGCCTTTCTTTGTAAGATCATGAAGGGGACGTGCAATTTTTGCGTAATCGGCGATGAAGGGCTTATAGAAATTTCCGAATCCAAGGAACGACCGAACTTCAGTAACGGAGGTTGGAATGGGCCAATCTTGAATACCTTTCAGCTTGACGGAGTCCATTTCTATGCCTTCTCGTCCAATGATGACTCCAAGATACTCCACAGAAGTTCGAGCAAATTTACACTTCTCCGGCTTCAGAAAAAGATCATTATCTTGAAGGCGTTGTAGAACAATCTTCACATGTTCGAAATGATCTTCTCTTGTTCCACACGTTGCTACCATGATGTCGTCCATATACACCTTGAGCCATCCTTTCGCAATTTCGCTTCGGAATATTTCGTCCATCATGGTCTGAAACGTTGCGGGAGAATTTGTAAGTCCGAAAAACATTACGAGTGGTTCAAACAATCCTCGACTTGTCTTGAAAGCGGCCTTCCATTGATCACCATCCTTTATGCGAATATTGTTATATCCCCATCGAACATCCATCGTCGTATACCAATCCTTTCCCGGAGCATGAGTGACTAGATCGGCGATTAACGGCAATGGATATTTGTTCTTCTTTGTCCACGAATTCAATCGTCGGTAATCTTGGACAGGCCGTAACTTGCCATCCTTTTTCTTGACAAAGAAGAATGGTGCTGCATAGGGAGAGTCAGAAGGGATAATATATCCTTTATCTAAATGTTCTTTGAGGAATTTGTCTTGTGCCTCTTGTTCTGCTTGTGTCAACGGGTACACCTTGCAATCCAGTGAAGATGGTGCATTCGGGAGCAATTCAATCTTGTGATCCCATCGTTTTGATTCTGGGAAACGTAAGGCGGCTTCTTCACTGAACACATGTTTGAAGGCAAGAAGTTCCTTTGGCACTAATTCTTCCAAAGATCGTTCTGTTTGGTCATATGCTTTTTCTGCAAGTTGTTGTGCATGTGTGACTTTCCACACTATCACTTCATCTCCGTCCTCAAGGCAGAGAAGACGCACAAGCCACTCTTTGGGATTGGCTAGAAGAGCAAAATTGTTATCGGGATTTTTCCAATCAAGGGGTTTTTTGCACGAGGCCACCTAGGGATATCCGAGAATAAGGTGGTCAGATCCTAAATCGGCAAGATAGAATCGATGAGTGGTGCCTAAATCTAGATCGTTGGGTTCGTTTGAGGCGCGTAGATCAAGATCGACGAATTGTGTTATGGCACCACTTCGATTCGGGGTTCCATCCACATTTCGAATGAGCCGTGGTTTTTCTAGCTTAGAGGGTTTTAATTTCAATTGTCGAGCGAGTGCAGGTGTCATGAAGTTATGGGTGGCTCCAGTGTCAACTAGAGCATCGGCCGTTTCATAATGTTCTTTGTTAAGAAAACAGACTTTTATTGTGAGAGAGTTTACTTTGGATACAAAGACACTATTAGGCATAAGGGCTCGGATCCAGGCCGTAGGACCAGAGCTCATTGAAAATCCGCACCAAGCTTCCTCAGAGCTTCAGCCATCTTGTCCTGTTGTTCAGAGGTCATCTTGACTGACATGGCAGCTACACGAGTGATCCATTCGTCAGTGATCGTATCGGTTTCGATTTTCGGAGCGGAGGTGGAGGTGGGTACAAAGGGGTTCGTGGAAACGAAGGGATTTGTGGAAGCAACTGACACGGAGGTTGCAGGGACAATCGAGGCTGTGGCGATCCAAGGTTTGCGATCCGGACAGAGACGACTAAGATGGCCTTGACGTCCGCAATTGTAACAACGTCCCTCGGATCGGTACTTCTGTTTCTCTTCTTCGGTTGTCGCCTTGCGAATAACATCCACATCCATTGCGTCGGGGTCGCGTCGCTGTTGTCGTTGCCCACCATTTGTATTCCATCGGCGCGTGAAGGGATTGGTTCCGGGGCGTCGTCCTCCGGTTTGCTGAAACGGGTTGTGCTCTTTGAGGGACTGGACTTTGAGCCAGTTGCGATGATTCTGCTGAGCGGATTGAACCCATTGAACAAAGTTCTCGGGGTTATCATTGAAAATACAAGAACTGGCGAGGCCACCTTGAAGGCCTTGTGCGAACATTCGCATAGCATCGGGACCGTTGATGTCAAGTCCGGCACGATTGGCACAATCTTGAAAATCGGCCACATATTCGTCGAGCCGTCCTTCCTTCATGCGAAGCTTAAGAAGAGCCTGGTGGGCTCTGTCGGCGTCGGCATAATCAGTGAACGCGTCCTTAAACTCGCGTTCCGTGATTTGCCACACGTCGAATCCGAATGGAGGGAATTCTTCTCCGTCGCGAACTTTTTTGAGCCAGTCCGAAGCGCGATTTGCCCAATGAATAGCTTTTCCTTGACACATGCCTAAAAAGAGGGCCGCACGTCGCATGGGATCCTTGATCATACCGGCGTCTAATTCATAAAGCAATACCTGTCGAAAGCGACGAGAAATCGCCGGGTATCGCTGCGTTCTCCCATGAAAGGTGTCGGTGCGGTGCCTTCGAGGCGTTGCCCTTGCATGGCCTTGAGAATTTCGCAGAATCGTGCTTCGGGGTCGGGACTGGCTGGTCGTGATGAGTGAGGGGAGTTGCCTCCTCCTCCTCCTCCTTGTTTTGGTGTCGGGGTACTTGCTTGCGTTTGAATGTGACCGGACGCAGATCGTCCCTTTCCTTTGAAAGCTGATGTGCCCGTAGCCAAAACAACCTTGGCTCCAGAAGCTCCAAAGTTGAGGCCCGTTCCTGGCGCTGTTCCGGCTACCGGACTTGCTGTGCGAGACGGGTGCGCGCTGACACTAACGTTTATTTGCGGGGTCGAGGTGAATCCTGTTGGAATGGGAGAGTGAATGTTGCTTGTTGTTCCATGCGCCAACGTTTGAGCTCGAAGCTCGTCGAGGTTCATATGAGGAGCGGGTTCGTGCATAAGATGGAATCGGCCTGGCACTACTCGAAACGCTAGATGGTGTTTCTTCTCTTCATCGTACCGTACTTCAAACCATACACCTGCGTAAGCTTGTATGGCGTGCTTCGTTCCATCGGTGTCGCGTACATAATACCCTGTCCAGGGTGCGCCATCTTCTCCTATGTTCAAGAAGACTGTGTTCTTGTTAAATGGTTCTCCTATAATGTCAGTTTGTGTCAAAGTGAGAGGAAAAGGTAAGCGCAAAACGCCTCCTCCATCTCCTTCAGTGTAATGGGACAAAGCCATATCAAAGATCTATTTGTCGGGGTCGTGTGTTCAAGGAAAGCTCGACCTAATGTTACGCACGGTAAGGCGTAGCGTCGGGGTTTCAATCGGTGTTCGGAAAATGCCGTCAATCGGACAGCGGAGCGATGATGCACAAGATGAGAGGAAATGCGGAACGAAGCCGCGTTCGATATTCGTGAAGCCAAAGAGATGCGATTTGAGAGAAAGCTACCGTAGTTGAGTACAGTAGGTCGAGCTTAAGGCTCTGGGTTTGTTACATGGGTTTTTATAGGTATAAGGCTGAGCGTATGGAAACAACGAGAACTTGAAAGAACAAACCAGACCGAGTCATACAAAGCGTCCGTCAACATGTTAGAGAAAAGGGAGGAATCGTATAGAATGAAGTGGAATAGTCCAGAAAGTGTAACAGTTGTGGGAAGCCAACACTGTCAAATGGTCACAATGGCATGAGACACGTCAAGAAAACGACCCTCTCCTATGGTCACTGGTCACCAATGATGGCAACGCCCACATACATAGAACATACATCGGATCACCAGCTGGCTCTAGTGACACCGCGGGTGACAGGTGCCCCAAGCAGTATGGCTGCTACAAGTATCATGTTAATAGGCCCCTCGCGTCACCCTCTGTAGTCATTGTTTGATCTCTATCTGTGATGGGGCCCCGATGCCGATTAGCCGAATGCGGTGCCAAAGCCCTGGGCCGTCTCTCAGAGCCTGAGTCTTCTTGCTGACACCTGATAGTTCACGAATTTTCTTATACTTGTATCCACATAACAGTTTCAAGTCGCAATACCAGCCTCTCTATGTCTGCTGATATATTTCGTCTCGTAGTAATGGGGTTTACGGTACGATGGTGCGGTGTAGATGAAGCCCATATGCTTTCCAAGCACGCAAGATTTGAGGTATGCCAGCCATGTAGCTCAGCGAGGCGGTATGAAGTCCCATGACAGATAGAAACCAAACAATGACTAAACAGAGGTTGGCGCGACAGGGCCCGGCCTACAGTATTGACATGATAACAGCTGTAAGTAAGTTAATATGAATACTAACACAGTAATCGACTAACGTTATGTGAAAAGAGACAATGGTCCGTGCCGACGCAAGCCAAAAAAAACAGAAACAGAAACAGAAACAGAAAACTATCAAAAGATGTCGATGTCCCCCAGGGAAGCTTAAGTAGCACCAACCCGAAAGAGGTTCTTCATGTATCTCGTCTCATCTGCTCAACAACACATCGACGTTCTTCAAAAGATGGCTCCTCGGAGATGTTCAAGCGTGCCAGTCTGAGGAAACCTTCCGGAATAGGGTATACGTTCAGTCGGAATTCTCGTATCCCTCTTGCGTTTTCGCTCGGGCTCGTCACACTCAGAACCGGAATCAGAAGGGTCGACACCGGCGCCGCACAAAGAAGCGTCGCCCTCGCGCCTTCGTTTCTTTCCGGCTATTACCATTTTGCTTGGCGGCGGCTGTGCAGATGGGTCCTCTCTTGTCTCGAAGCAGGCTGCCCCATTTGTGTGGGCTGGTGACGGGACGTATGGAGGTGAGTGCACGGGTGCAGGAACGATTTCGAGGAGGTCTATCTCGCGTGACGAGTTCCACATGGGGTCTGGTATCTCGTCATGGGCACGTTCGCGCCGCAAACCCCTTCTGATGGTTGACGCACCGCGGCCATCTGCAGTGACCTGCTGCGGGGGAGTTGGCGATGAGGATGAGGATGAGTTGCTTGCAGGAGGGGGTTCAAAGGCTGGCATCGGTTGACGTGTTGGGGAATCAGGCGCGCTTGTTACAGATGTCGTGTTGCTAGGTGGACCTATGCAGTTTCGCGGTAACACGCCGGGGGGACGGTCGGGAGGTGAGCGCTTCGAGGGAGGGACTCGGATGTCATCCCTCTTGGGAGAAGATTCGGTGCTCGCAGAGATTACTTTAGTACCTTTTCAGGGCAGGAATGGGTTACGAGCCGCGATAAGTCAAGCGTTTTCTATCCTCCAGGTCGATGTGGAATTGTAATTTATAACTTTAACGGGGGGGGGGGGGGGGCTTAAGAGCGTTGCTAGCCCAAAGGTCTCACAACAACTCACTTTACGTTAGTCTGAAGGTCGCGTAGATCATCGAGCTTCCCGACGTTGTAGCGGTTCATGATAGTACTGTGGTTCAGGAGAGCCGAATGCCAATCGAGGAGTCTCGAGTGCTCGCGAATATTTTCCAGGATGAGCGCAAGTTGCTCCTGCACGATGCAGACCACCATAGCTGTTACCGAGTCACTAAGCTCATTTAGGTGCCCTGCTTTTATTGGGGCTTCGGCAGCAGACATCGTAGTCAAAATGAGAAGAGCGGGGTTCGCAGAAAGTGCTTGGGTGTCGAATAGCGGTTGGTCGTAAGAAGTGGTGCCCGAGATAGCTCCTACCCAAGGCTTTTATAGAGACCAGTTGGCTTGTTTGTGGCCCCAGGGTGTCGGTTTGTAGTTGCAAGGTCTAAGCAACAGCAGCAAAGCAAAGCGCCATAGTCGCATTGTTGTTCGGTTTTCGGACTTCCATTCTCAGACAGCCACAGTTTCCACAGAAAGTGAAAAGTAAGAAATGATCACCGCCTTGAAGTGGACTGGATTCAGAGTACATCAGATAGGCAGTCCCTGCGCTAGTGCATCCGTCAGGGGAGTCTAAAAGAATAGTAACCAGTGCACTAGGCGAAGGCAGCAGCGGTCATTATTCTTCTCAGACCTGGTGGCAGCAATTGTTTGACGCTATGCATCCTACACGATCGACATTTGAGTCCGTCATGCGCACGTATTGTATAACAAAGCTACAACAACCGATACCGCGTTATCATCGCGGTGCACCCACCTCTCGTAGCGTAGATTATTATACATGCAATTAACCGTGTATCGTAAGTCGTACGCACCGCACGAAGCACTCTACTCCTCTACACTGGCCCCAGAAGTCAACCATTGTCCTATGAAAAAAAAAAAGAAAAAAAAGAAGGCATTGACAACATCGTGTACCCGCCAGCCGTATAGCATACAAACTTCACATTGCGCGATTACATACATACGTACAGGATATCCCTTGTTCTTCTTGTCTCAATTGCTACGCAGTGACACTGCTACTTGGTTGTTGTTGCAGCTCCTGTAGCTCCTGCGGTAGCTGATGGAACTGCTGACGAGGCTGTGGTAGCCGTGGTTGTAGTGGTGGAAGTGGTAGTGGTGGTAGTAGTGGTAGCAGTACTAGTGGTAGTAGTTGCTGAAACCGCCGTCGGCACGGCAGCAGCCGCGGTGTTATCGGCAACGGTGGTCACGAAGCGGTCTTCTGAGACCGCAAGCGCGCCTTCTGGGATGGTGCCATTGGGGGCACTTTGGGTCTGTCGTCACTTCATGGAATTCTTAAGATCCACAAATTGGTACACGAACATAACCCACGTAACTTGGAGGAGGCACGTACCGAGGATCTCCGCGTACATCATCACTTTCCATGAATCGACCGGAAGATCGGCGTCGTTGAAGCTCCAATCAAACTTTTCTGCAGCAACGGGCTCGTCCGTTGGGTCGTGGTACGGTGAAACGTACTCGTGGGAGAGACACTCGGTCGCGTTGATTCGCTTGCGCGGATCAAACACAAGCATCTTTTCGAGAAGATCTAACGCGCTCTCGTCATTGCACCGCAACTTTTCGCTAAATGGCACCCGCTGGCGCTTTGGCAGGCTCTGCACAAAACGGAGAGTCTAAGCCAGACCACCGATTAGCACGCGAGCGAACATAGGGGAATGAGGGTGTACGTACGTTTTCGCTGCAAATGGTCTCAATTACATCGTCCGGTGGAGTGCCAAGCAGTTCAGTAATGATCGAGAATTGATTCACGTCTGCATGACCAACTCAGAGACGGTATTTTTTGGTTTTGAAAAACACGAAAACGTACGATCCTTTCCAGGGAAGAGGGGCTTTCCCTCGAGCATCTCGGCAAAGATGCACCCCGTACTCCAGATATCTACTGCGACGTCGTACTTTTGCCACGTGAGCATGATCTCGGGGGCCCGATAATAGCGAGTCGACACGTAGCCCGTCATCTGCGGATCTTGTATTCGGGCAAGACCAAAATCGCAAATCTAGAATACAGAGTTGTCAGCCACGGAGTACCGGAAAGGATGTGTCCGCGCCTTGAGATCGCAGTTTTCATTGACGAGGATATTGCTCGGTTTCTAAAGGCGGAAAATGAGGGACGGAACGCGAGAGAAAAGTTGGTTCATACGAGATCGCGATGGACGACACCTGCCGAGTGCACAGTACTTAAGCCCGCGCTGAGTGTGTGAAATAAGGACAGCGCGTAAGATGGATATTGACAAGGAGGGCGTACCAAGATCTGGTATAGAAAGTACTGAATAAACTGCTTCTCTAATGGTCGGGAAGTAAGTAGTCGGTGAAGATCAGTGCCGAGGAGTTCAGTCACGAAATAGCTGATAGCATTGATGCAGTAAGCATGAGAGTGAACATAGTCGGGAGATTGGAGAGAGAAGGACGTACATATCCTCCAAGGGAGAGATGAAGACATCGCTGAGGCTGATGATCTGGTAAGAAGGCGGGACGGGCTTGGTGAAATGGGAAGGAGGGGGTAGAGATGCAGTGACTTACGTTTTCGTGCTGGATGTGCTTGAGGAGTTTGAGCTCGCGGTAGGTGCGCTTAGATAGGACGGGAGTGCTGAAGGGTTTCATGATCTTTTTTATGGCGACGGACGCGCCTGTAAGTTGATCCTTCGCAGAGCTGCACGATGTATGCGTTGATGTAGAGTTGGCTAAGCCGGAAATGAGAAGGCGTACCATACCAGCCCAAATGCGCCTGTAATGAGAGGTAAGAAAGCACGAGATCGAGAGAGAAAGAGAAGGAAATGACGGACCCATGCCGACGGGTTGAAGATCGACATATCTTGTAGTGACCTGAGATAGATTGAGGGATGAGACGAGATATGAGAAATGGAGGAGATAAACCTCGAACGAAGTGCCGAATATGCTGAGTTTGACAAAAGACATTGTATTTGAGATTGAGTGGGGAGGGGATCCAGCAATAGGGGTTTCGAGGTGGAGTGTGATGTCTTGTGGAGCGACCAACGACGAGGACGTCATGAGCGCATACACTCACTCGCTCCGACGTAATACTACACCGATTCTAATAACTCCATTAGGTTATCCCTCCCGCCACCATTCCCCTACACCAAGATCCAACGATACGTAGGCACTTTTCGACCCGTTTTCAGTCATTGGCTGAGGTTAAATATTTTGAATGTCAGTACAGGTCACCAATCCTGAAGCTCCGGCAGCTCATGCCGAGGCTTTTTCCCACTGGAATGGTTTCTCTCTCCGCTCTGAATCACGAAAGTCCGCTCACATAAACACGGGTAAACAAAGCCAACAAATCTGGTGGTAGCATAGCGCAAGTGGGAATAACTAGTCCAAAAACTGGTCTTTACCATTCTCGTGGATGATGCATCAACAATATTTTGGACTACACTCAATCTGTTCTCGTACGGTTCGGCCGAAATATAGTATATTCCAGGAATCTCCCCGGCTCTTCGTGCACTTAAAACAGGATCATACGATTGTTTCCCTGGTCACCACTCGGCTTACATCCAGGATTTCTGAGAACGTCTACAATATGTCCCTAGTTGAACTGTATGCTGTTTGTGTGCAGGGAACCGCTGACGGCATCAGGTCCTTGCTGGGAATGGTCACCGGTCTAGTTCGCTGCTTTCATCCCGACTTTTCAGTTTACGCAAACTCCCCGAAGCAATGACTCTTCTCTAGTACTAATATGACATAGCAAATATACTGTGAGTCTTTCGAAACCAGGAACTCGTACATTCAACAGTAAACTTGAATATTGAACACGCGACAACTCTCATGATTCCACGTTCTCAGGCTCAACCTGTAACAAACTCGCTGCTCAAGGAACGAGCGTCCAAAACTCGACCAAGGTGCGTCTTATCATAGCCCATCCCCTTCCTTCGCAGCCCCGTCAACCTCCTGAACGTAGCTATCACGCTGGCGGAGAGCGGCGAGCTCGCCCCGGTGCGGTACGGCGGGTGCACGAACCCATCGACCTCGATCTTCTCCGCACCCGGATGTGCCATGTGTAGCGCAAATAACACACAAACCCTCTCGTACTCCTCTTTGTTGTCGAAGTAGAGTTGGCCCGCAAACAGATTCAACACCATTCGTGTGTGTGCAGGGGCGGTCCACGCTATCGCCGGCGACTCTGGGATGATGTGGAACGTGAGGTCCGAGAAGGTCCGCATGGTGGCAGTGACTCGTGGTGCGTAGATGTGCAGTCGCACCTTGTCGCTCTTGCTTATGATGGGGAGCAGCTCGTTTGCCTCATATGGGCTAATGACGATCGCAACGCTGTTCGTCCCAAATCCGCTCGATACGACCCAATTGACGGAGCGGAGGTAGTCTGTCAGGCGCTCGTTACTGGGGTACTTCGTTGTGGTAGCAAAATCAACTGTCGCAAGTGGAGATGGAGACCACTCTGTCGTCGAATCCAGGGCCTCGTCGATCCCGGTGGGTGCGAGCAGCGGAATGATGTGCGTCAAATGCCTAGGGAGATTTCCAGTGCGAACGAACGTGAGGATGTCGTCGCGGACGGTGTGTTTTGCTGGTTCGACCTTCGGAGGGCGCTCCACCTGACGCTCCCGCTCAACTTCATGGTTCACCTCCCGTTCCTGCTCTTCTGCCATCCTAACGTCGGTCAACTGAGTTACTCCGAGAAGGTCCAACCGTTCACGTAGCGATGGTATGTCGTTTACTTCCTGATACAACCCAGCGCCTTGTGCCCTCGAATTCGGGTCATACATTTCTTCTAAGGTTCTTGACTCGCGCTGTGACCAGGCTCTCCCCCAAAACTGTTAGGTCTCCGGTCAAACGGTATCGTTCGTACGCTGAAAACCGCCGGTGGTGGTCTACCCCTTGCTGCGCCCAGTGCGGGAGATGGTGAGTAATATCCTCGCAAGTCTCGTGCATGGCCCAACGGAGTATGTCAATCACGCGTATGTCATCTTCGGACTTTTGACCACTTGGAATAAGGCCGCGAATGCGACGGTCGACTTCTCCTGGTGCAAAGAACATCACCGATTGCCCCTTCCCTAGCTGCCGCATCCGCATACACCCTACATCCGCTCAGCCTATTTCCTGTCACTTATGTAACAACTCACCTTGTAGCAGCCTATCTTTAGTAACCTTCGGCCCCAGCGTGACCGCCGCGCGGGTCCCACGAGGGAGCTTCAGATCCGTCCCTCGTGTATGCGCGTCATCAAGGTATACAATACACTTGTCCAATTGCCGATTAAAGGGGGAGGAGGTGAATGCTTCGATTGTTCCGTCCCGGGTGAGCACAGTGAGGTGATCGAATTCGTTGAAAAATATAGCCGCTGAGATATGAGGCGTAAGGGAGAGCCAGTATTCCGCCAACTCTTCATTCTGCAGTTCCAGCATTTGTGCTCCAACGTCCAATAGTACTCGAATCTCAGGATCTTGTCTGACTACTCGCCGTAAGAAAGCTTCCGCGGATTCGCGTTCGCCGTTGTTGCCTTCAGTACACTCATAGTGATTGTTTTCTGGCTGGAGAAGGTACTGCAAAACAAGCGCATTGGTGCTCAGCTGGGAGACGGGATCCTCCTGAGTTATTGATGTCGGCAAGAGATAGCGATTATCATTTGTGCCGCTGAAACCCGTTGTTACATTTGACTTGTCTTCTACCAGGTCCCAGGCTGATGTGGAAAGTTTATACGGGAACTCCTTGGCCGCGCGAGGAAAGACTACTTGGGACAGATAGAAATCTATGACTCTTGTATTCCTCGAGAATAGCGGAACAAGAAGTTCGTCGACTTGAGTGTCGTCGTCCGTATTTACGCCGTTAACCTGCCTCAGCGAACCGGGAATGTCTTTCCCAGATTTGACCCACTGGTCGTATTCCATATTAGGGTTATCGAGCTTGGTGAGAAGATCGAAGCACTGGAGCACTTGTTCCTTCGTTAAACCGCCATAGTAATAACTAAGACAAGTTAGCGCGATGGCCACGTCCGGGTGACCAAACTCGGCTCTCAAGCTTGGCACATCCTGCACCCACCGTTAGTCGCGTTTCTTGGTTGGACTACTATTGGGTGGGCTTACCTTTGCACGATATGGCACGGCTAGTAACGTCCTACTGGGATCGAGACCATAGTCTACTCTCCACCGGCGTTCCTTCAGCACGTAGGCAAGGATCCCTTCGCCCTCAACCAGGAGCCCACGAAGCAAAAGAATTCCGCTCCATAGAGTTGTTCCGGCGCAACGTGAATGGACCAAATCGCGATATCTGACCTCCTTCCCGGTGACGAAGAAGCGAGTGGCCTCTTGCATCGGGGGCGAGAGAACGGCCAGTGAAAGGGTGGATAAAGCGCCTTCGAGAGCATCCTTGGCAATGAGTGAGGAGATCACTCCAGAAACCTTTCGATCGAGGACTCGCATGGAAGGAAATCCTTTCTCGGTCTGATCGAGTTCGAACATCTGCGGAAAACTGGAGTGCAACTGCGCGGCGTGTTTTTGTAAAAGACCGAACACTTGTTGCGTCGTGGACCAACGATTTGGGTGATCTTCGACAGGCATTTGCTCGCCTGCGGTGTAGATTAATTGATACCGAGCGTGCAGGATCTCATCGCTCTCATCAAGTACATCGCGCGATACTTCGGCTAACCAGTCCTGTAGGACGGTGAGTTCTTTGGCGATGGGCGACTTCTCGGGTTCGTCATAAGATGTTATGAGAGTATCGATGCACATCAGCTTCTGTGAGAGTAAATGTTCAGGTTGGACGACAAGAATACCACCCCCAGTAGCACATTGTCTATATAGGGCGCTAATGCTCTGGACCACGGAGGCGCCCATCCGGAGATTCCGAGAGAATGGGACATAGAAAATACGTCTGTCAGCGAGACCAGAAAGTCTGCTGAGTAGCAGTTGGAACATTTGGTTAGAGAGCGGTTTGAGGGTCACGATTCTCGTGAGGTGAGAACCGTCGGCTAGGGTCGCGGCGACGAGAGGTACAATAACGGACGATTTTCCCTCTCCCATGTTGAGCTGAAACGATGCGCTATGTTGACATGAAGGAGATATCATCTCGCGTGCGATGTCTAGTTGGAGTTGACGCGCCAAAAAGTTCGCGTCGATCTAAAAAGACCGCCTGTTAGTCCCAGCGTGTTTTGTGGGGATACGAACTAACCTGGATCAGGAGCCAGTCAGGAGAACAAGCCGCGGCTACATCCTCGAAAGCGGTTTCCGCTTCCCGAAGGAATTCCTCGTCCCGGCGTCTCAACGAAAGCTCGAGCAGACGCTGAGATTGCTGATATTTGAGGAAAGCTACTGCATAGCGAGTGATGGCATATTTCCACTGGTCGGTGAGCGTGTGGACGCGATCCCTGGACAGCTCTCGTAGGATAGATCGTGGCGTTATTCGAGGCCAAAGACCTGAGACGCTAACGACACTTTCCAGTTTCTGAGATGGCGCTAGAACGTCTGAAATTTCAGAAAATATTGCGTCCTTCTTTTTAGAGCACAGGTCGCGATATTGAAGTAATACCTCCTGAGGAGGAACGCTGCGCTGAACGAGGAAAGAAGCCCTTTTTCGCAGCAAGTCACCGTAACTCTTGTTCAGGTCTTCTCCATAGAGCTGTAGTAGCGACTCCCGAGAACATCGGAGCTCCTGAATAAGAGAACTGAGACCATCTTCCCTGGTTAATGGCGGATTACTTTCAATCGCTGTTGTCACAGTGGAAGGTATAGCGCTGTCCGGACGAAGGCCGTTCGCAAGTCGGTGGCTGTGGGAAATTGGCTCGAGACATCAGTACCTCCCGAAGCGAAGGAGACGAAGCTTTTGGTGGTCTCGCGCTAAACTGGGGAGAAAACACGTAGGGTGCTCTAGAGGGAATACTGGTCTCGTAACGGTTTAGGATGGCTTGTAGAGAATGTATGTGGTCCCTGAAATTGGTATTCCACGAAACCGATTGCAGGTAAGCCTCAACGCTTTCCCTGCAACCTCGTGTGTCGAACCATTGTTGTGGAAGATCGTAGTGTCTCTTGGGCCACTGTGCCACTATAGATCGTGCGGCCTCTTGCGCTTCGCGATCAGTGATCCTGCAATATTCCCGCCATCGTTCTCGAGCGGCCTCCTCCCAGTTGGCTGCTCGCACCTCCAAAGTTTGCGCCGGAGTTTGGTCTATCGGACTGCGGAACTGATATATCGTGCTTTGCAAACGTGCGCGGTCTGGGTACGTGCCATCTAAGAGGTTATAGTATTGAGGTGGTGAAGAGTGCGTAAGACCACGGAAACTTTGGTCCGTTGCAAAAATTAGAAGAAGTGGGACAATATCTGCACGATCGGAACTGCTGAAGCTAGCGGCGGAGAGGCTGAACGCCAATTTGATCTTCGATTCTTGAGGATTGCGATATAACGCCTCCTGACAAATATCATATATGTCGAGCCAGTCCTTTGCGGCATCGAAAGAAAACCAGTATCGACTATAGCGTAGCGAAATTTGCTTGTTGGCTGACGGACCAATTGATCTCCACAATTGCATCTCATCCCATAGCCTAAGCCATTTACGAGGGAGGCAGGGCTGAGCGTTCCATACAGACCATGACGTCTGGTAGGCGGCATGTTCGGCGCTTTCCCCATCAACTAGGTCCCGTGACTCGTGTACGATGTCCTCCGGAATTGAAGAGGTCGAATACCGTGAGCTTTGCAAGTCGTGTGGGTAGTACACCCTGTTACGAGAGGCGGCGCGATTCAGCAATGAAGTATCTCGGGGACAAATATTGAAGTCGACGGGTTTGTCATAGAGTGCCTCCATCGCACGCGCGTGATCGAGAATGGAAAGTACGGCTGTGTGAAAGTCGTGGTGCTGTGAGAGGACAGGAAGGTCGTTCCATTCCACCGTAACCATCGACCGTAGGTGTGGGGGATAATATACTCTACTTGGTGTCAAGTTGCTTATCGGGTCCAAGAGCTCTGCGTCATCCTTGCCTAGTCTTTGAAATGACAGAAAAGCGGCGCCTTGCAACATGCTCAGGGATTCTTCAGTCCCAGTATGCCCAAGTAACGGGTCGGGAAGGCAGTGGCTTGTGAGCGCGTGCAAATAACATTGGTATAGCTTGCTACGCAAGCTCACGTTTCCAGTGAGACGTCCCAGATCAGTGTCGATAGTGTAATCATGCCAGTAGACATGCCGCGCCGATCCCGTCGTTATGGAAACCCTGGTGAAGTCGCCATCCAAACCGTACCCAATATTCCCGTGTGGAATGATGACCCGTCGCGACATCTCCGAAGACCCATTGCTCGGACACAAGACAAGTTGATTTTTGAGTCCAAACATAGTCCCACAAGACTGAAATTCGTCAATAACGAAGCCCGGCATGCTCCGGCACTCCAATTTCGAGTTCTGATTGACGAAGAATACAAGGCGCAACCGACTGAGGGAAGCTTCTAGTACTTGGTTTGTGCGCGTAATGATAATACGCTCCGGAGATTCCAGCGCCGAGAGTAGGCGGGATATCATTCGAAATGTGGCGGAACGAATATCGATGAGATCTAGTGGGGCAGCGCTATCGCCAGAAATCCTACGGAACACGGCCTGGGTAACATGGAGTCGCCAATTAGACGGATCCGGAGTCCAGGGGGACCCAACAGGACGGAATTCGACCTCTCCAGTTCTAAGGTCGAGCCAATGTACGCAGTCGTCCACAAAAGCCGTCGGGAAATCGCCAACAAACACTGCGCGTGGAACCAACTGTAAGAGTCGAGAGTCTTCTGGTCGCCGAGCTCGCAGGGTTAGATCTCCATCACGCAGCGAAAAGTACAACTTTAGATCGCATTAGCCACCGCCAACATACAATGACAACAACCCACCTGATAGCCCGACACACTCGACCGAGTCATAAATTCCATGCCAGGGATGTTGGCAGGAATTACGTCGAGAATCCGCTGCGAGAAGTACATTGGCACTTGTGAAGAAGCGTAAATTATAATAACACTCACGGCTCCCAGGACACTTGCGTACGTTGAGTGTTCAATGATCTCTTGCGGAAGTCTTCCAAGGGGTTTTCCACCAATGAGTAATTTCCCGGTCAATAGATTATAATGGACTTCTTGTCCACCCTCTTCGATGCAGGAGATCCACCGTGAGTTATGACTAGGAAGCACGTGCCAATTCGAAGAGATGTGCCGACGGAACCCCGACCATACATATGCGAGGCCGTCGTCGAAGCCTGTTGGGTTGAACCGAACGCCTTGGTGGAATATTGGCTCAAGAAAATGAAGTAGCCGGCAATGGCGATTGAGAAGTCGATTGAGATAACCAGAGTCGTCGTCTTTAAGAGTCGATGGGGTGTTGTCGTGCACAATTATTGCGCAATGCACAGCTACGGCGAAATCCGAGTCACTGGACAGTATCTGCGGGACGTGCTCCGGGCAAACATCGTATGTGGAGAAACATGTCGTCGCCAATATACATAGCCGTCGATGCAAGTCGGTGCGCGATTTTTCGTCGTCAGTAGTTGCCAGCTTCGAACCAAGTTCGACGATCCACCTGTGTGCGACGCTCCGGGTCTTCCGCAACAACGTACATGCTGTTCGACAAATATCGGGATTATGCGCAGAAGAGAGGAAGCGGCTGGTGAGAAGAGCTAGAGAATTTTGCCAGTGAACAAACGACAGTGGGCGGCGAAGAGTGGAGTCTGACATACCAATTGTCCTGACGGTGACCTCCTCTTGCCAGTTGGCTTCTATTCTTCCAAGAAGGGCCTCTATTTCTTGTAGGAGCGTCCTTCCGAAGCCAGGGTAGCCAAGGTCAGTGTGCCACTCGCGTACGTCGTCCGACAATGGGCCAAGTTGCCATGCTGCTTGGGTAATCAACGTGTGTACCTCCTCGCGGCGAAATGAGAGCGAGGGCGATGGTAGCTCCCTTGCTATGTTCAACCATTGCAAACGCGGCCCGCTGCGTAACCCAGCAAACGCAATGTACTCATGAAGGCTCAGCTCCGTGGGGCAGTCAGCCTGAGCGGCGATCACCTCATTCGAAGTATGGTGCGTTCCGGAAACAAAAGAGTGGATTTTGCCGTACGGAGATGACGCGGGGTTAGGAGGTGTGCAGAAATTTGTGATGGTAGATCCAAGGAATGACCGCGCTGCCCACGAGTTGCCCGTACGGTCATACAACTTGAAGGATAGCCCGTTGTTGAGTAAAACATCGGATTCATCGGCGGGAATCCGAACACTCCTATAATGGGATTGGTCGGAGAATGATGTCGTGGTGGACGCAATCGTGATTCGGCGGTATGTGTGATGCACTGTCCAACCTCTTAGACCAGAGTAGGCGTCTAAATGAAGCCTGGGTTCGGCGTGGTCAGCAGAGTTAGTCATCCCTATGTCGTAGAGAATCTTGTAGGTTATCTCCCGCCATGTGGAAAACGCACGTGGTGGAGAAAGCTCGAAGACTACCAACTGTGCCTGTAGTGTTGCTTGTGGGAGTGGCCATTCATGGACGCTGATATTCAGCCCATCCGCCTCAGCGTTCGTTTGACAGTTTCGACAATACCATCTCTCTTCCCATTTGTAGCAAGTGTGTGCCATCGTTGATGCCGCGTTCTTCAGTGATTGCCGCCTCTCGTTCAAGACTCTCAGCTCAGCACGCTTTTCCTCTCGCTCCCGCCAAGCACGTTGGTGGATATCGTTGTAAAGTTGCTGTAACTGCGAAGAATCACGGTAATACCGCACAGCAAACGACAATTCAGTAGCATCGTCGGAGAAAATGGACGATGAGTAGGAGGCATGGTCGTGTCGCTGCAAAATATACTTTTCAATGAGCTCGGCACGTTGCAGGGAACCAGAGCGATGAAGGAGTAGAGGGTGAAGGAAATCCCGAGGAATTTCCGGTGAATAACACCTCAAGAGGGGACATTGTCGGATAGCTAAGGTATCCAGCGCTTTCCAGAGATCCATAATAGTCAAAATCATGACGGAATTCTCTTCGGGATTGGCTCCGTAGATCTTCCTCGCGCTGGCGAAATACTGTTCGACACAGGATGCGATTACATCCAAAGCATCGTCGCTATGCTGAGACGAATTGACCCAAGAATCCAGACACCTCTCGACGGACGACTCAAAGTCTGCGAGGGCAATGCGCTTATCGTTGTCAACAGCCGCTTCGAGTCGGCCGCCTGAAAACTGATGAAAGTCGGTCGTATCAGCGAGACGTGGTTGGTGAGAAGGGCTAAACAGCTTCGGCGAATAGCTGTGAAGTGATGAATCAAGTGCCATCTTGAGGTATCGACGTGAATTGTTGAGAGTGATTGCGGTATCGCTGACGAAGTCCAGCCCATCGGGGTCCCACGGCGGCGAAGTCGACTGGCTCTTCTGAAAACTTGACCATCTGTTCTGAAGAAGCTCCTCGGTCTCCTCCGCGGTATCGCGCACAACTTCATAGATGTCGTCCGATACAGCGGGACCCAGCTTTGAAAGACGTCGTGCCATCTTAATCCTCATTAAATGGAGCGCCTCGCTTGGAAAGCCCCTTTGGCTGCAGATTCGGAGGAGGTGGGCATGGAAGAAAACCATAAACTTCTTGTACATGTCGCAGCCTAGGGATGTTTGGAGGGCCACCTTGATGACGAGCCATAAAGGCGCTCGGCGCCAGGGTTTGTAAGCGCCTTTCCAAAGGGCCTCATCCGCTATCCGTTTCGTGATACGATCTACAGAGGCCGGTTGACCAAAGCCCCTTAGAACCCCCACTAATAGTTCGGATATATATCGTGGGTGAGCGCTCTCGCGGACCTCGCGGACAGTAGATCCCGCTTTTGACTGTAGTCGCAGTGGAATCCAACACGTCAATATCCATTTGAATGAGAAAGGAGGCAAGTTCCTGAAGAAAAAATCTGTTCGAAAAGATCTCAGGGGAGACCTGGACCGCAGGACCAGGATAGGAGCAAAGGAGCTTTCCGTTGGTGGATACGACGACGCTGGCTTGCGGGGAGACTTCAAACATCTCGAATCGAACATGATCGATAAGCACGCGAACGAGGATAGCGGCATTCTGAGCTCGAACATGCATTGCGAAGACATCTGAAAGCGAAGGTAAATAGAGATGCAACGTGACAGTGGTAATTCAAGCCCACCTCCGACGGCAAGATCCGATAAGACACCTTCGAGTTCTGCTTCTACCAGCGGTGCCCTCGCAGCCCGATAGATAGATCCCATCATCTTTTTCATAGAGATCCATACGAGCTCCTGGGAGGGCGAGAGGTACTGGTGGAAAGCTGCTGCAGCGTGTATGAGGATGTGGCACAATGCCACATTCGTGTCGCGTTCAGGCCTCCTCTTCTGGGGCCTCTTGGGGAAGCTTCGGGGGTAGAAATATGTGCTCGACAACCGAGCGCAAGACATCAGAATCGATATCAGTCGGAGAGAAAGGCATAGGGAGAAATGGTGAATGAGACATTGGAAGAACCCTTGCCGCTGGTCATTTATATCGCCACCGTAAGCGCCGTGCATAAAAAAAGGGGGACGAATCGGACACAGCATGTGTACATGACTAGTAGGCGCCAGAAGATACAGGGAATGGAGATTCGGGACAGAATTAGCAAAGACCTCGAGCTGAAGCGCCTCTGATCTTGTCCGTCGCATTAAGCATTCGTCTGATGTTCCAGGTCGTGGCAAACACGCACCCGACCATGTGGTAAACTTTCCTTGTCATGGAAAAGAGACAGGAACGTCCTGTTACGGAAGGTGATATGTGTGAAACGTCGCGCTAGATGTCGAATTCACATTCAGTCCGTACTACTAGAAGAGAGTTCGAAGACTACATACGTCTATTCAACGTCAGTTGCTACACCTCCGACAGGATAGAGCACCTAAATTATAAGGTTATTAGTGGATACGGTGCTAAAGAGGCAATACATACTTTGAGCCGATTCCTAACATCGATTGGTGGGCACGAACTGAGGGGTGCGAAAGTCGAGAGTTAACTCTCTGGGAGTCAGAGAATTTACATACTGTAGAGCCTTTCAGACTTGCTATCAGAAGACCAACGCCGCTGCGAACAGAAGTCCGAGTAGCGTTCCATTCGATGGAAAACAACATTGTGACCGCATATACTTGAGCCTGAGTCACGAATGTGCCAACTCAGGCTGGCGAAGCGGAAATACAAATTCATCTCCGTTAGAGCGGAGCACACTCACGGGATCACAACATCCAGCGTTAATCCCGCGTTGCCTGCCAGTGGAGCGCGCGTTGGTTTTCCCTCAGTTCGCATGATCCTACGAAGTGCCAGTGCTGAGGACCTCGGGTAAGGTTAATCAACAAACCCGACCCAACATCCTTGTACCACCCACGACGGGTGGAAAAGGGCGCGATTTCTACGGACTAAGGTAGGGCGGCGCGAAGAGACGCGTCCAAGGGCGCGCCAGGCATTATTGATAGACTGGTATTCACTAACATTCACTTGTAGCAACCCTAAAGTCGTTCTGGGGCTCTCGATGCGACGGCTCGCACACAGACGTACTATGTTTGACAAAGAAGTTTTCACTCTCCACGTGCTACAAGTCCAACACCTCGATCCACAGCACAGGCACAAACGTGAATCCCGAACTGGCCGTCAGCATCAAGGAAACACCAAATGTCGAGGTTGGGTGTTTGACCATCGACCTTAATTTGATATTTAATCTACCCGTAGTTGCATCCACATCGGTGGTTCAGTACTTCTCTCTAAGCCGTTATGGAGCATCTATTGGGGGATCGTACTAGTTTTATTAGGCAGAACTCATTCCCTCCTCCGAAAACTGATGCCGCCTCTTCTCAGAATCTCAGCTGCTGGCTAGGACCAATCAATCGAATGACCCGTCTTCGTTTGCCTATTATGGGTTTACATGGAGGTTCCAACTCGGAAGGACATTGAGGAGATTAAGCCAACATACAGAAGTGTTCTTCAATGTGGAATAGCACAGCCTAATGCCGATGAAAACTCAGCACCAGCGAACCCAAGCGTGGCACGAACAATCAACTCGGACCACGTCGATGCCTCACTCATGCTCTGCAATAGTGGCCGCAATCGGCTCCTTTGTCACCTTCTTCGCTTGGGAATACTACACAGAAAATATCGACATGCAGGCAAGGGACCAAGATGAAATCGGGCTTCTGAGGACATTAGGCGGCCCCAATGGCACCCCGCACCCTACTGACAACACAATATACTTACACCCAACAACCCCAGACCAATCGACAAAGCCACGTGGAAGGAACAGGCTTGGATTTTTGGCAGGCAACGCAGGTCATCACTCCAGGCCGCCATGGAGGGGTCTCAACCTCCGGTATTGTTGTTCCAATCCAGTTGCAATGCTTCACGGTGTGTTTCAGTGAAAGGGTGGTTCTGCCACGATGTCTTCAGGCCAAAGGTCCAGCTTGGGGGAGTTGATGAGAGGTCGGAGAGGACGAGAATAAGTGAGGAGTAATAAAGCAAAAGGGGGGCGGTTGGAACGTGTGGGCGGTACAAGCCCAAAGGATAGTCGAAAGTCACCCTCCCAGAAAGTGAAACGTATGTCGAAGGCGGAAAGTGGTAAATTAAAAAGGAGGGTGTCCATGAGGCCAGTGCAGACGGCCATGAGGTGAAAGCGTGCCCACGGTAGGGCGAAGGGTTACGGTGAAAAAGAGACCTATGGGAGGGCGAGAGGGTAAGCGTGTGGCATTTCTTATCTTGCTATCTCTGTACTCCGCATTCAAGTCGCCCCAAACGTTGTCGGCCATCCTAACAACGATTCCTAGGCTTTGATTCGATATACCCACGTATTCGTGTCCGAGTCGTCTCGTTTCACTTAACAGATCATATTGATAATGTATCATACAACATTTACCCCTTCTGGGCATCAGCGCATCAGCCTCTATTATTTTATTCGTCCTCCCAACCCTGTTCTTGTTCGCTCCGTCTCTGAATTGCACGTGAGCGTAAGTGGGAATAGCGCTTGCCACTGGAATGGAGTCACACGGCAAGCGTCCGCGTTCTGTCAATGGCGACCTTATGTCGGGGAATAGGATGTACCATCAACTACTGCTATCGACTGATGTACATGGCTGACGTAGTAGCAAGGAACCAAAGTGCTCAGGTTCACATCAAGAACGAATGGTCGAGATTCCATTTGTTTGGGTGATGTCTGAATGCGTGTTCACTCCAGTTGTCCTGATTCCGACGCACAATTTCTCCATTGGCGTTCATTGGTATTTCCTTATCTGTACCGTCTTTAAAGCGTTCGACTGGAATACTGCGGGAAAGGGGTGAGGCTCTGGGGGTTACATATGTTACATATCGAGTGTAGTAGGACCTTCTAGCGCGTGGTCTTGTACTAGTTTCTGTCCCACGTAAAACATGGTTTTTTTTTTTTAAAATGCCACAAATGGACTCACGCACGTTAATCAAAAGGTCTTCACAAGCCCGAGTCTGGATTGAATTGACTTGTGACTTCGAAGCTCTAGAGCGCTGGGAGATGATATAAACGAGCGACCCGATTAGGCCGAAAGAAAGACGTACAATGAACAAATACATGCTCTCCAAGTCTTTGTCGCTCGATTCGAGGTGTTCAGCTCGGTACCCCCGTCTTCCTCGCGCAATTTTCCTACCTGGACCTTGGATATCTTGGATAGGCACTCCCAAGAAATGACTGTTTCCATTGCAATTTTTCTTTCTTTTTCATACCCCGTCAATTCGTTGTGGCACCACATAATCTACCAATCTGTTCTCCATCTTTTTTTCCGAACTCGTTACTGTAGCAAGGACTCAGGGCGATGGTACAGTGATCAATCATCAACCCTCTATTTTGACGTCGTATGCCGAAATTTTGGAAGCCGCAAGTGAATGCCTACCAGGAGCAGCCACGGCTTCGGGGGATTGCTGGAGCCTGTCCCTGCCGTCAGCGTGCAACACCTCTTCCATCAGCCAGATGCGGTGAAGCAGGTACCATTGTATCTCCGAACCCGTGATAGCACCTCGCGTCCACTGGATCCGCTGCGCTCTATGCTGATATTGACTCGGACACAATTATCCTGCACAAATTGGATTCGGGACTAAGAACAAGTACTATGACCATCTCTTCGTTCGTCTATCCGCGATATGAACCACACTCGGGGCACCATACCCACTCGCACGCCCACCCTGCCTGGCTCACATTTGCAGGAACAGTGACACTGCGTGTGTTGGCGTTCACATTGGGGGGGATATCCTATCCTGGAGAGCGGCCCACCGAGGGTCCACTGCCTGTGGTGGGTGGCGCCTTCCCAACCACAATGTCACGTGGTGCTATACCGTATATCGGCCGACCAATCCGCGCCCTTTTCCCTTGTCGCCAAGACCAAGTGCGATTTGCTCTGCGCACGTGGGTACAGATTTGATATATCATAGCTCATCACCTCGCGCGCGTACATCAGGCAAGTTGACATATTGACAATCCTCAAGCCAATTGTCGTCAATGCCGGTCGCCGCCACCTCGCCACACATACACAACATAGTGCATACAGCTGCCGGCTTGGTGATGGTGGTCCATCGCAAATCCGTCGATGGTGCAAGTGCGCGAGTCTCTTGGCGAGTCTACTATACATTTGGGCCCTAATAACACCTAGCCCCATGCGGGATCCAGACGATCACTTCTTAGAAGGGACCACGACAACAGTCCATTGCGCACCCCGTTTACAAAGCCTGCCGTCGAGTCCTTTGCTGCCGTCACAATGGGGCGGGGATTCAATTTGGCGCGAGTTCTAGACCCACACGAAGCACAACTTGAATGATGATGACGACTTGAATCCCCCAATTTGAGCATCACACTTATTTGTTTTCTCTGTCGACCCAAGCTGAAATGAAAAAAAAAAAAAGGATACAGTAAGTCCAAGTTTCCCGGCCCTGCCAGATTCAAGGCCAGACTAACTAATACTGACCTGAAACGGCGGAGGGCTGGAGTATTTAGCCTGATGGGTAAATGTGCCGTACTTTATGGCCTGCCGAAATGAGTACCACGCAGAACCTGAAAAGGGATTAGAGGCGGCGGTTAGAACCAATGATTTGCATTCGATTCCGTCGGCGTTGATTCAGTAACTCTGCTGTCGGCGTTACTATAGGCGAGTGTAGCCAGTGGTAACGCCGAGGGACTAGAACGACTGGGTCCACCGCGATTGGGCGCAGAAAAAGGTGGATGTGCCGGATAACTCATGGGCCGCCGGTACCTCGTAGATCATCAGGTCGGGTTCTGCGCACACCCCAGATTCTTCCCTGATTCATGGCCTCCATTTTCATTTTCCAGGCACACTAGTGGGCCTTACTAACTTACAACCGGAGCTACTTTACTGTGTTGACCGTGTGCCGCTCAGGCTCGCGCGATCTGATCCCAACTGGCTCTTCACTAGCTTCATCGTGCACGTCATCTCCGCTGTCTTCAACCTAGCTACCCAGCAAGGAGATCGGATGGAGAGCTGGGATATGTGTCATCCGAGAAGGACTCAGAGGCGATAGCGCGCTCGCATACATACAGTGCAGGGTACTGCCAAGAATTACTGTACTCAGGCCGTATCATGTGGTGTGAAGAGAGAGAGAAAAAAAAGTTGCAAACAAACTTTTCGCCCAATTCGGGAAAGGGCCACAGAGGTCTCGAAGAAAAAACAACAAAAGTTGCCCGTCCCACGTCACTTTTCGCAAGCATCATGACTCTACAGTATAACCCCATCACGTTTCCGGGAAGGGGGTTCGACGGTATTGCTGTATTTTCATACCCCGGCCCTGGACCGTCTGAAAGCTGTCAATTGACTTTTGTTTGACTCTGTCACCTCTTTGTCAGGCGAGGCGAGAACCACCCCTTCGTCGGGTCCGCTGAACCCCTGGGGCGCCATTGACTTTGGGAAATGAAAGGTTGATTGATACGTATCAAAGCAGAATTTGTCAGATTTTTTTGATGCTGCTTCGATGGTCGCCTAAACCTGGACGATAAGACCACACTAGTCACAGTCGTCGCACCAAGTTGCCCACTGGATTCGCGGCTTTTCTACTGTAGGCTCGCGTTGTTATTCGGAAATGGAATTCGACTCATTTCACGATAACGTCACAGATGTCAGTGCGCCCTGTGGAGTTTCCGCATTCAATTTAGAAGACTTTTGGCCGCGGGCTGAGGTCGTCGGCGAGGTGGGTGTAATCGTCCATCACGGAGTCATCAGAGTAATTAAGTCACGGGAACAAAGAGGAAATAGGCTTATCAGAATTCATCATCTTATACCCTCGAAGCAGGCGAAGTGTCTTCTAGATTATTTGATCAAGAACTTCTTTAAGAATCGCCGAAGGTCCCGTGCTCCGAGAGAGACACTGATGCAGAACAGTAGCTAGACTAAGACAGTAGCCCTCTCTTTGGTGCAACATGTGACGTACCAGAGTGTACAGCAGGGTCGTCTCGCACGACCAAAGTCGAACGGTTACTATTACGTTTACGTAGAACGGAGATACATACTCCAAGTTCAGAACAGTCACCCCTGGTACAAAACAAGTCATATGAATCGCGGAACGGGGTTCTATGATCCCAGGACTCAGAGACGCCACTGGTCGGCCTGCCCTCCCCAATCCTCTTATTACGGGACCTTGCATTCGATAAGCCCAAACTTGGACCGCCCTTTCACCGCCTTAAGTTATAACTATTGCTCTTCTTGCTCTTCATTCTCTTGAAAGCTTTTCCTTGTTCTCGCGTCTGTCATTACTGCCGATGACGTCCCCTACAGAGCGCGCAACGACGACTGAGGTGAGTATCTAACCCCTCCCTTTCGTTGTCGCCGGTAAGCGCCGTCGTCACGAGATGGTGCGCCGATGACCCGACCTCAGACGCGATGTCTTACCACGCCTGTAACATCAGCAGAGAAGCCTGGATGGGATCATCGACCCCCGTGTCTTTCAGGGAGTCCTCAACCTCAATGACAGCGATTCGACTGATTTCTCCACGCAACTGTTCGACACGTACCTAGCTGTGGCCAAATCGACATTGAATGACATGGATCGGGCTGTGTGCGTATGTCTTCTCTTCCCTGGCCGACCATCTTTATCCTGTGGTGTGCGACCTGCTTACATACCTCCAGGGGGAACAAAGACTTTTCCGAATTGTCGCTGTTAGCTGCCTCCCTACAAGATACGTCTGATGCCATGGGCGTCGTGCAGGTGCGGCAGTCCTGTTCCCGCCTTCAGGAAGTTATCCGTGCGTGGGCCGAGACAAAGTTGGGGCCGATAGATGGAATAACTACAGCGCACGAGCGCCTGAAAACCGACTTTGCTGTAGCCAAGACTCAGTTGACAAAATTCGTCGAGACGGGGGTTGTCCCAAGTGGTTGGGTGGCGCCACCGCTGGTCGTCCCCACTAATTCGACAGCGGGGATAGACAGCGGCAGAGCTGGGGGGGTGGGCATGTGCCTTGGTGCCAGTGTTGTTGCGGGCAGCAAATGACACCATCGTAGCTACCCTCTACGTCTTTTGAAATCATTGTATCATTTACAGTATCATTTGGTGGCTGGTCCGTCCGTTCACTCATAACGCGTTCCGCCGAGCGCCCTTTCATTTTCCGACCAATGAGCAACTGCCATCATCAAACAGTTGAGCTCATAGCGCCAGACCTCACTAAGCCTCACTCTCACGCTCACATACAAGTCATTGATCCATCTACTATCACACGACTAGTCCCAACATGTCCCTCCTTCGTTTCCACTGCTCGCGCTCTGCGCACCACCTGTTCAGTGCGCCAATTTTCTACCCCAACACCAGGGCCCACTAAGCCGTCGTCGTCGTCATCCAACCTCCCGCTCTACCTCGGCGGTGCAGGGGTCGTAGGGCTCGCGACGTACGTCTACCTCGGTGGCTCTGCCGCGCCCTTCTCCACGACCTTCCGCAGCACCCGCTGCGAAAGCCGAGACCCTGAGAAGTCTGCGCTCGACCCGGAGCGCTTCCTCGACCTGAAACTCAAGGCGGTCGAGCCGTACAACCACAACACCTCGCGTTTCGTCTTCGAGCTGCCCGACGGCGGCGCAGCGCTCTCGCCTGTCACCTCGCTCGTCGTCGTGCGCGCGTCCGAAGGCGCAGACGGCGCGCCACTCGACAAGAAGGGCAATCCCGTCATCCGCCCGTATACACCCATCTCGCGTCCAGAACATGAGGGCGAGCTTGTGCTCCTCATCAAGAAATACGAGAGCGGCGTGATAAGCAAGTACGTGCACGAGCGGCTCAAGCCGGGCGCTACGCTCGCCATCAAAGGTCCCATCCTCAAGTTCCCTTACAAAGGTACGTACCTTCACCTCTTCTCTCTCTCTCTCTCCCGCCCATTTGCGCGCACTCGGGAGTTGAGAGACCCTTCTAAAACTTATCTCGGTATCGGATCTTGAGTTTATTAATAAAAATAAAAAAACACTTTTCTAGCGAACGAATTCGAGCAGGTCGCGCTGATCGGTGGCGGCTCCGGCATCACCCCGCTATACCAGCTGCTCGACCACGCGTTGGCCGACCCTGCGAACCGCACGCGCTTCACATTGCTCTTCGCGAACGTCTCCGAGGCGGACATCCTCCTGCGCGAGGAGCTCAGTGCGCTCGAGCGCGCGCACCCACAAGCCCTGCGCATTGTGCACACGCTCGACAAGCCCCCGCAAGGCTGGGCCGGCGCGTCTGGCTACGTCAGTCGCGACCTTATCAAGACGCATGTCCCACCAGCCGAGCTTGGCGACAAGGTCAAGGTGTTCGTCTGTGGTGCGTTTATCCTTCCCCCCTTGCGTTTGCCGTGTGCTGACGAATGCTTGTGTCTGTGTCTGTGTGCTTGCGCGGGATGCGAACAGGTCCTCCGGGCCAGGTCACTGCTGTCGCGGGGAAAAAGGATGGCATGAAGCAGGGTGCAATTGGCGGGATCCTCAAGGAGCTGGGATACAGCGAGGATCAAGTGTTCAAGTTCTAGATATAGATCTGGGTTGATCAACCCCGTTACCCACAAAACATTGCAATTAGGAGAACGATGTGCATATATATCGTTATATAATACGCTTTCCTTCGAGCTTTGGTTTGAGTGATCGCTTGCTCTGCCCCGTCAAGCGGGGTCCGGATACTCACCGTTCGGTTTACCTAAGCGGTCTTGGCCCCAATCGGGTGTCAACCACGAGCTGCTGTCTTAACCGGGTGCTCCTTTCTTCACACCTCAAGGATCCTTCCTTCTCTATTACTCTTCCACCGGGTTTATCACCCAAAAAGAAAATCCAAGTGAACGGCAGCGCCCCGCGACAACTCCGTCGAGTCAACGACTACCCTCGGCCAAAAAAAACTCGACACAAAGGGACTATTTTAGTCGTGCTGTGCGCAAATGGTTTGCCGGAGAGACTTATCGATCGACCTGTCTAGTCTATTTCAACGGGACCTGCAATATCGGCGGGATGGGTAGGACTCATAATTGTCAGTGAGCCACAGCCCTGTGTGAAAGGAGGGGCGCATGTTACGTGTATTGGTGTACACGTAGGACTACAAACTTGGGTTCCACGTCCAACGTCCAGCTCGCGGACGTCTAATCCGCTGTATTACGAGTAGGCCTACGATTTCAGGCTACGTGGCGTGCTTCCGGCCTTGTGGGTTAGACTAACATCATAACTATGCTGTACTTGTACCCCAACGGGACTCGGTTCATGAGAATGGTGCATAAGATAAGTTCGGCATGTTTAACCGGATTTAAGCAAACGATGTCAACGGTGATGTTGCTCAGACCTCGAATTGCTTTACAGTACACGGTCGAGGCCACCGTGGTACCCCGAACCCGTGCATGATGCCATTTACCCACATTGCCCAATTTGTGTCGTGTATCAGATACAAGGTAGAGCAATCTGCTTAACATTAACGTATTTACGCCAGTATATTGCAATCAAGTTTCCTAACGAAGCTAATAAAAAAATAGTTCTTTTTATTCTTTGCTCTGATTGCACCCTAAATGCGCAGTACAAACGTGGGGAAAGTAGTGCAGCCATGAGTCCATAACAGGTCACTTTAAAGTCGCTTCTGCCCTTTTACGAAAAATTTGGTGTTGATACATGCAACCTACATTCTTTCCCCTCTTTATGCGTGCTTTTTTTGGGTTCTCGCCTCTACTTCGAGAGCAGAGCAGGCGCCGTCGCACCCGCGGAGAGACCCCTTTCGCCAGCGTATGACGAGTTACCAGCGAGCTCCTCCCTGAGAAGACGAGGTGCGGCGTATTTAGAAAAAGGGAAAACCAGTTAGAAGGGGAAAAGACGCACTCGATACGGAGGAGCGCATTGTACTTCGCGACACGCTCGCTGCGTGCAGGCGCGCCAGTCTTGATCTGGCCAGTACCGAGAGCGACGACCAAGTCCGCAATGAGCGTGTTCTCCGTCTCACCGGAGCGGTGGGAGACCATGACGCCCCAGCCGTCGGACTGTGAAAGCTGCGCGCTTTAAAACCCCCCTGTTAGCGTCCCTTGGCGCAACACCTATCCTATCCCAAGCAAAAAAACACGCACGCCTGGATGGACTCCGATATGGTGCCGATTTGGTTGACCTTGAGCAGGAGACCGTTGCACGCCTTCTTCTCGATGGCGGTCTTGATGCGCAGCGGGTTCGTCACGGTCAGATCATCGCCGACGATCTGAATTCCAGAGTTGGCGGTAAAGTGCGACCAGGCCTCCCAGTCGTCCTGGTCAAAGGGATCCTCGATCGACACGATGGGGTACTTTTTGACGTAGCTGAGATATAAATCGGCGAGCTCGACACCCGAGATCCACTTGGTCGGGTCCGAGTTCGGGTTCTTGAAGTCGAGATCATACTTGCCCTCCTTGTAGAACTCGGATGAGGCGACGTCGAGGGCGATTTTGATCTTGCCTTCGTATCCTGCCTTCTTGATCGCCTCCGTTAACAGCTCCAGGGACTCCTCGGCACCAGAAACGTTGGGGGCGAAGCCTCCCTCATCACCCACGTTGACAGCTAGATAAATGCGCATGAAAAAAGTGCAAAGATGGCATGTGCATGCATGCATGCTACACACCATCAATGCCGTACTTCGCACTGATAACCTTCTTGAGGGTGTGGTAGGTCTCCGTGCCGATTTTGATCGCCTCTGTGAAGCTCGTCGCGCCAGTGGGGAGGAGCATGAACTCCTGGAAGGCAAGCTTGTTGCCGGCGTGCGAGCCACCATTGATGACATTGAACGCGGGCGTCGGGAGCACATATGGGGGCTTGACGCCGGCGAGCTCCGCAAGGTGCTGGTATAGGGGTACGCCCTTCTCTGCCGCTGCGGCTTCCGCGACGGCGATAGACACGCCGAGGATGGCATTAGCGCCGAGCTTTCCCTTGTTAGGTGTACCGTCGAGCTTGATCAAGAAGTTGTCGATCTCCTTTTGCTGCGTGACCTTGAGGTCGGACTGGATCAACGCGGGCGCGATGGTCTCGTTAACATTGGCAACAGCCTTGAGGACGCCTTCGATCGGCATAAGCCGCGAGCCTAATACAAGTGGAGTATATGCGCGTACCCTTTCCAACATAGGCAGTCTTGTCGCCGTCGCGGAGTTCGACGGCTTCGTGCACACCAGTAGATGCACCGGAGGGTACAGCGGCACGGAAGCGACCTATATGCACTATTACAAGCTGAATCATGATGTAAGAGGCGACAAGGACAAACCCTTTTCGGTGAAGAGGTCGACCTCCACGGTCGGGTTACCGCGAGAGTCAAAGATCTGTGATGAGGGTCAGAGACAAGAGACAATAGAACGGACATTAAGGGGTCGCTACTTTCCTGGCGGGCGTGAATCTTAGTGATAGACATGTCGATGGATGGGGTGAAGGTGAGGGAAGGGCAAACGATTCTGATGTGAAGTATTTACGCTGCCGAATGACGCGGATCACTGAAGGGGTTCGTACTCTCTCACGCTGATTATCTCAACACTACACCACTACTCTACCTACCAATGGGGTCCTCCCCAAATTTTCCCGAGCGGACCGTGCTAGCGTATCGCATGTTTCGCGACCTGTCGCGACCTTTCCCTCTCTCCCGATCCGACACTCTCCGATTCTCGGCACCCGAAACTGAACCGGCTAAACGCGCACAAGGAGAAACAACGATAACGAAATATTCATTACAGTGATGGACGCATAGCGAACTGGGCAACTCACGTGGGTAGTAATGCCCATAAATTATCGGCAAAATCCCCAAAAGATCGGCCCGAACATGTCCAGCCATCTTTATTGACCTCAGAGATAAACTTCTGTTCTTCTCAGCAACTCTCAAGCTTCGTCTGTAGTTGCCACCCAGCGCAAACTGCGACGAATCTAGCCCTTTTCTAGACTGCTCTTTTGAGGGTAGCGAACGTGCGAGACAACTGGAGAGTGCTCTAGCTCCTCCATCTTCGAGTTGCCCTATTTGTCTTCATTCGGCGCTTTCTTGGCAGGCGCTGGACCTAGTACGCGTCTTGTTCATCTGGATCCTGGCTTGGCGCCCTAAACTGGCTGGACCCACAAGATCAAGCCTAGGCTGGCCCGAAATTGCACATCATGCCATAGCGCCCTTGCACTGATGATCTTGCTGTTCTTCGAATGTGGGCTGGCTTGGCTCTTATAGCGCCGAAATCAGTTTGTCGACCTGTGCTCACAACTCATTTGCGTCGTGTAAGCGTGTCCCACCCGCTCGCTGTCTAGTTAGCGTATGTTTAGTCGTAACCAACCAGCCTACCATCTCCTGGAATCAAAGGCAAATATCTGGATTTAGATTTGGTTAGGTGCTTACGAATTGAAAGGCTATGACTATTTCTTCGGAGGCCTTGCTACGTTGCAAGCGGTCAACAGGACCCCATCTTCGCGCACAGGTAGTTGGTGCACGCAGTTTGCTCTGGGTTGTTGCCAATGAAGGCCTATGCTCAAGCGATTGATGGAGGTGACCAATCGTTTGTTTCCGGAACAGAGGGTGTTGCACGAATTTAGCGCGAGCAAGTGCAACTCTTACGGCCGAAAGGATAGATCCAATCGCCGAAGGGACACTCTAAATCTGTGCATTTTCTTCGACTGAGCTGACTCGGCATAGTAAGTATCGCATTTCCATAGGAACGCGCGACGCCTAGTCAGCGCGGGCACGGATTATACTTTTCGTACTCGACGGTGCGCGACCCACCCAAGGTCATCGCGCAGATGCTACCTAGCCAGGTGACATTCAGGGCAGCAAGGCAAGAGACGAAAAGAAAGGTGTGGAGAAGAATACACTAGAAAAACAGCTCGATGACAACGCTCACCGCTTCCTCTTCCACTCTCGGCCTTCGACTCCTGTTCTTCCCTTGCAACGACTTGAGCAGCGCAGCTTTGGCCCGGTTCCTGTTCTTGACGTTGGCGTTTGTGTAAAAGTTTTCTGATTTTTTCTGGATCGAGGGTGTGAGTATTAAATGGTACTGGAAGAATTTATCAGTTACCTTGTTTGTTGTCATCCGGGGTTCCTTCTCGTTCTTCGCAAGCCCATCGAATTCGATGCCCTGCCGTTCTCCTGCAGCTGGTAGACAAGTCAGCTAGCAAGTAACCAGAGACAGAGTTCTGCCCGCCTTCATCTTCTCCGGGAAGCGAGGTTATCCCGGACCATTCCTCCTCTTCTTCCCCCTCCTCTTCATCTCCTTCGGAGCCTGGTGTCTCCGCCAACACATCCTGACTGGCTTCCGCAAACACGTCACCCCAAGCTAACGGCGTCTCCGTCTCCGCTTCCGCCTCGTCGCCATCGGCAGAAGTAGCCTCATCGTCTTCCCCGTCCTCGCTCTCGCCCTCCAGATCGATCGCTTCCAGCGGGCGAACATCTTCCCCGACGAACGTATTCTTCTGCATGATCGAGCCCCAAGTTCTGCTTGACACCCAGCACGCGCATGTCCTCCCCGTTCTCGCCGCCCTTGACCTTCGATGCCCGCGAGCGCTCCTTCTCCTCGCGCTCGTTGAGCGCCGCGGGCCGCTCTGGTGGCGTGACGAAATAGGGTATCCGCCCGCGCACCCAGTCACTTAAAACGATCTTGGCGGCACCCTCTATGTCCGGCTCACCGCCCTTGAGTAGCCGGCCCTTTGCACGTGCGAGGAAGTCGAGGAAGTCGTCTGCTGCCCAGGTGCCGGCCTCTGGCAAAGTGAGTCCGTAAGTGCGCGCGAGGTAGAGTGGCTTGACACGCGCGAGAAGCTCTGGGACGTGTTCGGAAGGGGTTGAAAGCGCCTCTACGCGCAAGACACCTTTCAAAACTGTTGCTGTCTGCGAGTCTTGCGCAGATGTTGGGACGATTCCGGGACAGTCGATGAGGTAGATGCGTCGGGTTAACGTGATGTATTGCCAGACCTACGATTCCAATCTCGCATCACGACGCATATAATCGGAACGTTTGACACGGTTACGGACCTTTGTTTCGCCGGGAACTGGTGCGACACGACACACCTTGCCGCTCTTCAGCGTGTTGATGACGCTGCTCTTCCCAACGTTTGGATACCCGATGAACCCAACCGAGATTTGCTTCTTGTCGGAATGTAACCGCGAGAATTGACGAAGTAGCTGGATGAGTGAACCCTTGCCAAATGAATGGTTTGGTGACGCATGGAATGCGATTGTCGGGTATCGCGGGGTCAGGTGCTGTATGTGCCGAGCCTGTTCACGCATCAGCTCCACGCGGAGGAAGTTAGGGCACAAGATCGCTTACCGTAACCCAGTTTGGTACAAGATCGCATTTGTTAATCACAAGCACAACTTGCTTGTGCGCCTTTTCTTTTCGTATATATTCCAGCACGCTCTCGCACAGAGTGCCGAGTGGATCGCGCGCATCCAGAATATGCAACAGGACGTCCGAAGAGTCTATGACTTTATACAGCTCCCCATATATGCGGCGTGATGTGCCCTTGGCGTATATCGGTTCGATATAATCCGCGTGAGTCTGCTCTATCGCGGCGGGCGCAGCTGCCTCCGCAAGTTCTGTAGTCACCTTTGCTTGAGCAGCTTCCTCAGCGGCAGCTGCACCGAGTTTTCCAAGTTCTTCGAATGTGCCAGCGTCAATGCGCGGGCGCTTGCGAAGGGCCTTAGGGCCAAAGGTCTCCGCGAAGGGTTCTGTCTCAACTATATGCGAGCGCTGTGCTTGCATTACTCAGATAATACGAAATAGGGCGGGCAGGGACAGTGCGGACCTTGCGCAGATTTGGATTCGCGGCGTCATTGAGGAGCTGCATGGGTAGTTTATTGCGTCGTAGAAGCACCGAGTACGGGTCATGCTGCTTCGTCTGCAGGCTCGTGCGGAAATGGTCGAGCGCAGTCTGCGAGATTACTCTAGTGTTGCCTATGCAAGGCAAGTGGGCAAAGTCAGAGACGAGATCACCAAAAGTTCGGGGGGACGCACCGAACCACCGCCGATCTGGCTGTACTCTCCCAATTGTGGTCTCATCCTCCCCCTTCTGAAATGCTGCCGCTTCGATGATTTTCCCATCCCGGTCGCGCACGGCCTTGCCGCCAGTGAGCATCTTGAGGCGCTTGACCTGTTTGGCATTGCGGTAGAAGTTCTCACCCTTGATTTTTTGTAGTGACGCTTGAGAAGCAGAAGAGCGTGATTTAGAGGCCGTCTGCGACCTTTTTGTTGATGCCATCTAGGGCAACGAGAAAAACTGGCGACGGACTGGTTATCTAGTACAGTACCAGTCGGTGGCAGAGAGGGAAAATGACAGGGAACGCTTTGCACAGATATAGTATGTCATTCTCACGCCCAAGTTACTACGCAGCATAGGCTCAGCCAAGGAATTGGTCTTTTCATGATTAATGTAAATGTCGAATAGAACATAAAATCTTTAAAAGATCCAAGGCAAGGTCCCCATTAATGTCTAGACTCAGTTCTTCACAAATCAGAATATTTTGTGTTTGATAATAGTCATTTCTCGGACTTAGGACCAATTCCCGGTCTGCCAACTCTGTCAACCGACTGCCAGTGCCAACGACAGGTGAGAGAATCCTTTGGTCTTTTGCCACCATATTTATCAAATCTCCACCCATCTAGCGCCAGAAATTACTATCATATTTTGCCACGGTTGGCCATTATCTTGCCTCTTAAGGTCGGACGTGCGTGCCCAGTACAAGCTGGTTCTTGATACCTTACCTCTCGTTATCTGCAAGTTTATTACTTCCATTGCGATGGGGGAACAGGAGGCTTTCCTGCCCTTCTAATGCACCTGATTGCGCTCTAGCGGTATCTACCACTGGAAAACACGAAGTGTTTCACCTGTATTCCCAGCGCTAGCTGCAATCTGTCTATAGTACCTAGTGGTGTGGGGCTATTGCATATCTCCAGCAGTGAAACACGAAGCACGAAGCACAATCCACCCGATACCTCTGTTGGCCGGACGCTAGCATGTGGTAATGCACCTTCAAGCTATCCGGATGCAGGAAGTGCGCGGAGCGATATTTCACAGCGTCACGGAATTGTGCGTGCTTTGGTGCGTGCCGCAGGATCTAGCAGGACGCGCAACCAATTTGATTAATTGGCGGCTTCAAAAATAAGAATGGGCGAGACGTCACCGGATGCGACAACCTCTGGAAAGCAGGACCTCTCGCCTCTGTTGACTCGGCGAGCACCGTGTAACCACCGCCTCGGGCCTATGAGTCGATGGCCGGGAAATCAGAGTCTCCAAATTCTCTTGAGCGGCCCTTCGCATGCTTAAGGCGGCTTCTATGTATCTTAACGGGCTGGTCTTTCCACTCAGACTGGTTACACCCATGTGATTCTCTTCTAGCCTGTGGCTCGGTCTGAAGCAAGACAGTTAATCCTTGGCTGACAACACTAGTCACGCGCTGGCTGACTCGGAATGGGTTATTTAAACACAAGTACGAGGAGCCTCAGTGTAATGTCACAAAATAGCTCTACATCCTGCTTTGACCGTGACTACCGTAGTCGGAGCCGAAATTGTTGATGTATGCCTGATTACTTTCCTTGCCTAATCGTAGGCCTTGTATATAAATAGCCACCTACGGCCCTAACCTTGTTATCCCCCCTCGCCTCAGTCCTTCTCTACTCCACCGCCAGTCTATCCAATTGTGAACATAATGATGCTCACAAGAACCATCATTGCTCTTTCTCTTGCCGTTTACGCCCTTTCTGCTCCGCCTCAGAAACGGGCGGGGATTCTAGGTGATGCGACCTGCATGGGCCCATGCGACGTTTTTATAACCTTGATTGATTTACTGTAATGTAGGCGTAGGGGACCTCAAGGGGGGTTTGGTTCCGGACTTCGATTCTCTCGAAGGTTCTCTTCTCAGCAGCGTGGGAACCGGGTTGCCTGTGCCTGCTGGTTTACCCGCTGGTTTACCTGCTGGTTTTCCCGGTTTAAGCGGTATGGTCTACTCCTAGATAATGTTGTCAACGTTCCTGATCTCCTACAGCAAGGGCCCCCGGCTAACATGGGGAACATGTCAGCCGCCTCTACCCTCGTCCACGTGACAGAGTTTCTCGGATTACGCAATCGCATTACTGTTTAAGCTTGTTAGAGAGTGTCAATTAGACAGTACCCATCACTTTGCGGCTCGGAACGTTGTTCCTGGCGCGTGGTTGAGGAGAGAAGATGCCCTTTCTCTGATGGTGGGGGTATTTCCTTCTTATGGCGGTCTCGAGGGCAAGATGCTACATCAGAACTGATGTACCAAGTTGAAAGTGTTCAGAAAACAACCTAAGATATTTTTTACGAATAGTAGGCCGTGTCGGGTCTCCATCGGGGTGACCGCACAAAGTCGAAATTTCGAATGGTATTTTCATGTTACGCTAAGATACACGCGTGCTGGCGTGATAGTACACATGCGTGACAAGAATATTTTTATGTGCAGCGGAAAAATTCGGAGAGCTTTCCCAGTCCAAGTTACGCACGGACGCGAGAACACGACGGCGCCATGTGCTTAGGTGAGGGAAGGAAATTTAGAGCTCCCCACGACTCGGAAGAGTAGCGCGAACTCATTCCTGGCCACACTGTGTGAATATTCATAGATGCACTAGTTTCGAAAAAGCGAGCATACTATTTAGATCTGCTTCAGTGAATATTCGCTGACTTATAAGTTACCTATATTAGAACTCTCAGTTCCAGAAAGTCTGACATGCGTGATAAGCAACTTGTTGTGTATAGTACATGTCCATAGGTCCCAAAAAGAATGCATCTTCACGCTCCTGTGATGGCCGTGCTTCTAGGGTAGGGGTTAGAACAGTTAATCGTAGAACGAATGGAGAGTGTATTATAACAGTATGCGGACGTCAGCGTCAACTTGAACGCAGATCCCGTTGGTGGATATTCATAGGCTTATGCTAGCGGGAGTTCGATCAAGTACGACTCACCTATAGATTCGGGCCTCACAGCTTGGCGCTGGGCAGTGGGCTCAGGACAACGGTAGACAGAACCTACTCCGAAACAATCAAAATTATGTCGAAAAGGTATTCGTTCAAGGGCCCTCCTATAATCCCACGCATCACAGCTCGCAGCAGGGCAGGTGGGGCAGCGAGCAGGAATACCGTAAGAGAGACGGCGATGGTGACTTCGGCAAACCTCGTTGTGTTGGTAATAAGTCAACCTCAGCTAGGATGATCGAAGGTTGAGAGATTGAAATAATACCACTAGTGGAGGTGTGGGTGAGATACCTAAGTATATACTTGTGCGCTTTGAGCTTATTTGATGTGGGGAGGAGAAACAGAGACAGACTATGTCTGCATGATCGAATCAAATCGATTGTGTTGTCAGCTCCGTGAATGATGGGTCTGTGGCCATGCGTGGCCTTAGGCCCATTACGTCCAAGCTCTCACTAGATTAGTTCTATGGCTGCTTTGACGAACGTCATTGCATTGGCAGTAAGTAGATATCATCTGTGACGACCAAAGGTTTAAGAGACCGAAACAGTAGTGCTGGTGAAGAAGCCAATGACCACCTATTATATACCTGCGCGCTGCGAGTCTATCGAGTATGGAGGAGCGAAAAAGATCTACTGTCCCTTTAGTAAACGTGTCTGTCGGGATCTTCGGATCCGAGTATGGTCGGTCTGTGATCACGTCACTACGTAGATTGAACCTGGAGTCTACGCACCAGCTTTGACGGTATAGCTGATCCAGTTGGACGTGGCGTTTTTCTGGACTCCGAGTATGGAGCAGAGGTGCGACGCCAGCACCTTTGAGGGATCAGCTTTCAACGATATTAGAAGATGTCATAGTTGTCCTAATTTCTTTCTCGAAAGGGGCTTTCTGTGGTACAAAAGCTTTCTGGTGTAAGTGTAAGGTCGCGTAATCGCTGACACAGAAATTGTTGAATGGCGTGACTCGAGCGTGAGATTTCGATGCTTGAGTTCGGCCGGACCGGGATGCGGTGCCACAAGTTTGGGTTCTTTCTTCGCCGTATGTCTCTTTTCAATCACACCCTCTACTGCCACTGTTCCCGATTGCGGTGCGTTCTCGTTATTATGCCATTTCCTTCCTCCTTCACCCATGCATCTAAGCCTATCTCTCTCTTTTTACACCTAATAGATTTCCTTGATTCCTGGCCTAGTGTTCACCGACACATCCTATCGTTCTGAAGGTTCTTTCCCCAATCCCTTCGACTATTTTTCTTACATCGCGTCTGATCTTCCTCTAACACAGACCGGTATATGCCCCCTCTCAGTGTGTTGATCAAATTCCTTTGTTTTCGGAGACCTCTCGTTGGCCGTTTCAGATCTAGTAGTCAACTTACTAAATCTAGACTCGCGACTGGTCGTCGAATGACGAGGCCCCAGCAGAGCCGACACCTCATAGAAGGGCCGACTTCCCGCCAAGGCTTCGTTGTTGTCTTCGCCGACATTCAGGCTACCCTCTTGGTTGACGCCTTGTGCCTCCGCTTCTGGGCTGCTATCAACACTGACGTCCTCGCGCTGGCTTTCAACATTCTGTATTTTCTGACTCTCGCCTTGGACGTCCTTGAACGGCTTCCCTTCTAATTTACTCTCGTTTCCGTCTTGTGTCGTCGCGATAATTCCAATTGTAGTTGGCTTAGTTTCCCTCATCTGATTCGCCTTTACCCTCAGCTATTATTGTGATCTGTTCATTTCACGACCTCACGTGTGTGCCCCTTGTTTCGCACACGGGACAAAGGTTTCCCTAGTGTGGTGTGGAGATATGAGAATATGTACACAATCTCTCGGTGCTATGGGCAACTCGTGCGCCTGAAGAAGATACGTGACACCCCACGATACTGGGGTGTGCTTCCTCTTTCCCACCCAGGACAAATATCCTGCTGCAAAATGGTATGCCCGTTTCACAAAGAGAACACCATTCAGATCGGCTTCGGGGAAAACCTTTCGCCGACTTATGTACCTATAATTGGTGCCAGAAAGTTTGCTACGAACGACGATCAAGCTTAGGTCCGCACTACATATCCATAGGCCTTCAATTGGGGTGCGGGTATTGAGAACTGCAGTAGGTATTAACCCCGCGCAGTATTGTAGGGTAGTGAGAAACTATATCGCCGACAGTTTGTAGTGGTTTGAGCCCCCAAGCGTCAGATTTTTTTTCTTCTTTATTTGTACTGGACCGGATACCAAATGGTACATTGCTCCACTCTTCCAATCGCCTCGCCTGATCGCTGTGGGCTTCCATTTACATTTGAACCTTTCATGCTTTATTTTCAATATATCAAACGTCCAATGTACCATAACTCCGGTCGGGACGTCGGTTTTTGTGCAGGCCGAAGTCCTCACTCCATCATTCTTCGCTACTCGCAAGGTGTTTCACTCTCAACAGTGACCGTGACGGGCTCAGGAGGTTCAGGAGACTTGCCTGCTCTGCTGTTACATTCAGTGCCTTAGCGTTGTCTGCTAAATACACACGAGGACGAAGTGCTTCCATCTGGTTTTTCTGTACTTAGCACTGTCCCAGCTAATTTATTTTAGCTTTGGCAGCATGACGCGAAGACCCGTACACTCATCGTCATCTCGGTCGTGAGGAGTTTCCGCATCTTATACAATTCAGGAAAAGTGGTGCAACATCACGGTATAGCAACGAACGGAACATGTCATTGAGTTATATGTCCCGGGCATGCGATTATCGCGCACACTCCTTGCTCACTAGAAGCGTCACGGTACTATCCCTTCGGCATGATGCCGTAAGGGGAATACGGTGGGCGCCTTATCCGGGATTCACTGTACGAGCAAACTCCGGGCTCACGTGCTGGAAGATCTGTCTTCTGTCGTTCTTACTGTGTCGTACACTCATCTCGTGTGGGGCCAGAAGCCCCACCCATTCATGGCTGACGACACCGCCCATGCGCCGACCACTGGCAGCTTCTACACGTATTAATAACCAGTCATTACCTCGGTGCGTCGCAACGTAATGTCGTTGGAGCATCATTCTGATTCATTCAACACAGCGCGGGTGTGATGCTGCTGATACGAAATCGCCACCCCGTTCTTGTTGTCTCGAGCTAAATTTAGTACGACCTTGGGTGACAATGCTTCTATACATCACTCTTGGAAGACGACGTCTTGTGTTCGACCAAGGCGCCAGCGATCCGGGACTGTGGGACATGACTGTGTATTCGTCTGCCGAGTCACTGGGTGTTGAAAACGCGTTCACCCTTGATAGGGAAAATTCATCCGACATTGGGTATAAATAAGCCACCTATTCTCGCAACATTGCTATCATCCCCAACATCCACCTCTCTCTTCTTCACCACCAGTCTATTCAATTGCAAACACAATGATGTTCATGAGAGCCATCCTCGCACTTTCTCTTGCTGCTTTTGCCCTTGCCGTTCCGGTGGCCCAGCCACAGGGCCTTGGGGCTGATCTCAGTGCGTTCTGCTTGAGGCAGTACGCACTTTTTACAAGCCTGATTGATTTAACGTAGATGGACTCCTTGGGGATCTCGGTGTTACTGTCGATGACCTGCTCGCCGGGGCCGGGGCCGCCTGACCGTTTGTGATGGTATGGACTACTCCATCATACCGTGGTCGACGTTACTGATCTCCTGGAATAGAGGTACCGAACCAACGAGTTGCGAATACGTGAGATCCCCCCGCTTATGTCCACGTGGGACAGGCCTGATAACAACACCTGACAGAGTCCCCCGGGGTCATATCTTGTTTTTCGTACCATTCGTTTTCGAAGCAACAGAATCGTAGTTTAGCTCGATAAGAATGTCAATAAATTCCGTGACTTGGTTCTGTGTCTTTGTCTTCTGGTGTCACCAAAAACGAAAGTGGTCTTTCCTCAAAGAGTCAAAGGTGATGCACCGGTGATGAGAGGGTGTCCTTCTCGTGATAACACATAACAGTAAAGCAGCCGTTTATGCACCAATCAATCAAGAGAACGGAGGTATACACGGATAGGACACCTAGCACTTCAAGCTTCAATTGTAGCATATGCTGTGTCAGGTAGAGCGATAAGATCATTCGGCGTTGAGGCCGATGGGAAGATCAACTTAACGCCGGCAACTTTACCACGCGCAGGCTCTGTAGACAGCCCCACGCAGTCCGCACACCTGCCTTGACAGTGCAGCTCCTCTGATGGGATATGACTTCCCTTTCTGTACTGGAGGTATAAAGCCAGAGGCCCTCGTCACACCCCACACCCCACAACTACGCCCCTTCGCCCAGGTGCACCATGCAACAACCGACAAATCGCAAAGTCACTCCGGAAACTGAATGGGGAGGTATACCAATGCATGGTCAGATGTAATCATCGGCTCAGAGGAATAGATGGAGTTGAAGGACTGGACGGAAAAGGGCTACATAGGGCTAGGTACCTCAAGGCGCACTCTAACGGATTCGAAAAAAAAAAAACAGAGGCCCAGTCTCCCTTTGGGAAATTTTCAGACGATATTAGACATGTCAGCCGTCGTGGCTTGACTCAGTTCTTCTGACTATGGTAAGAAGCCTTCCTAAATAGTGCGTGGTTTCAAGATGTGAGAATATGATACCCAATTTAGATGATGGAGAGATTCTGAAGCACAAGGAGCAGGCTTCCCAGCCACGCCAAGAGCCACACCGTGAAGGTCCTACACGAGCCTCAAGGCATAGGGACGTGCTCGTTTCACAAACCGACAATATTTTTCGGATCGGCTTCAACAATTAAGAGCGAAAACCCTTCGCGTATTTACATATAGATACGTTCATTGTTCACATTCCGCCCCACATGAAGCCTGACACGAAGTCTGATCATGCTTGTACTACATGTCCATAGCTCCTAAGCAGGACACATGTCGGCACTTCTGTTAGTGCTGGAATCCCGCGATATATTTCAGAAACATCAAGTACCACAAAAGAGAGGGCACTACCATCACAAATTTAACTTGATATAGGCAAGAACGTTTGCGATGACATCGAGAAGGTCACCTGCTACAAAGGCATAAAGCTCATCCCGAGCGGGAGTTCATTCAAGTATGACTTACTTGGAACCTTGTGCTCCTCACCTCGGGGAAGCCCGGGTGGAGCAGCGACAACGAGGGCTGCGAGAGAGACAACGAAGATGGCTTTGGTGAATGTCATTGCGCTGACGGTAAGTGAACTAAAATCTGGTCGAGAAAGACAGATGGGTTTGGAAGTGTTTTGAACGGCTGAACGGCTGAGGGAAAAGGTGGCAGAGGCGTACTCTTTATACCTAGGAAGAGCGGAGTTTTCTTACAAGGAGTCATCATGCAGCCGGTTGCAAGATCTGCCCAGGCTTGAGGACAATCGGTTCCGTGAATCCAGCAATTGAGACAATCCATCCAGGCAATATCTCATACAATACGATACGCAGAGAATGAATTTGACCACATGGATGCGAATTGCCCGTCTGGCGTCTTCCATAGATGGGGTTTCTAGCCTAGATGTCTTGTCAGAGAAGACTTGGATGGAGTCTCGTAACTGAGTCAAGACCAGGCGTACTATGTGACAACGGCGTTTGAAGAAGTGTAGAGTAGAACTCAACAGCTCTTCGCCAACTGAATGCGTCAACGTATGATGTCGCCCCTAGAGCCAACTTTTGGTTCTCTAATAGCCCCAGGACCTCTTGTATTCGGTGATATGGTGATATCCATAGTGCCCACTGCAAGTCGCACGGCCCAACACCTGGCTCCTGGCCTGGCAGCCGGAGCGCATATTTGATAAAGATGATAGTGATTCAATATTCAAAAACGGATCTTCGCGACTGTAGCGAGTACAGTAGTCGCACCCGTGACAGAGGATATGGGATCGGCTTCGATGCGTATATGACAGGGTGAGAGTCTTTCGTGGCGTCTGACCAGATTAACTTAGAGAGAATGATCGGATGGATACCATCTTTGGGCATATTACTATACTGTGACATCGGCAAGGTCACCCCATCACGGTATCATTCCTTCCTTCTCTGTGCTGCTGCGATGAACCACTGGCATGCGTCATGTCTCGTTGTTACTACTCTTGGGGCGGGATACTGCATACTGGCCTTGGTAGATCAGTACCTCCCCGAGTCAAGACTCGGTTTCTCCCAGGTACCACTCTTCAAGCTGATTGGCCGAAAGTCGATCACTGTGGTGCCTCAGGCTTGCGTGGTGCAGCTACTGGTATTGCCATCGTTTCGACATGTTTCGATGTGCTCTAAAATGTCTTCAATACCTTGAGAAATGTCACGTCCTGTCGTACGACTCGTGAAATGTCTTTCACGGCAGTGCAATCGCTAGGCCGATTGGAGCCTCAATAATCTAGACGTTTCACACGCTCGCTTGCTCTCATGTTGTCGGAGCTCAATGTAGCATGCTGCTGCCAGTTCTCCGAATCGTCGAATCCTGGCCCTCCAAACAAATACAGAAGCCAGCGCTTTTCCGCCGTCGGAGGCGGAGCGATCCGCATCATCATCCTCTGCCTAGTTAGCTGATCTAGCGAAACGGTCCTATTCTCCTCAAGGTTCCTTTCACTCTACCCTACCACTGCACACACCGCACCCTCTCCCGGCGTAATTTTGCCGCCTCGTTCTCCACACCACCCTCATCAAGGCGTTCTCTACCCAGCTCCGTCCTCTCGATCTGACTTGGCCGGCCGGCTCAACTCCAACACCGGCCCACTCGTGCGCGTGCTCCAGTTCGCACGTTAGCACCTGAGCCCAATGTCCTCGTGGTGTCCCTCGCCCTGCCGACACTCACCGCTGTGGATACGGCGCTCGTCGTGCCACACTGGCACGGATGTGCCTACCTTGAGGCGCCGCGCACAAAGTTCCCGTACGACGTCTCATCTCCATTGCTGCACTTGCGTCTGCGCCTCGTGGCCCCAGCGGGTTGGTTGGAAAGTATGGGCGTCGTGCTGTGGCGGAAATATGGGGAGGAGAGTGCGGCTATGCCCACGCTAGAGGTGCTCTGTGCGTGGTTTGGGGTTCCATGCCTGATTCAAGCGAATTCGGATGGGATGCGGTTATATTCCGAACATGCTTCCTTGTTGGTGCGCTGCAGCCCCGCGTATGAGCCGGGTGCATCCTTCTCTCCTCTGTCATCAGGGGTGCTTCTGGTCTCACCTACTTGTCTTACTCGCAAAGTCGTACTGGCTTTATAGGACGCCAATTGCACTCGCGATGCTGGTGGCCTACTAAATGGTCTTATATTAACTTGGGCCATCCAAAGACGAGGGCAGAGATCCTATTTGGTGTGATGGTAGATTGACCGTTTCCCTACAGTGTGATATCACGTCAAATCTTTGCCCTTAGAAGATTTTTACTCGATCAGATGCTTTGCGTGAAGGAGAATGAAACGGGGCGACTTAAGGTCATGCAAAAGGAAAACCACCAGCCGAGAAAATGATATGATTAGGACCATCCAAAGCATTTGTTCTAATGCGTCGCCTAAGTGAAGGTCCGCGTTGATAAAATAAATAAGGCCAGTAATGGAGTTAGGCATACCTATGCCTGGCGACCACTTTGGTGGACGTACCGTTACACTTTCTAATTATTCGGCCGGGCTGGTTGAGGTAGAGCGTCAACAGCTGAGCTTCCAGCTGCCATCATGGATGACATGGGCATCGTATGTGGTGTTATCGACGTGGACGGCGACGCAGTCTGTACTTGGTAGCGCTCAAAGGGGTTGTGTGTGAACCTTATGTTTGGTACTTCTAAGACCTTGAGCACGAGCGTGAGGGTCCAGCGGAGGGGAGAGGACCAACGGAGGCTTTCACTAGAGTTATGGTTACGGTCGCGATTGTTAAGACCGGGGGGTGGTAGCCGCGAAAATTAGAGGGCTGATAGGTCGAAATGATGGCGCTAGTCAATGAACTACCAATTGTTTTTCGGGGCCTGTTGCGTGTGCGGGGAGAAACAGACAATGTTCGAGCAGCCTGAGTAACCGGAACGCATTGGTTAGAAGTTGGGCTGCGTGAGCGGTCCGTAGACTAATAGTTCTAAGTAGTCTTTACACTTTGACGTGCAGTTGGCGCGTTCATGTCTTGTGCCATGGGACATTTCTCGGGACTCTGCAATAATGTAATAACGCCAAAAGTCTGGCCCTGGCCCCTTTGGAGGATTCGCCAACTCATGCATTTCGACGATATTATACATGTTGTTCATCGTGGCTTCCCTCCTCGTAGTGCCAGTGGTACGCAAGCTTTACAGTGTAATGTCTGCGTACTGCAGGTGTCTTATCCTTGTGTGCCCCTGTTCGCCTCGTTAGTGCATCAACGGCTGCTCTGCCGTTATAAACTGCCACGAGAAGGACACCCCCTCATCACCTTTGAGGAAAGACCATTTAATTTTTTGGTCACACCAAAAGACAGACGCAGAACAAAGCGACGGAATTACACATTGACACTCTTATTGAGCTAAATTACGATTCTGTTGCTTCGCAAATGAATGGTACGAAGAACAAGACACAATCGGGGGACTCTGTCGGGTGTTGTTATCGAGCTTGTCCCACTTAGTTATGAGGGGGAAGCCTCACGTATTCACGACCCGTTGGTTCGGTGCCTCTGCTCCAAGAGATTAGTAACATCGACCACAGTATTACAGAGTAAACCGGACCATTGCAAATCCTAGGAGGCACCCTCGAGAAAGTCCTCGACAGTATCACCGAGCTTATTGAGAAGCCCATCTACGTTAAATGAATCAGGCTTGTAAAAAAAAGGTGCGTATTGCCTCAAGCAGAACACACTGAGATCAGACCCCAGACCATCGGTCTCTGGCAGGGCTACCGGAATGGCAAGGGCAAAAGCAGCAAGAGAAAGTGCGAGGATGGCTCTCATGAACAGCATTGTGTTCGCAATAGGATATACTAGTGGTGAAGGAGTGTGTGAGAGTGAGAGAGAGAGAGGTTAGGGATTGTGATGACAAGGTTGCGGGGATAGGTGGCTTATTTATACCCAATGTCGCGCTGATATTCCCTATCAAGGGTGGATTCGTTTTCAACACCCACTGGTAGCGACAGCGGCGCCACCGGACGCACGGATACACAGTCATGTCCCAGATCGCGGGCGCCTTGGCCAAACACAAGACATCGTCTTCCAAGAGTGGTGTAGAGAAGTGTTGTGAGGCTCTTACTGCTGTGTGTGTGTCATCCCGAGGAGAAGACGTAGACAGAACAGGAGAGGAGTGAATGGGGGTGAGATACGGGTGCAAAGTCAGTTCGGCGATAGAGCGTGGGAACGTAGAACTGGGACCGGTGCAGGTAAGATGTACGAGTTCAAGTTGGCGTTCACACGAGATATCGACGAAGCGTTTCGAGCACAGCAAGGATAGACGAGTGATAGATATCGATCATTTGAGACACGGAACCTGAGGCCTGCGTACTCCTGAGTTCTGAGTTCTGAGAGGCCATCTACTCAACTTGCAACTGCTGTTCTATAACTCCGCGATGTCAGACAAGTGCGGAGTTAGACAAAAGCAGACTTTGCTTACACATAACAACAAACTTCATACAGTAAGACGCGGAGACCCGACACAGCATATGCTGACTGCTAGGTGTCTTATTCATGTGTACCCCCGTTCGTTGACTAATTGTTGGTGCATCAACGGCTGCTCTATTGTTATGGCTCACCACGAGAAGGACACCCCCTCATCACCTTTGAGGAAATATCATTTTCGTTTTTGGGGACATCCAGAGACAAAGACACGAAACCGAGTCACAGAATTTATTAAGGCCCTTATCGAGCTAAACTACGACTCTGTTGCTTCGCAAATAAATGGTACGAAAAAAAACAAAACACGACTCGGGGGACTCTGTCGGGTGTTATTATTAATTGTCCCGCGTGGATACGAGCGGGGAAGTCAGGCTCACGTATTCGCAACCCCATTGGTTCGGTGCTTCTGTCCAGGAGATCAGCAACGTCGACCACGGTATCAACCAAGTAAACCATACCATCACAAAGATCCGGGTTACCCAGCAAGAAGGTCATCGACAGCAACACCGAGATCTTCGAGGAGTCCATCTACGTTAAATGAATCAGGCTTGCGAAAAGTACGTATTGCCTCAAGCAGAACGCACGGAGGTCATCCCCAAGACCTTGTGGCTGGGCCACCGGAACGGCAAGGGCAAAAGCGGCAAGAGAAAGTGCGAGGATGGTTCTCATGAACATCATTGTGTTTTCAATTGAATAGAGCGGTGGTGAAGAGGAGAAAAGTCGATGTTGGTGATGATAGCAATGTTGTGAGAATAGGTGGCTTATTTATACCCAAGGTCGCATGAAAATTCCTTGTCGAGGGTGAACGCATTTTCAACACCCAGTGACTCGGCAGACGAATACACAGGCATGTCCCGGATCGCTGGCACCTTTGCCGAACACAAGATGTCGTCTTCCAAGAATTGAAGCGCCGTCGCCCATGATCGTACTAATTCGGCTCGAGACAACAACAACGGGGTGGCGACATCGTATATATCCATTTCGGGATAGGGTATTAGCAGCAAGATTAGCAGCACTACCCGGTCAGTTGCGCTAAGTCATGAATGATCCCCCATTGTGGCGCATCGGGGTACGACTTGTTATTAATACGCGCAGAGGCAAGCCAACGCATGAGCAATGCGGTCGACCATGAATGGGTGAAGTTTCCTGGCCACACGAGATGAGAAGATTAGTACATTGATACGGTATGTTAACTTGAACATTGTGACCAGACTCAGATCCTCGAGCACGTGAACCTAGAGTGTGCCGGATCGTGAATCCCGGATACCGTATTTGGTTTACGGCATCATGTTGAAGGTACAGATGGAACTGTGACGCTTCTAGCGACTTCTCGCTCGGTTGTGAGCAAGGATTTATGCATGCTAATCGCGTGTCCGGGACACATAACCCAATGACACGTTCCATTCGCTGCTATATTTCGCTCCACCTTTCCTGAATTGTATAAGATACGGAGACCCTTTACAAGCGTCCGACTAGCCGAGATGACGTTGAGTACGGAGCTTCCGGTCTTGCTGCTAGGGCCAAAATGAATTAGTCGGACAGTGCTATATACAGCAAAACCAGATGGAACACTTCGTCCTCATGTGTATTTTAGCAGACACCGCTAAGGCGCGAACGTAACAACGGAGCAGGCAAATCTCCTGAACCTCCCGGGCCCGTCGCCGTCGCGGTAAGAGTAAGCACCCTGCGAGTAGCGAAGAATGGTGGTGTGAGGATTTCGGCCTGCACAGAAACCGACGTCTCAACCGAAGTTATGGTTCTTTTGACGTTTATTATATATAAAAATAAAGCACGAAGGGTTCATATGTAAATGGAAGCTCACAGCGACCAGGCGATTGGAAGAGTGGAACAATGTACCATATGGCATTGGTTTCAGTACAAATGAAGAAATAGAATATCTGACGCACGGGGGGCTCAAACCAACGCAAACTGTCGACGATATACTGTAGTTCCCTACAACACTGCGTGGGGCTAATGCAGTTCTCAATACGCGCACCCCGATTGGGGGCCTATGGATATGTAGCGCAGACTATTGTCGTTCATAAAACGTTCTGGCACTGATCATATGCACATAAGCCAGCGAAACGTTTTCCCCGAAACCAATTTGAATAGTGTTCTCTCTGCGAAACGCACGTCCCATTTTTGCCTTGTGTACAGTAGTATATTTGCCCTGACAGGGATAGAGGATAAACGCACTTCCCATTATAGAGTGCCACATGTTTTCTTCCGGCGCATGTGTTGCTTCATAGCACCGAAATATGGGTACACATTCTACCTTCACACCACACTAGGATGACGGTGCATATCTTGGTCGCTTGTGATGTCGTGAAGTGAGCAGATCACAAAGATAGCTAAGAGTGAAGACGAATCAGATTGGTGAGGAAGGGAAAGTAAGGCAACCACGATTGAGATCATGGCGATGCAAAACGCGAACGAGCGCGGATTCGAAGGGAGGTCGCTCAAGGGTGTGCAAGGTAAGAGCCAACAGATCCAGAAGGGCTGAGAGCCAATGCAGGGACCGAGGAAACAGCGAAGACGTCAGAGTTGATGGTAGCCCAGAAGAGGAGGCAAAAGAGGTCGACCAAGAAGACAAACTGAGAGTACGACAACGAAACCTTGACGAGACTGGTAGTCTGTCCTTCTATGAGATGTCGGCTCTGCTGGGGTCGCATCATTCGACGGCTGGTCACGAGTCTAGACCCGGTAAGTGATCCACTACAGAAATTCTGAAATGGCCCGAGGTTTATGAAAACAAAATAGGGGAATTTCGCCGATTCCTCTTCGATTCACCGACAGGGGGCACAGGCCGAAGCCTGAGTTAGAGGAAGGTCAGGGGACAGGCATAGATGAAAGGTGAAGGACTCGGAGGTAGGTGTTCTACTAGGACGCACCGTTAGTTGGGGCCACTGTGGCGCCGCATCCCGGTCCGGTCTAACTCAAGCATTCAGCGAAATCTCACGCCTTTCAGTAAATTTCAGTGCCGGCAGCCATGCGACCTTACACCAAAAAGCTATTGTACCACAGAGAGCCCCTATCGAAATTTCAAGACAGTGTAACGTCTAATATCGTTGGAGCTGTCTGATCCCCAGAGGTGCTGGCACCGGTCCAATCGTTGTTAAGCTGATCGGAATTGTATTATCACTCCCTCGTGGGTTTCTCCGTATGTCCTTTCATCGCCCGAGTACATCACCACACCTGGATCTAATACCATATTCTTACGTCTCTCTACCCTCACCCATAATTTTTATCGCAAAGCTTTACAATGTGCGTGTAGAAGTAGCGCTCACTGTGCGACATGTGAATATTGTGAATACTCGCACACGAGGCTGCAATTCATATCGTGAAAGAAACGCGGTTCGAGGCTTCGACATCACTCAAGATGGCAGAGGTCGCCCAACGCAGCGTATGCTAACACGCCGTAGATACGCCCTTCGAGGAACTCATCGGCGCTTCAGCATTACCGTACTATTGTGGATTAATCACCCTCGCAAAGGGGTATTTCTTTTTTCGGACACACTGCAACAAATCTCCTGACTCAAAAACTTCAGAAAAGTTGGACTTTATTGACATTCTCATCAAGAAAAACTAGTACGATTCCGTGCTTCCACCCATCGTTGGTACGAACAAAAATAAAACACATAACCCGGGAAACTCTATGTGTTGTTATCGAGCTTGTCCCACGTGGACATGAGCTGGAATGTCTCACGTATTCGCGACCCCGTTAGTTCGGCACCTCTGCTCCAGGAGATCAGCAATCTCGACCACAGCATCACCCGAGTAAACCATACCATTACAAAGGTCCGGGTTACCCAGCAAGAAGGTCATCGACAGCAACACCGAGATCGTCGAGGAGTCCATCTACGTTAAGTGAATCAGGCTTGCGAAAAGTACGTATTGCCTCAAGCAGAACGCACGGAGGTCATCCCCAAGGCCCTGTGGCTGGGCCACCGGAACGGCAAGGGCAAAAGCAGCAAGAGAAAGTGCGAGGATGGTTCTCATGAACATCATTGTGTTTGCAATTGGATAGACCAGTGGTGAAGAAGAGAGAGGTCGATGTTGGGGATGATAGCAATGTTGTGAGAATAGGTGGCTTATTTATACCCAAGGTCGCATGAATATTCCCTATCAAGGGTGGACATGCTTTTGCGACCCGGTGACTCGAATTAACTAGTCTATGGCTAAAAATGTGCATGATGCCCCAATGACCGTAGCGCTGGTGCCATGGTGGGCCGTCAAATTTGCGTCAAACGCGGCATGGTGCCAAGATATGCAGATCAAATGCGACGTCTCGCTAATGGCTTGCGATGAATGCATGCAGAGGATAGTCAGCACATGACCAATGTTGTCAACTATGGACGAAGGGAGTCTAGTAAGATCTCATCTCGTATGAGACGAGAGTCACAGAGTGTTCTCAGCATCGCTATGAAAACAGACCAGCCTGCTTAGTGGTGATCTGTGCGAGATCTCGAGCACGCAAACGGCTGCCCACAAGGCCATGCATGAAGACAGAGACTAGAGTTCCAAGTTCTTTCGACTCGCCAGCCCGCCAAACCAGACAGTCGAGATAATTGTTACTGTACCGGCGCACGGTGCTCGCCGGGTTGACATTAGTAATGTATCGCTTCGCTGAGTTGCTCGGTTGTCAGCTTCTAATTCGTGCGGGTTGGTCGTGTGTCCAACACCACGTGCACCGACCCGGTCGGATATCTTTAGGCTCTCTTGGCAGCTTTAAAGTATCTCGGCAAAGAGATCCCGCCGACACCTTTGGGAGAGGTTGGGATCTTCGGTGGGAAATCTCTTACATATTTATTATTTCATCTAAGTTTCCTCCCGGAACAACAAAGCTGCTGCTTCCAAAAGCGGTTGGGTATAGTACCGGAACGGCTTTGGATACCTACAATTAGCCGACAATCATCTTTTCATTCGTCTCGTGGAACGATAATTGAAGCGAAGTGACGCACGACACAACTCCCGACGAATATTCCTCCTTCAGCGGGCTGTCCTCGGTCGGTGCGATGTCGAATGCTGCCAGTATTCCCACTATGTCCGACCACATGCTTGCGCGGGCAAAGAAACGACTAGGACACTGCCGTGCGCTGAAACTGAATGCTTGTTTTGGGAAAGCGGGGGCGCCTGGGGAGAGTCAACGTTGAGGCTAGAAGCGGTCTGGCTCGGCAAAACTGCAGGACCGCACACCATGCCCCAAAGATTACATGATTCCGATCGGAAGAAGGATTCTCATGGGAGAGGTTTAGTACAATTGTCAAGCTCGCGAGGATGTAATACCCCTCGTAGACGTCTCTCTTCATGACTTTGTGTGGCACAGCTAGAAAGGTAGTCTTGTTACTATCGCCCGAGCTGGTTATGATATGTAGGTAGGGACACACCCAGCGGGGTGACTGGATGCCAGCCTTGAGTACTTACTGCTTGGTCATAAGGAAGCCCGTCTTGGTCCGAACATTCCGGAAGCTGCCAATTTCAGACTATCTCATCGATATCAACTTGCCCTTTGCGCTGCACTTCTGGGTACAGTGTCATTGCGAGCACGAATGTCTGCGGTGCAGAGACCATCTATGTGCAATATCTTAGCCAAAAAAAGTGTGATCACGTATTCGGATAGTCAGCTTCAACGCACTGTATCGACACCACCCAAATACATCGCCCCGTGACGGCCCTTGTAACCCCTAGGTCTTCCTCAGTTGAATTCTCGTCGGGTCTAATATTCGTGGCAACCGAGGGAGTGTTCCGGACGCCTAAGTTAAAATATATGAATGTTATGAGCAACGAGACACCTGAAAATACACTCAACAATTCTTTCACTTTATCGTATGGGGTCTTTACGCGCCATCGACAATAGTGAACCATGCCCGCGCATAGTGCTTGAAACGGGCCCTTGGAAATCAGCCCGGTATTTTGGTCAACTATCTATCAGTCTTCAGGTTTCCAGATAACGCGGCAGCAAATACACCAGGGGATCGAGTCAAGAAGTGTGGCATCCTTGGTTGTACCGATGGCGAAAGATTGCACCACCTTTTCTGCATCCACTACATATGGGTCATTCTCTGGGAACACATCGATCTCATAGGTAATGACAGGGTGACTTGTCCGGTCATAGTACTTTGCCGTGAAATCAAAAAAAAAAAAAAAACCCCCGGGTGGACTAGAATAGCACAACTGACTCCCTGATGTGCTGGATGAAGCTGTCGAAGAAAGTATATTGCGAAGAAGAGACGACAGATGGCTCATTGTTTGAGCGGTTGGTACGCATCGAGATCGGCGCGACGAAAAACCGGGAGCATCGCGATGATCGTTACCGGGATGATCGTTAAGTTCATGACGCAAGTGGCGCCATGCGGGTCCACAAGGTTCTATGGCCATATTGAAGTCCATTCCAAAGCTTGAAGTAATGATTAAAAATGGCAGGATATCGGCCCGAAAGCCTCGGACGTACAGATCCTGCATTACGACCATTTTTGGTCTGAGAAGCGCATTAGACCCAGTCGATAATTTAACCACTCGTCCGTCCTACCTACTGTATCGGACTAGATCGAGGAACGCTTCTCGAGTAACTCGTTCACAGATTTTATCGAATTGAGGGTAATCCATTGCATTTACATGTATAATGTCAGTCCCTAACCAACGCCAATTAGTTGGAAAAAGGGTGGATACGAAGAGAGTGAACAAGTCGTTTCATACCGCATTTCTCAGACCACGTCTTGTATGCGGCCCATTTCTCTCGCGAGGATATGCTGAATAGATTCCATTGATCGGGGAACGGCTAGGTCCCAGTGTGTATGGCCAATGATGCTTGCGTGCTTGCTTGCGTGGGTGCATCACAAATAATCCTAAGCTGCTGAAACCGACCACAGTAGCGAGAAAAGGTCATATTGAGGGTGAATAATCACAATGAGGGCATGTAATGCCCTCATTCTTTAATCATATGGCGGCCCTCGAGAAATATGACCGCTCGCCGTTACTAGGTCCTGGGGGGCGTCGGACCCCCAGTGATATTTGTTATCGCAGTGAAGACGTAAAGCAGCCGTAAAATAATTTCGTCATTGACTCGTTCTATCTCAGTTTTCCAAAGCGGGTTTGCCTTGTATATGACTGGTGCCCAACGAAGGGGGGAAGGGGAGCGAGAGCATGTCATCCTGTCCCAAATTTCTGCCTGTATAGTGTTTACGTACCAGTGTAAACCGACGAACGTGTAAGTTCAGCCAACCTTCCAACATCCGATCGTGTAATCATCCTCATCCTCGTCCTCATCTTCGTTCGTCATGCCAGGCCCGCTCGGTCCCATAGAACTACAGGAGATCCTCGCCTTCACGACTGAGCTCGCGCGAAAAGCAGGTGCTCTCATACTCGAGGGCTCGCACGCGATCCAACGCGCGGGCGCAGGAAGTGTCGGCGAGAAGAAGAACGCGGTCGATCTCGTCACGGAGTACGATGTTAAAGTTGAGGAGCTCGTCCGGCGCGAGATCGCAGACGCATACCCCCATTTCCGGTTGTAAAGTAGCGTTCTGGCTCTTTGAAACCGCCGATAGCTGCGGGCTCTCGGAGGATCGAACGTGTTGTCGTTAATCATTTATCCGCACAGCATCGGCGAAGAGTCCTACTCTGCAGGAACTCGCCCACCCCTCACGGACGCCCCGACATTCTGCGTCGACCCCATCGGTACGCAGTCCCTATATGCACGTGTGTCCCCCACCTAACCAATAGACGATCGTTCAATCGCGCTTTCCTCGTACCAACCCCTACCTCGACGGGGCCCACCAACCGCCGTGCCGCAGATGGGACGACCAACTTCGTCCATGGCTTCCCCTATGCGTGCATCTCGCTGGGCCTGATCGACCAGCGCGCCCCAGTCCTCGGCGTGATCTACAACCCCTTCCTCGACCATCTCTACACCGGTGTGCGCGGCGCAGGCGCTTTCCTACACACGCGCACGCAGCCGCAGCCGCAGCGCCTTCCACTCGCGCCGGCGCGCCCCCTGCCCGGCCTCGGTGGCGCACTCATGGCCGTCGAATGGGGCTCGGACCGCACGCAGGAGCCGATACGCGCCAAGGCACAAAGCTTCGCGCGTCTCGCTGGCGCGCCACCACACGGCGTCATGGCGCACTCGCTGCGCTCCGTCGGAAGCGCCGCGCTGAATTTTGCGCTTGTCGCGCAGGGGGCGCTGGACGCTTATTGGTCCGTGTCGCGTTCTTCTTCCCCCCTTTCTTGGCCGATATTTACGACTGATTGGCGACGGACTGATTCGCGCGTATGTGACCCGCAGGGAGATTGGATGCTGGTACGTCTCTCCCCATTCTCCCTCCTTTTGGGCTGTATACTCATCGTCGATCACTGCTCGCGCTCGCAGGCCATGGGACGTATGCGTGCGTACACCACGATCCATATCCACGTATGATCTTCGGCGCCGATTGAATTGTCCTCGAATTTTTACAGGCGGGCATCGTGATCGCGCAAGAGGCTGGCGGCTTCGTCACGGGCTCCAAGGCTGTGCCGCACGATGGCGTGGTAACCGAGGCGATCCTGACGGGCCGACGCTACCTCGTCATCCGCGGCGTGGCGGGAACACCTGTGCGTACCATTTGATGACGTCCGACATGCACGCCGCTCATATGTATGCGTGTATGCATGCGGCATTTCACTGCCGAGCAGGAAGAGAGCAGCCTCGACGTACAGAAGCGGCCTCGCGCGGGAATTCTACGATACCGTCGAGGACATCCCACTCGACGAGTGAGTGCAAATCCTCTCTGCAGCGTTGTGGCTCTTGTATCACGATCAGACGTGGTCTGAGAGGTGTATGAGACCAGTTAATAAAGAACGATTCGTCCTTTATTCATCTTACATGTCAGAATATATAGAGGACCGCTTGTCAAGTAAATCGCTCGCGGATTTTATCGAGTTGAGGATAATAATATGCGATTCCATTACATCGACATGGAGCGTGGACCAAGGTTAGTAAGAAAAGACGGACACGGAGGGGTATATAGGTCATTTGATACCGAACTCTTCAGACCACTTTCTGTACGTTACCCACGCCTCTCGCGAGGACGGGCATTCTGAGAAAAAGTTTGGAAGGAACACAGTGCATAACGCCCTTTCTTTTATTGTGCGGACGCCCTCGAGATATCGGGCAAACACATCATACCTAACCGATCGTACTCGGAGCAGCAAGTAGGCGATATCCACCTAGTGACGGCCGTCAAGGCCCACGAGATCAAAGGCGCATCAGTCAAGTGAAAAGTATCTTGTGCAGTGCCTGAACTTGAGAGGGCAGAGCACGATGTAGGAATCAGTAGAGCGTCCATTGGCAGAAATACCACGTTAGATAGCAGTGTTCCTGCCCCTATACATTTGTGAAAACTCGCCCTCTTCATCAAGCTCTTCATAAGGTCAAGACGGCATACAGGCCAGGCCATGTCATGAAGCAATGCCATAGTCTGGTTTTTTTTTTACGTGACCCTCTACCAGGCTCCAAAACTGCACATGAGATCTGCATGAGACAGTGATGAAACAACATCACCATTTTCGGCCAGAAGAACATTAATATATAAATACGTGTGCCATAATAAAGGCGTTATGGGGCCATATCACGACAGTGACAGGCAGTGGGAACGTCCGAAGACAATAAATGACGAGAGAATGTACTGGACAGCAAAACAGCAGAACAAAGGCCGCATCAAGTCCAAGTTTGTTTGGCTTGCAAACATAAATAGATCCATGCGCCCAAATCATACACTACAACGTCACCCAAGCACCAAGTATCACTCCTCCAACTGATGCAGCAAGTGCTGATAATAGGGGTGCAGAGACGTGGACATTCGCCACAGCAGCATTCCTGGTAATGTATTTCTTGTTAGTCAGCATAGTCGCATTAGTACGGTTTAAAGCGGACGCACCCAGACGATGTGCTAGTAGCCGCGCTACCTGCTGCAGACGTTGCGACTGTATAAACGGAACCGGCAAAGGTGGTGACTCTGCCAAAACCACTTTCCGCGAGAGTGATCGCAGGACCACCGACAGATGTGATTTCGGTGAAAACCTGTCCACCAATGGCTGCAATTCCTCGTAAGCGTTTTGGGAACCTCTGTACTATATGGGAGGACTTACAAGTGACCTGGGTCTCGACCTTACCGGCCAGTGAGGTGATGTCGGACGCAACGGATCCGCCGAAAGACGTCACTTGTGTGAAGATAGACCCCGCTGTAGGGTTGGATTAGGGCTGCGAGGTGGGCTTTAGGACACTGGGACGCACCGGCAGACGTAACACCATCGGCAACAGAATCAACCACCGATAGAACTGCACAGTAGGGTTGATTCAATTTTGTACTCTGTCGGCAATGGACCGTGGAAGGAGCTACGTACCCTGACGCTTCTCTTGGGGCTGGGGCTCAAGGGCAGCAAAGGCGAGCGCGGTCAGGGAAAGAGAAATGAGAAATCTCGTGACCTTCATGGTACTTGGTGGTTGAGTAGGTCAAGCGGCTTGAGAGAAGAGCGAAAAACGAAAATAGAAGTTGTGGTGTGCATGAATGACCCCTAGCTCTCATTTATACGACAATTGAGAAAGTTGTGTCAGGCGCGGGTTGTCATGGAACACAGCTGTGGGGTCTTGGTGGAGCAGAGCGTCTAGCCATTAATATTGGTCATCTGGCAGTGGAACCCCTGTTCCCTGTTGCTACTGTAACGACCTTCATTGAATTGACCTGTCAGGGCCCTGTCTACAGTATCAAAGGGCGGCTGCGAGTCGTGTGTCCTTCCGTGGCTTTCCCATTGTCTGCCACGCATCCTCCTGAGCTGGCCGATCAGATAAATCAGACACCAGACTAGACGTCGCACGCGACAAAACAAGCTTAGTCAGCCAGAGGCTTGCGGTGTCCGTCCCAAGCTCCGTCCTCCGCAGTTGTACGAGCCCCCTATCTGTATCATAAAGTGGAGTGTGCTGTGCCACTGCGGTCACCACTGGTCATCGATAACCGCAGTGTGTCTGTGCTACCCTACAGTCAACTTTTACTGACGCCCCCTGTCGAGCGTGATGGGATAGCAAGTCGGACCATCTTCTGTCCGGGCAGTGGGCACGCCACCCAGATGTCTGTCGACGCCCTTCAAAAAAATAAATATACCCACAGTAGAGTCATCAAACATACACTTACTGTAACCGCTCGTGGCATACCATTAACCTCCTCAGCATTCCGCCTATTCGTCTTGACGGCGGTTTAACTCTGGCCTCTTCCTTCCGAGGGTACCCACGATAAATCACTCAGAGTAGGCGCGGTGGATCACACATGATCCGCAAGAGTGACGTCAGTCACTCCGATGATCTTTCTTGCATAGGACTCGAAGCAAATACAGTATACCTCGGGTCCTGTCAACACATTGCTGTCACAAGTGACGTCTCCTTCGCAGGTGGCGTACCAATGGTTATTCAGAAGGGTGCTATTCGTGGTCGCTGATGTATGTTAGACCTCACACTGATTCCGGAGGCTTGTGAGCTCCACTTGATGCCCACGACAGCCATATCTTATATATCTCGAAGTCCGCGGCCGCTCTCTATCCAACGGGGCCGCTTCAAGGCGCTCTTGGTCACTTCGTCACGTGCACCCGACATACTTAAAGCATCCCTGATGCTGCGAATTTGGACAAGATGTTCGTGAGTAGCTTGAAAGTTTGTCCCATCCTATATTGACCTACGTTGTTACTGTAGCACCGTTTAGGAGTCAGTTTCACCCACCGTGCCGTTTAGAACTCGTGTGCTCCACCACGCGCACCGCCGTTATATACGTATGCTGAGCCTTGTCGAGTGCTCCACCTCCCCGTTGAAATTGTTCTCGCCATTCTCGAAGCAGGATACTACACGGATGACCTACATCAAGATACCAGGTTTCTCCTGAGTACTGCTCTTATCAGCAAAGGTTGGTCACTGGCTGCGCAGATGCTACTATTTCGACATGTCTCCGTACACTCCCATGTGGCCTTCAACGTCTTGTTCAAAGCCATATCCTCCCACGTGACTCGTGGAAAGCGTCTTGCGCGGCACGTACGGTCACTAAGTGCCGTATTGGATCCTCAACAACCCGGACGCCTGCACGCGCTCTCTTTCGCTCATGCAGTCTCGCTGTTTCCCAACTTATCGAAACTCGATCTAACCTTCTACCCCCCACCAAAGCTCTGCCCATTGAACGAGCGTGAAAGCGAGCCCTTTTTCGCCCTCGAAAACGAGGCGTTGTCTATACTGCGCTCTGGGCCGCGCATCACCACCCTCCGTCTTGCTAACTGGTCAAGCGATACGTCCCTATTCGGAAAGCTCCTCTCACTCTACCGTCGCACCCTGCGTACTATCTCCCTGCGCGGCACGCCCGCCTCATACTCCGCGTCATCCGCGTCGTCTCCTTTGCCCACACCACTGTGCCCACTCAACCTGACGCTAGAGCCCTCGCTCACGCTCGCGTCCGCGCTCGTAGGCTGGCTCACAGACCCCAGCACCGCCCCGCTCGTTCGTGCGCTCGAATTCGTGCGCCAGCCGGAGCCCGTGGTCCTCGCGACATTGCTCGCCGCGCATGGAACTACGCTCACCGCGCTCGCCCTGCCGACACTCACCACGGCGGACGTGGCGGTCATTGCAGCACATGGGTGTTCCCGCCTCGAGGCGCTGCGCACGGAACACCCGTACGCCGCGCTTCCGCGACCGACGCTGCGCGCGCGTCTGCGGCACGCGGCACTCGCAGCGGCTCCCGCGCTCGCACTCGCCCACGAAGAGGCGCGCATGCGTGGACGTCTGGAGAGCATGAGCGTCGTGCTGTGGCGCAGGGATAAAGAGGAACGAGCGGCAGTGCGCGCGCTGAAGGTGCTCTGTGCGCAACTCGGGATCCGCGCTGAGTTCGAGCTGGATGTGATTGCGTTTCGGGCGCGGTTCTGGGCTGGCGCGATTCAACCGCTCGTATGAGTCCGGCAGCTCTTTTCGACGTCTGTTAACGGACCGTCTAGTTATCTCTGCTTCGTGGAACGGCCGTCTTAGGGCCATGCCGCTGGGAGCCCATCACACGGTCTTGTCGTACCTTGTCCTTCCAATGCTGATTGCGGGGAATCTACTTCACTGAATCTCTGTGAGAGTAGATAAACTTCCATCCCACAATCGATTTTGCACAAGTGTCACCACTGCGCTGGCACGGTATCTTCTGAGTTGGATGTTTTGCGCCAAGGAAACGATTCTCGAGGACACGCAAAAAGGAGGGACCGAAAGGCGAAGAATCGACCATTACGGGGGTTAGTTCCAAGGTGTCAAAGCTCGCCACCGACACGATAGAATGTCCGGCATTTGGTTTGCAAACAGGTCACCTACGTTCGTTACACTTCGCAGTCACCTTAATGGACACACATGAGTGCTTCCATGTTTTCACATGGGCTGTTAGATCTAAAGCTAAAGCGTCAAAGCATCAACAATCAATAGTCAAGCCAACAAGGAAAACTGCAGTGATACGCCACATGGCCAGCTTTCGGCTGACACCCTGGATGACCTAGGCATCATATGTGGTGTCTGAATCACTAGCTGGGTGATCGAAAGATCAAGTTATCGCACAATGGCACTAGTCGGTGAGCAGGGGGTTTCTCGAAACCCTGTATCCGTGTGACAGAAACATGCTGTAATTAGAACGAGGTCGAGATGGAGGGACTTGAGGCACAAAAGAACTAGATTTCCCAGCCACACCGTCACGCTACATGACTCGGAGGCATAGGGACGTGCTCGTTTTACAAACTGACGACCTCAATAATTAAGAGCGCCGGGAACCCTTCACAAAACTTATATATGGATGCGTTCACATTCCATGCCACACGAAGCCTGACATGAAGTCTGATCATGCTTGTACTACATTACATGATCATAGTTCCCAAACAGGACACATGTCGGCACTTCTGTTGGTGCTGGGATCCTGCGATATATTTCAGAAACACCAATAGAAATACAGAAGAGTAGGCGTTACCGTCACAGATTTATCTTGACTTTGGAAAGAGCTGTGATGACATCATCAAGAAGACTACCCACTACAAACGAATAAAGGTTATGCCAGGCAGGAGTTAATTCTGCGGCTCACCTGGAGCTTTGGGCCCTTCACTTGGGGGCTGGGTGGGTGGAGCAGCGAGAATGACGGCCGCGAGAGAGATAGCGAAGATGGCTTTAGTGAACATCATTGTGCCGGCAGGAATTGAAGCTGGTCGAGAGAGACAGATGGGTTTGGAAGAGCTCGGAATGGCGGAGCAGATGAGAGAAAAGGTGGGGGATGCATGTTCTTTATACCTAGGCTGAACGGAGTTTTCTTAGAGGGAGTCATCACGCAAGAGATGCTCAGGCTTGAAGACAATTGGTTCCATCAATTCTGCACTCAGGTAGTACTACAGTATGTAGAAAATAAATTTGACCATATGCAGATGAATTGGCCATCTGGCGTCTTCCAAGAATGAGGTTCCTAGCCTATCAGACGTCCTGTGACTCCTGTCAAAGAAGACGTGAATGGAGTCTCGTAAGAGCCAGAATATTTGAAAACAGTGTTTGAAGAGGTGTAGAGTAGAACTGAACAGTTCTTCGTCAATGTGTCAACGTATGTCGCTCCTAGAGCTATCTTTCAGTTCTCTAATAGCTCCAGGACTTTGGTGATATCTACAGTACTCATGACCAGTCGCATGACCCTGCACCTGGCCTCTGCTAGCCGGTGTGCATGTTTGATAGTAAATGTGCTTCCGTGATTGCAGGAAGTACTTGGTTTTCTTAGTGGTTTACGGCTATTGTAGTTTAGCTCACAGCGAGATGCGAAGGCCAGGCGCTTGCAAGGCGCCGCGCATCTTATCCAAATATGTACGGAAAATAGGCGCTCTGACATATGAAAGGGAGAATGGAACATGTTGCTGAGTTATTGTATATCTCCCGACATTAGCGAGACGTGTATTAGCTTGCACAAACCACATCCTCACAACCGAGCGATTCAGCGAAGCAATACATACTACTGTAATGTCAACTTGGCGAGCACTGTGGGCCGGCGCACTGTGATGACTATCTCGAATCTCTGGTTTGGCAGGCCTGTGGGTCGAAAGAACTTGGAAAACTCTGAATCCTCACGGGCACTCATTTGCATGCTCTAGATCTCACATAGATCACGACTAAGCAGGCTTGTCTGTCTGTCCACGATGCTGAATACACATGTAACTTTCATCGTCGCGTGTCCATAATCTTTCTGCACACGCTTACTTCCTTTCCAGGTGGGGACAGTCAGCCACGCAACCGTGATGCAATCCCCAGTTTTGCTGTTCAGGAGATACCCTGTGTGTCAGACGATAACTCTGGCCGTCCAAATCTTACAACTAAACAGGAGTGCGCCGTTTTGTCACAGCGTTTGGTTCTTGACATCAACGGAACGGTTTACGTTACCAGCCACTCCACGGGGAGCGGATAAAGCGCAAACTTCAAATAGTCAATTTCGTGCTCATCCGCATGGCCAAGGGACTCGCTGCTGTGTGTGGTATTGCCACGTCCGAATCTATACTCTCTGAGGCGGCATATGAATCCTAAACGTTTGAAAGAGAATGTTCTAGATTCATATACCTTCGGAGACCGGGGAGAGCTACTTGTCGCTGCGTTCTTTACGCGGGCTCGGGACTCTTTGGTCCGACAGATGCCAGGAGCCTTTCTTCATGCACAGATCTGTCCTACCTTCTCGGTGAAGGACTAACTCTCCGATTTATTTCATGAGTCGCATTTCAGTATCATGCCGGATTCATTACCGTCGGTCCATCGCGAGGACTTTTCACTGCAAAAACCCGAGGAAGAACCAGGATGCATTTTGACCACCTGTTAAGGCCGATTCAACTAGAAGTTCTTGCGCGTCCGTATCTGGTTACGATGATGGCCCGTGGTGCAGCCGCACTTGGCGACAATGGCCAACCCGGCTTTGACACGGTCTACCCGCTCTTGTATGAGCCAGCGACCTCAACGTCAATAAACTCGGATTCGTAGTTGTACAAGTCAAGAATCGTGCAAATGGCATGCACCCAACGCCGACGCCTTCAAGGAGACGGACCCTTTTGTTTGCAAGTTGTTCAGCGTCACCATTTCCCGTTCCAAATATTTGGATCATGTTTGCGCTCGGCGAAGGGAAAGGCATTCGTCTAACAACAGTTATATGCGTCACGAAAAGACGGTGCGGTGACTGTGGATGCGAACGGACGTCCCCAGTTCATGTCGTACAATTTCTGGCGCTCAGGAATTGGCCCACTTGAACCTGTTGACGAAGGTACGGCGCAAACAAAACGAGAAGCGTTGTTGGATGAAACAGACACTACATGGGACAGTGTGTTTTCCATATCAAACGCTCCAGACGTAAGGTGCTCGTAGTATCCTGTGTAATCCAAGTTTGCTCTTGGCTGAGCAGCACTGTTGCGTACCGCGAGGTTGTCCGCCAGTGGTTGAAGTACCATATTCGCAGACTAAAGAAGGTGCTCTCGCAGCGCACATATCAAAAGATCGTGATCGCGATGCGTCGTTGTTGGTTATTCTACCGATAAGATCGCTCGTTCGCTTCACCTGCGAGGCGACGTCGTCGTTTCATATATGATATGAATAGTAGGTATAGTAGGTGCGGGGTTGGGTCAGAACACGATAAGGTGGCATCAAAAACGATCAGCGTGTGAGAAAGAGTCATCTGGCATGAGGTACCCAAAGAGACAAAGACGATGTTACACGACGAGTTCGCCCTCAACTGCGCCAGGGGCCAGTCCAAGACGCTCCAAGACTCGTTCATACCGATCTCGGTTTGTGCGCTTCAAGTATTTCAAGAGCTTAGCTCGCTGATGAACGAGCCGACGCAAGTTCCTCCGATTCGCCACGTCACGCTTGAATTTGCTGAGGTGGCTCCACATATTGCGTATTTGCATCGTCAGGAGCGCCGCTGTTCGGCGGGAAAACACGTCAGTGGCTGACCTGACAACAACACCCCGGTCATCGGCATTGCGCACCTTGCACCTCGGTCCTTCCCGTATCGTTCGGCATTCCCAGTTCCGAGAACGCCGCGATGACCCTGCGCCTATTCTCGAACGCGATCCCCGCCGCATTAGCATTCCGCAAGTCGACGAGTCTCGCGACCGCGTTGGCCTGCGCCACGCCCGCCGCCAGCTCCCGCTCATGGTGCGCCGCCATGTCCTCCACCTTCATGCCGTTCATCTCCCTGCGCGTGGCCATGTCCGCCGAAAGCAACGGGAGGTGTGCGAAGAGCATCCGCTGCTCCCGCTCGCGGATGCCGAACGCCAGAGAGGGTGGCAGGTGGACGTCCGCGTCGGCCGCGGGTATGCGGATTTCTTGTGCCGGCGCATCAGGCGCGAGCTCGTCGGGGCGCACGAGCACCCGCGCGAGGTCGCAAGAGGCCCATGTGGCGTCGTCGCCTGAGACGGTGCCCAGGATGACGTGTGGCCGCGTAGCGGCGGCTTTCTGTCCGAGCTCCTCGCGCTTTGCGATGTTTTTCTGCCTTGTTAGACGCGCCTGTCGTTTGCGCGCAGACTCGACGCCAAGAACGGCGGTAGTGTGTAGTGGGGCATTGCACCTTGAGACCGAGGTGACAGTGGCTGCTGCCACCTTGGAGCCTAAGTATACTTAGTATGGACAGAGATAGAATGTTATATATCGACGCACCTCGCAGAAGATAGGCCCGTAGCATTGCTGTTGTGCTGGCCTGTGAGTGCTGTATGTATGACAGTCGCGGTTGATGCCGCTGCACGGTAAAACTTCGGCCATCGGTGAACCGTGGGAATTTTTGGTGACATATATAAGCACGCGGCGTTGGCACCCCAATAAAACTCTCAGGGATCATGCCACGCTGTTCGATGCCAGATTTCCTCCACCATTGTTAACAGTGCCAGTGACTCTTTTTGGGTCTCTGTAATCTCGAGAAGAACCCAGGCTAGGAAGTGTCGTGTCTACACTTTTCGAGGACACGGCATGTCGACATATCCATGGAACATGTCTACATATTCTTTGTTCTGTTTTTTTTCACGTTCGTCGATGATCTGGTCGAAATAAACGTCTTTCCATCTCATGACTTCAAAGTTCGTCAGGATTCAAGAAGAAAGAACTGGTTCCTCTTCATTACTCGTGGAGATGCGGTCTCAAGCAAGCAAGGCTCAATTTTTTCCGTTCAGAAACATTTCCATATTCCTATCTCAACTATAGTTTGTATTACACAAAACACTCAACTGCAGACGATTGCCACAGAGTATCAGCTCTGTTCCTGCTGCAATGCACGCTGCACAACAATCATCTCCTCGGCTCCGAGTTGCCCTGCGAGCGCCCCAAACCCGTCCGCATCGCGCGCTGCGCTCTCCCGAATGAAAGAGGTGATGTGTGCCTGCAACCGAACCAGAACAGAACGTCTTGTTATTAGTATGGTGGACACTCCAAGGACCATCCCTAAAAAAGACGCACGCGGAGATCGATCAGTGAGATCGGGTCCTTCTGGAGGTCCTCGTCATCGTTGCTGGCAAGTAAGTCGCCGTCATCGTCGAAAGACGGTCCGCCCACACCCATCACATCTGCCAAGAATGAGAACCTGTCCTCTTTTACCCTCTCCTCGTCGTCCCAGTCGGAATCCTTTTGGGTGGAAGTAAAAATAAATCATCACGGGGAAAAAAAAAGAGGTCTTTAGTAGCATACCCCGTCATCGGACTGGGCATCAAGCGGAGCTCTAGGTGCCGCCAGGCTCGCAGCTTCACCACTTGGTTGCAATTCATGTAGCAAGAGCTTGAGCGCCTTGACCGGGAACGCTACTCTGGTGAACTGAGGCGGCTCTGTTGCAACGCAACAATGAAAAAAAATACACCTTCGAGATGACCGATCCGCCAACTCACCAATTTTCGTCTTTGAACGCGTCATGATCGCTATTCATTTCATCAGACCAAAGTCCATGCGAGTGCATATATATCAGGTAAGAAAGTAATAAAAAAAAACCCACTGTTCTTCGTCGCAGCCGTGATGATGATGTCGCCCTTGACCACCACTGTCTGCAGCGAGGGTCGCTCGGAAGCTAGCAGCGTACACAGCGCGAGCGCGCTGACCCGGGTCGGCCAGAAGCCCTGGAACGTCGTCGCATTCTCACACCACGTGTTCAGCAGTACGTCGAGCCCCGAGCGGCTGTCCTCGCCCTCGCCGATGCGCGTCGACTCGAGAAGGTCGAGCGCGGGGTCGCGGTGGCTATACACCAGGAACGCAAACGGGACGACCAGGCTCTGCAAGAACGTCGCCGTCTGCGCGGTCCGCATACGCACCAGCATCGCCTGGAGGAGGTCCGGCAGTACCGGCAACACGCTTTCACCAGCGCGCCGGAAGAGGTGAATGATGAGGTCGCCGATCACAAGCCCGCCCGACTCGTCTTGGTTCTGCAATAGGCGGGCGATGACAGTGAACACGTGCAGGAGGCCCGATTGGCCGTCGGTGTGCGTCCACGACAGAAGCTGTCCGACGTCCTTACGCACGACGAGCGTCAGAAGCAGAACGCCATTCTACAATGCAATGTCTATTATGTCAAGCGTTCTCTAGACGGGCGGACAGGGAAGGTTCGCGCACCTGTAAGACATCGCGGTCTTCGGCGATTTTGAGGCAGTCGAATACACATGGTGCGATGGCGGCGAAGAAACCTTCTCCTAAGCCGGTCTCAGGGGCACCTCGCGCGACGCTGCCTATGAGTTCGAGCGCTGAGGAGGCGACCCACGACTCGTTCGCGTTGGCAGTTCCGATCGATGCAGTGAGCCTCGGCAATGCTTGCTTCACGCATGTCTCATACACGCCTGGCACCTTCGCACTTGCAATGGAGTGGAATACATCATTGAGGATAGACAAGAAGATCGGATCTGTCAGATTGCTCGGGATAAGCGACCAGCCGACCCCATAAAGGGATAACAAAACGCACCCTTGATATTCTTCGGCCAGACATCCAAAAGTGCGGTAGTAAGGGCTCCAGCTAGATCTGTCGTAAACCACGAGCCATCCCCGGCTTCACATAAGACGGATATCGTCTCGAGGACAAGGGACAAGGTGTCTTCCGAAGTTTCCAGCAAAAACGGCCCGAGGTCCCTCGTTATGCGAGGGATGATGGCCGATTGAGCATCCGAGATATACCGCGCAAAACTACATTTTGAGTAGTCAACACAATGCCCTTTTGTGGGAGTACAGAAGGGACTGACTGCTGAATCGACTTGACCGCTGAGACTTTGAACGGGACTTCGGTCTCGTTAGACTCGATGACCTGTACAGCGGCATCGAGATATTGCCCGCGCACGTCCGGAGGAAGCAGATCTGCAAATCGGCTGGCGAGAAAAAGGCAACGACCTTGTAAAAACGGATAGGCTATGTTATGGCCATTAGAGTGCCATCCTATTATTGACTCTCATGCCACGAACCTGAAAGCGTAAGCAGCGATGGGATGACATGCGTGAGGAGGTACTCGATATCTATAGGCCGGGGGCGGCCAGCGTCGTGTTCGTCGTTCGAGATGTCTAAAATCGACTCTGCCTGAGAGCCCAGGATCGCGAAAGCGCTTTCGAGAGGACGCCACCTGAGAACAAAAAGGTATAAATAGACCGACGGTGAAAACCAGGAAGTGACTCGCCAGTCCTCAACGCCAGCTTCGCGAGCCTGGTTGGCCTCCGTCGTGACTGTACGCAGAATAGAAGCATGCAATGCGGATGCCGTTTGGACTGGGGCGTTGGTCAAGAGAGACTACAACGAGACAGCGTTAGGCCGGTGTAGCGGGTGTCCCACAGTCACGGCGTACTGAGAGCAAATCGAAGACAGCGGCTCGGATGCTGTACACCTGGGTATCGTCGTCTTCTTGAGAGACGAACACATTCGCGTCCGCTGCCCATTCTTCCTCCTAAACTCACACATATGGTCGTCATTTATGAGAAGCGCTTGACGCACGTACATTCTCCTTCGTCATCTGACTCCACTGCACCGACGCATCGACAAGTTGCGCCAAAGTTCCATCATCGAACGACACGCGAGCCTTGCTTTGGCGTGTAGCACCCGTGACAAAGTCGACGAGAGGGGCAATGAGCTTGTACAACTCAATCGGCTCGCCCTCGGAAGAGTTTGGAACCGCCGTGCTGTCTACAAGATAATATTGCACGTATGTTGGATAGAGTGCGTGGAGGTGACTCAGAGACGCGGTAACGTAACCCGACAAATACGGTGCGATGACGCGTGGAAAGGACGTGTGTATCGTGTCGAGGGTCTGTTCTTCCCAACCAGGTCTAGGAGACGAGCAGGAGAACAGAGACGAGAGTACGCACCTTGAATATCTGCACGCGGATTTCTAGACCGTCCCAGTTCTCACCAGAGACGTCATGCTGAGGATCGAGGTTAAGAAGAACATTGAAGGCATCCAGCCAAGCAGGTAACACGTTTCCGGCGGCCTCCTTGACTGCTTGGGGGTGTTGATCTTTGACCATATAGAGCGCCTCAACGCATTGGCGAAAGACAGAAATCGTGCGCGAGCGCGTCAGGGGAGTGTGTTGCTAGATGTGTAACGCGCACTTCGCAATCGATCGTTGTGGTCAATAGGGCCAAAACGTACCTCGGTGGCACTCAGAACCGACATTAGGACAGGCAACAATTCCCGCATGACAGGCAGAAGCTGGTCTTCTGTGAGGTCTGTTCTGACAAACTCGGTGAACACCTGCATGGCACCATGGGTGGAGTTAGGGGACCCGGATAACAAAAGCTGGACAAGGAGATTAAGCAGGTCAGGATATTCGTCCGGCCAGTCGCTGTTGGCTATTGTCGATAAGGTATGCGCCTAGGATAAATCGTCGGTCGCGTAAGGTGAGACCGTTGGATGGATCAACGCACGCATAAAGATCTGATCTTACGATCTGAATCAGATAGACCCTGGAAGACAGCCTGGCGGATCTGGTCTTTCACCTACACGCACTTCATGGAGATCCAACAAGGCGCGATCTAAAAAAGAGAGCTCACCTCCGGCGGGGGCGCATCTCCTCTGAACTGCGGGAAAAAGGGAGACCAATGCTCCTTCACGTACTTTCTGAGCACGATAGTTGCAGAGTACTAGCGCATAGCATGGCACGCGACGTCATCAAGAGACTGTCTGCGTGAATAGGTCACACCAGACTCATCTGTCGCAGGGACGACTCCGCGTCCTGAGAGAGGATAAGTTGCGCAAGTGAGAGCGCCGACTCTAGTCGAGTGAGAAAAGACTAAATGAATGGTGCCTCGAGAAACCGCTCACGTGGACTCTTGAGAAGCTCCGAGAGGCTGAGCTCCGCAGAAATTCGAATGTTTGAGTCGGGATTAAGGGTGGACGTGAGTACCTGGGCAATGGAAGCGGTAGTGGTCATGATGGAGGGGTATAAAGACGCGTCGTGGGTGAGACGCGTCGCGTAAAAACACACGGGGCACGTGGCTAATAGCTTAGTGTACAGTATCAACAACTCTACATGAGTTTGTTACAGATATCCGCTAGTGATGATGGTTAATGTCATGTCGGTGTCTCCTTCCCAAGGTCCCACTCCCTCACCGACCCACGCTTCTTGTACTCAATATCCATAAGAGCATTCCCGCCCTCTGACCAACCCGCCAGCGTTCCTGCGACACCGATCCCAGCAATCTTGCTCTTGCTTTTCTTCTTATCCTTTCCGCTCTTCTCGATCAGACCGGAGCGCTCAAGACGCTTTCGCTCGACCTTGTCTGCCCGCCGCTGCTTGATCAAGTCGAGCATCGCGTCCCAACCCTCAAACTCGGCGTTATTGACTAAGCCAGTCGCCGGAACGTTGGGCACAGCCAGCGGTGCAACATCAAAACGTGGGTCATAAGACGCCTCGAAGTACTTGTCCATCTTCGACGGCAGGTCAGGCCGAACGCTATCAGGGGAGAAGTCGGCCGGTGGCGGAAGGGGTGGCGGTGGACCCGGGGGTGGACGTGGCCCCGGAGAAGGAGAGCGTGGACGTTTGGGGGAGGCATCGCGTGGGGCAGGTCCAGGGTCCAGGATAGAGGTGCTCGAACGCTCGGGCTGCGATTCCGTCTCCATTAAAGAAGTTTTTCCCTTCCCCTTGAGCTTGCGGCGTAAATCAGACTCGCGTTCAGCGGGATCGCATGCGGTATGCTCCATAGCCAGAGGCTGACTGGATGCTCTCGAGCCAGATGGCCGACTCCCGGAACCTAACCCCTCCGACGTCTCCGAGCGAGACGCTTTCTCGGGAGTGCGGGAACGCGAGCGTGATCGGTGCCGGCGTCGGCGAGGAGTGTTGTGGCGGTGCGAGCGCCTTTTGTGCCTCGATTGCGAGTCGGCACCGGGTGTGTCGTCCACATCGGGACTCCTAGAGCCCTGCCGGCGTCGACGACGCCGCAAAAGATGACTTTCATCTTCAAGGTCCGAAGGAGAAAGCGAGCGGGGCCGCTTAGAAGCAGAACCGTCGCCTCCACCACGGGATGCACGGTCTACGGATCCACGGGGGCTCCTGCTCCTCGATGTGCGGGTTCGCCGATGTCGACGTCTCTCCTTGTCTTCACCCTCCGAGCGGGTGCGAGAGTGGTGTCTGCGACGCCTGGACGAACCATCTTCGTCGTGCCGAGACCTCCGCGAAGACCGGGAGCCATGACGTTCACCCGCATGGTCCTCCCGTCGCCTCTTTGATGGCTGCCATCGATCCTCGCCCGCGTCGTCTGACCCGGGTCGCTCCCAGCTCCGCTCTCTATGCCTGCGCTGGCGCTCTCGCGAGTCATCCACGCCACGCCTCGAGCGCCTTGCACGTTCCGCAGCCGCCGCCTCCTCTGCACGCGCCCGGCGCTCTGCACGTTCCTGAGACTCGCGCTCTATGCGTACTTCGGCGGCGGAGAGGGCTTGCGCTCGGAGGATGCTCTTGTTGTGATCGTCTGTATTGCGAATAATAGAAGAGAGAAACCGCTTGTTCGTCTTTGGTACATTACTCTCTTGCCTTAGAAGTAAATCGTTGGTGTCATAGGCGGGTTAATAGAAGCAGCAAAGAAGTATGAACTGACTGAGGAAGGTAGGCACGGATGCCCTGCTGGTCGTACTGTTCTGCCTTCTTCTTAGCCTCCTTGAGGATGAGCTCCGCTACGTGGCGGTCGAGGTCTTCATCTGTTATGGTTGTGGGAACTGAAGCACCCATCTGAGCACGTACGAGGCTAGATACTACAGAGGAGAGTGAGCTGTCTGCCATGGTAGTTGTGTGCCACACAGACAACCCCGTTGAGACCGGAGACAAAACAAAACTGAGAGCAGTGCCTCGGCCCGACATAAGGACAGCCTCCTTGGGCGTGCACGTACTTCCCTTGGCCACGCCCTCCGATCATGACGCTTGCCTCACCAGCTCAGCGCTCAACCCCTGTCATTTTGTTCTCAGGCTTCTCTCTTGGGAGACGGTGATGTCTGGGTACCTTCTATCCTTTCCTTGAGTCTCATCTCACTGGATCCTGCTGCGAAAGTTTTCAGGCATGAGCGCGTAGCTTTCGTCATGATTTTCTCGATTCGACCAATTTCTGTCCACGACTATGATTCCCTCCCATGTAAGTGGCACCCAACAGTATTCGGAGTACGGGTTCGTACTCTCTTTGTCGGATTCCTCAGTCTTTCAACGTCGACTCGCAAGCTCGCTTACAAGTCTTTGAGAGGTCTCTCCGCTGACTGGATGCTGCAACTCTATGCTTTGTGGAGTGTTTGAAACGCGCGAAGAGGAGCTTCCGCCCCTATCGATTAGCAAATGGACGCTGTCGTCGCTGGTCAGAGGGGGCACATGTCCACTCCCTGTCGCGCCGATCTGAATGCCAACTTCTAAGAATTCCAGATTCGTGGTCAACCGACAAGGTTTATCCAGTACATGCGCCTGAACAGTAGTGACACAGGGACATAACGCCTACCGGTTGATGGGTCTAGGTGATCGAATTTCTCAATGTCGTCACGGTAATCCCGCACGTTGTTGGAAACTGTAACTGCCTCTGTTCTTTATCGCTGGCCTGATCTTAATTGTTTTGACCCTTGGCAGACTTGGCCGTACGATCGGTGTATTTTTACCTGACAGTGCGGACCTCGAGTGTTGTTGTCTGTTCAACCATTCTCGTCATCCTTAACGTGCTTCCGGTTGAGAATCCTAATGCCCAAAGTTCCCGCTATCGATGAGTCATCTCTTGCGCGATAGATAACACTCTGAAGTATTCCTTGTCCCCATCCAGTATGCCTGATAGGCCAAAGTCCATTCGTGGTGTCGATGGCTCGAGTCGTAGATATGAACTGTTGAGCTGGCAGACTTGTAGAAGTCGAACGTGTGCCAAGCTGCGCTCCCTTCCAATTTCAGCATTTTCAATACCGACCACGGTCGTGCCAATGGCGCCACTATTACATTCGCAATGCCATTACCCTGAACCCGCCCCACTTCGGCAATCTCCTGCTCCCGAGAAGATCGACGTCGTGGGACAGCCTCTCGTCCCTGGACCGCACAGTGTCTCAATTCCATTCATATTCCGGGGCGTGTACCTTAAGACAAAGACCGGTTGTCCAAAGATATTTGTACCGAGAGGCGTTTGCGGCCGTACTGGCAGTGGCAGGTGCGCCACTGATGCGCCCCCAATTAGCGCTAGACGAGAATCAGACACCTGGGTCGATGAGGGGTCCCACAACACAGCGATCGGATCGCGACTCATCTCATTCCGGTGTCCGTCAAATATGCCACACTGACACAATGTAGGAAGGGTACAAACGTATTGCCTAACGATATGATCCGCATAGACGTGCCCCTGAACAGGTTTCAGACCTGCGCTGGCAGTGCGCGAGGGGGGTGTATGTAACACCCGGTCATTGAGTAGCTAAACTCGTATAGAGAACCGTGGAATGTCGCGATTGGGCAGGAGAAGTAGGATCAAACATTCCAAGCCCCGGTGGACCAACGTGCCCTGCAAGCGCTCTGACAAAAGGTACGGCAGCACACCCCCAGCCTTAATTATGTTCTGATAGAGAGAAGACCGATTCCGGCCATCTGCGCACGAATGACGCACTGCCTCGTCCGGCCCGGCGACTGCGACTGCGTGATAACGACCCGTTCTTATCTCTCGTAGCGTGCTACTATGAGCGGATGCGATCTGGGGACCATACAAGCGCGGTGCTCGGACTTGGAGAGGATCATTCCGACTGCTAGACTTATCGGCACCATTCCCGAGGTCTGCCAATAAATGATATGACTACAAATATGACGTGACGCACGGTCGTGGCCTTGAGAGTCCTTTCTCCAACACCCGCACCACCAATAAATACCACCACCACCGAATATCCCCAACCGTCCGCGTTTAGTTACGCATATTCGTCGGATCTACCGCTGGCGGTGGTGTAATCATCCTCCCCCCGGGGTCGTCTCGCGCTTATATATATATACCTCGCCTTCCTGTCCTTACCACACCAATGCCCAAGCTCGCTTCCAAGCCCCTTCAGCCGATGGCCGCTTCCGCCGGCGCCATCCTGCCCCCTCTAACCGCCAGTGAACCCTCCTGGCTCACAGGCCCCGCACTCAAGGCGGCCACGGAGCACCTGTTCGCGACGCAGCGTGCCAAGAAGCCCGCGGATCGCGCCAAGGGCAAAGCCCCGCCAGGCCATGGCGGGGGTCGCCCCTCGTCGCCCGCATCGCGCATCACAACCGCCGCCATGGAGAATATTTGGGCAGAGCTCTGGGACGCCCGCAAGGACGCCAGTGCGCCGTCGGACGACGGGGACTGGCCTGAGCTTCCCACGCCGCCGCCACCGGCCCTGCGCGCGACGCAGGACCGGTGCGAGGTGCCACTCGCGGCTCTTGTGCGCCCCATCAAGTTGCGTGGGGCTAAAGCGAAAGGTGCGTTACGATCACGCCATGTCGTGTCATAGCATAGCATGACATGACATGTATGACCGCACACACGCCGGCGGCTGACTGACGACATGACCAAAAACAGAGAGGACCGAGTTTGAGTTTTTGCCGCCAGTGAAGAACGTCATTGCGCTGGACGACGCGGACAGCAACGTGCCCGAAGAACCATGGGAGTACATTTCGAGTGCGGGGGGCGATGACGAAGCCCGCAAGATATTCTCGTACGCTGAGATTGTGTCCAAGTCGGCCTAGAGGATTCCTGGATATTGTATGCGACCGATATTTGGCCGACTGCTTTTCGTGATTACACTTGCCCGGAAGGGTCGTATACCACTTGTTTTGTGCTTGTACGTGACACTGCCGTGAGGAGCGATTTATCTGTATATCTCTTACCTATCTTGTGCCGATAGTCATATATATTCGTGTCTGCGACTAGGTATTGTTGTTCTGAAGACGTAGCCTTCGTAATTCCTACTTTCTTGTGTGCGGATCTAGTTAAGGTAACAAGGTTTACAGTTTTTCGAATTACGAAATGAGGACATGAAGTAATAAGGGCATTGCGAGATTGATCCTGATAGATAAGACACGCATACACGAGGATTGGAGCATTCAAGAGAAACCCGTTCGGATGGAGGGAGTGAAAATCGGGAGCGGGTGGGCCTATACGTGTCAGTGAGTGACGAAGCATCGACGAGATAGCGGGGTATCTTCTTACTTCTGTGTTGAAGACGTACTCTGGCAACAGACGATCAGTTGAGGTGTTGTCCGCAAGTTACAAATGGTTCTCACTCACTCGATAGTGGAATCGTGTCTCCATCCGAGAAGAGTAGAAACAGGTACTTCAGCGTTTCGCTCTGCGATCTCTTTAAGGTAAGTAGCATCGACGAAATACCGAAGCAAACCCACCAAGAAGAACGTCTCCATCTTGTCCTCGTGCCTCACTGGGACTTCGTCGACGTTAACGATGGTAGCATACCCACCGCTCGGAATGCGGCAGTGTGCCTCAATCGCACGGAATATCGCCCAGCCATGCTCACGATAGCGCTTATCTCCCGTGAGACGGAACGCGACGAACAGCGACTCGACTGTTTCCGGGCTGTTTTTGTTCAGTCAGCCCATTCGCTAGGCGTGGAAGAAGAGGTGTCAATACGCACCGGAGCATATATCGTGCGTCATAAGGTGGGAACTCTCCGACGCTGCGGGCATGCCGTAATCAGCGACCAACGTGTCTCAATGCCGAAATGGGGGTCCATACCGAGCTCCTTTGATGTACCAATCCCCTGGAGCATTCAATACACTCTGCATATTGTCACTCGGGATCCTGAAGTGTGCAATCTCCGGCGCGAGGCCCCTGCGCGGTCACACCGCAGATCAAATCAACGAACGACCCTGACACTCATTGGCGAGAGTGGAAACGAACGTTTTTGTGTCGTGCGTGGCCATGCACGTGCGAATGAGTTCAACCCCAGTCGCCCAGTCACGCCGGCCGACCTCCGACAGCTCTTCTGGACGAGGCGGCACACTCACATCTTGCACAACGGCGCCAGGGCCCGTCGCGCTGAGAAGAAGGTTTCCGCCGAAGAAGCACACAAGGAAGTCCTGCTTCGGCGTCAGCCGCCATGAACTACGTGTGAGGGGGAGTTGAGAATGAGAAGCATGACCGAGTGAGGTTTCAGGAACTCACAGTTGCCCGTGAGGGTCCGCAGAGTTGCGCTCGGGAATGAGCTCCGCCGTATAGGTTAGTCCAGACGCGAGACTCTTCTGTACGAGGTGATCGTGGATCGCTTGCACGGCGTCTTCGTACATCTGTAGCCGCAATTAGGGTTATGCGGGGTGGAGCCGTGAAATGTTCGTCTACATGCCTCGCGATAAACGCCCTCTGTTCGATCCTTACATTCATAAGATTGAGTCCGAATATAAGATGAAAGAAACACATGGAACATACCGTTTGAATGAACTGTTTCCTGAGGGAAGCTGTCAGCCCACCTCGTGTGATTAACATAAAAGATAGTGACACACAGTAGGTACTCGTAGTAGGAATCACCACGAGAACCGAGGCGAATAGCGGAAGTCACGAATCGTCCCTCACGAACGCTACAAGTCGATTCAGTTCTGATCAGGTTGCAGGAAACTGTCGTACGCACTCCATGAAGATGCTCGCAAGCCCCGGGGGCATGCGGGCGGCCCTAACAACAGCCATCACCTATGCACGCAATTTCACATTCGTAAACCACACGTCAGTGAGCCAGTTTCTTAACTTACACGCTCGGCCTTCTTCCAGTAAATATCGTCGTCGGTGAGCTCGGAGAGGTACCGGAATTCGAGCTGTATCGTCGACACCTCCGCCGTGCTGACAAGGCCGTGATTGCTTTTGTCAGGGATGCCCTGGCGTTTCTGGAGATTGACCATCGGCAGGGGGAGCCCGGACGGTGTATCGAACACGGGAAGCATGCGGTCGGCGAGATCCCGCGCACGCGTCAGGTAAAGCTTATCGCCTCCCGAGAGGTGGTACGCGGAAAGGAGGCCGCCGAGCACGCGGATCGTAGTCTATGCGGGAGCGAAAACATGAAGCACTCACGTACAAACGCCACGGAAAACGGGCAGGAAAAGACGCACCTCGAACGTGTTAAAGTCGGCGTCGCGCTCAAGGGTCATCTTGTCCGCGACCCAGCTGCGCGCGCGCTGGTATTCCGCATCGAGCCCCATGAGGAGCATCGTGTCGAGAGCGTCGACGACGGTATAGCCGATCCCACCCGCTTCCGTAAGGTTGGAGCCCTTGCGGCTGATCGGGTGGTACTCGTCCGCGCCCATCGCGTCCCTCTCTACCCCATCATATTAAGTCCAAACGGACGGCGAGACACAAAGAGTTCTGCGCACCATATGCTAGCCACGCGTGCTAGTGATGCGTGTCAACCATGGAACAAGAAGGACAAGCGAATGGGTGTGGGGACGCACTCTGAATGCCGCAACAACGGCATCACGCTTCGAAATGTCAGCCTCGAGGCCGATGTAGTCGCTCGGACTCCATCCTGGTAATTGTCTACTCGGTTCGTCGTCTTGACCCAGCCAAACTTGGACGACCCGGCCTGCAAAGTCCGAATACTACACGAGATGGTCATGGTTCGGTTGTCTTGTCGGCGGAGGTAGATAAGGGCGAGCTCACCTGGTATAGAGAAAAGGCGGTAGCAAGCGCGACGAAAAGCAAGAAGTATCTGGGCATGTTGAAAGCATACCGCTGTCCGCTCGTCTGGCAACAACAATGTGACATGTGACGAGTGCATTCATAAGACAACGAGGGCTGCATACGCGCTTACTATCGTCTGTCGCGTCAGAGTTTGATGTTTGAGGACCCGTTCTCCGTTTTCGAGGTGAAGACCCAGGCATTGCGGATAGTAGGTGTAGAGGACAGGAAGGGTCAATAGTCGCGTAACTAATGCTGCACGTTACTAAACCCGGAAGTACTTCGGTGCGGTCGGGCCGCCATCACCATCCCCATCGAGATTGCGCCCTGGGAAGGGTCTCATTGGTGGATAACGTAAGTGGTATAATTGGTAGCAACGACTAGCAAGCACAGTCTCCGTCGCGGTCTCACGAGAGCTCAACTATATGCGGTTTCTTTCGGGTGTCACCACCACCACCAAGTGGGAGCCCACCACCCACCTCCTCCCCCGCAACAGGCCCAGGCTCCGACTGCGGCTCAAGCTCGAGCCTCGCTGCCCAACGCTCCGCATCCGCAGCGACGGTGCGCAAAAGGGGCGCCGGCGCACGCTGCACCTGCGCCGCGTAGAAAACGATTTTCGCCGCAGTGCGTGGGGCACGTGGTTTAAATAGGTCGTGCAGATCCGATAGGGCGCGCAGCGCAAGCGCCCCTTCATCGTCTTCTGTGATGAATGGAGGGCGTAGTAGTGTGGCCACATCACGCAACAGAAGCGCAAACGCCGATGGTGTGATGGTGCCCTGCGGATGGTCTTAATACCCAGGTGAAAGATGGCGTGTCATAGCTCGTCGCGCACCGCACTAAAGCGTGAAAAAACGTCGGTCGACGCAGACTCAATGCCGGGGAAGCGCGTCTTGTCGTCTCGGGCAACGAGGAAGGGGACTAGACGACGGACAAGGGCGGGCGCATCGGAAGAAGAGGAGGCGAGTGGATAGGCAGAAAGATGTCGTGATGCATACGCATATGCAACGCTCCATTCCTTCGATTAGAGTCGGCCAATCACAAACACTTGTCATAACTCACAGAATCGCAACCAGATTATACGCCAGCGGAAAGGCTGGCCCGGACGGAGACGGGGGTGTGGGTGCGGCCAACAAGGATTTCGATATAGTGATGAGATCAGGAGGTTGCGCGGGACGTGGCGCTGGGGCGTTATCCGGAGGCGTGGTCGATGAACTTGTCCACCAAGGCGCGGGAATGTCGTCTGCGAGGTCCGGGCTGGTGAGGAGAGTTTTGGCCAACTCAGTGGTTGGATCTTGCACGGCACGGGTGAAGCGGGAGCGTTCTTCTGGATTCAGCGCAGCCCATATCTTATCCGCAGAAGCGCTTTCTACAAACTTCTAGTGCCGCTCTCGAGGTGGCCACAAACATGTAAAGCTCACCGAGGTCGATACCCGCTAGCCGTCGTTCTAGGTCATCTCCAGGACCTTCGTCGTCATCGCCTTCCTCTGGATGGGCAAACGGATCGTCGAGACTGTCCTGCTCGAAGCGCTTCAGGAGTTCCAACATGGCCTTGCGATCAGCGGCTGATGTCGATGGTTCGGTATGGATGTCCAACGCAAGTTGGTCGCGGTAAAATGGCTCAGAGCATTGTGAGTGCGCCTTAAACCGATTGTTCTAATGTGAGTACGCCAACCGCAAAGAAATCGTTCTCCCATACCTCGGCGCGAAAACACGAGAGCGAACAGTAGAGAAGATTGCAACGGGGGCAGGTGTACTGAGAGAACTGTCGGCGACATCTGCTCTTGACTACGACGTTAGCATTCCGTAACAATTCGCGTAGTGAAATACGAACATCCCACAGAATGGGGTCTTGTCGTCTGGAGGATCGGACGAACTCGATGTTGCGGGGAAAGTACCCATTACTGTAACTCACTCGTGACCCGTGACGAGTCTTTCACTGGCACCGCGGCATGCCGTATCTTGCTATTCGTCATCCGCTGCAATCAGCCATTCTCACGTCCCACCAACACGTCGCAATCTCCCTTCGTTAGCATCTTTTACCAACCTTCGTCGCGGATCGCCCTTGCGAAACTTTCTCTTTGTTCGCTTCGTTCGTCTTCCGCCGTCTGTCTTTCATTTCACCCCTTCTCGTCCCCCTTAACCAGTTGACTCTTCCCTACGACTACTTATAAGGATTGCCATACTAGATAGTGATCTGCACGTATTTAAAGACCAAGGGATCTCATCGGAATATACAGCGCTCGGGCACACTTCTTCAGGAACGATCCTGATTACCGACCAAGCTCCGATCCTCGCACACTCGTTGATAGTTAACCTGCTCAAGAATCTTGTATCGCCACCCATTCGATGGGAACAACATCGATTTTCTTAATCAGTAGAAGGAAGAAATCGTGATGAGGCACGTTTTAAAGGGTAGGAGTCTGGAGGCACTCCTGGTGTCAAGTTGCCTGACCAGAGTTCAGATTTGCTCGTCCGGTTTTCCTTTCGAGCAGATGTAGCCGAGGCAGGGGCAAGAACGCGTAAGAGGATTATTGGAATGGAGCATAGTGACCCGAAAGGCGTCGCAAGACGTGGTAGGGTCACTGCGCCTTGATGCTTGTGATGGAGTTGTTCGCCGCTGAAGCTGAAGAGCACGCGGGTGAGCCCAACGTTGTCACTCACGAGACAGCCTATGTTGATTATCGCGCATACGCTTTAGTCCTAAATCTGTGACTTGTCCGATGCATACGTGGTCCCCTGTTGCCTTTGTTTTCTCTCAAATTTACATGTGACCATTACTAGTACGTCGCACACGGCCTTTCGTTGGTCACCACATGTAACATACAGCAACTCGGGTTCTATCACATAGAATATCATACAACATGCAAACGAGACAACCAGTACTTCTTCCGAGTCCAATTCATCCGTTTATGCCAGAGTCACCGCCTTCTCGAGCAGTGTCTAGAGACCTCATCAGCGACCATACGATGTTAACCCTAACAAACAAATGAGGCATACCTGAAGCCCGGCTGGGTTAGCACCAATAAGTTCATCAACCTTTTTTCCGTCCTTGAAAATCAGGAATGTGGGCATCTGAAAACCAATCAGATCCTAGTCATTGACAACAGGTAGGCGGAAAGGGTAAACGTACGGCACGAACGCCAACCTCTTGCGAGATGTCTGACTGTTGGTCAACATCAACCTTGTAGAACTCCACCCCAGTAATCTCTCCGGCAAGTTTTTCGAAAATAGGCGAGATGACTCTGCACGGGCCACACCAAGTCGCCCAAAAGTCGATAGCGACAGCTTTGCCCGAGTTGATCTGTGCCGTTACCGTAATCAGAACCATTAATCGTTCCAGGGTAGCACTACGCACGATTCTGTTGAACTCGTCGAGCGAGCCGATTTCCTTGACCTTCTCCGTCATCTCGATGTCTATGTTGTATGGGTATGGGTGACTGCTGGAGTGGGAAAAAAATAGCTTTGAATTTCCGCCCCGTCCTACGCACACGCTTTTATACAAGCCCACCTGATTTATCGGGTCATCTTTCAATCTCCCAATCAAAATATCTCGGTCAGCATCAGTCAGCTTCCACGTGATCCTCGCCCAACGTGGTGCTCGTCAAGTTGCTGGCGCCAGTACATTCGAGAATAGTCGATGGATTGAAATAGCGTCGCCATTCCGACCCTGGTCAGCGAAGGAAGCACATGTCATGTCGCCTGATTACCCATTACGAGGAACACATTCTTATAAGGACTATTTGGGTGTAACAGTACACAAATAGGGAAGGGAAAATGCAACGACGTCATGAAACGCCTTGGAGTTGGTGCTCCGGCACGGACTGTCCAGTTGATGGGTGCGTTCGCCCAAATAACGCACGATACCGGGGTCATCTTATAGCCGGGGCCGATTCAGAGTGCTGGTGGTGCGGGGTCGCGTCAGATGCGCATGTATAACATTGTTCGGTTTCTGTGTGGAGTCTTCCCACTCATTCTGAATTGAGAAACGATGTAAGATAACGACGACTCGATGACAACCCAATGTCGTATAGATCGCGACGACCGACACGGAACTTCGACAACTCAACCTTTTTCTCGTACTGTAAAAAAATCTCAGTAAATGGGACTAGTGTAAATCACATTCAAACGAGAAACGAGTAAAACATTCATCATAGTCCTATGCACTCTATTCGCTCAACCTCCAGCCAAAAAATGTATAAATACCTTTAGCTAGTAATACACGATGAAGTAGGACAAAACAAGCGGAAGTCGCAATAATAAGGACCAACCCTTCAAATCATTTGCTCGTCTCAAGTATCCACCGAAAGGTGAACATCGACAAGAATAGCAAAGGAAGAGCGAGGGTGGTCCCCTGACGACACAGGCCAGTAGTGCAGCGGCAAGGTCATCGCGTCCCAGGGTTGCAAGCAGAGCCCAGAGAACAGGGGCGGCAAAAATTAGATAACCAGTAATGGGGGCGGTGCCCCCATAATAGTGGTTAAACTATTAAGAACAGATACTACACTTGATCTAAGCCAAAAGGCCAGAGTGGTGAGGAATTCGGAAACAGAGGTGCAGAGGTTATATAGTGTGGGGGCTTGCGCACGGACCACTCAACTTGCACGCGTGGCCCGCGCGGGCCTTGTTGGCACGAGACGCCAAGTTCTCGGCTACACTGTTTGTGGTTCACCGCAAGTCCAGCGCATTTCAGATCAAGTGCGATCACCGGTGGGCTGTACAACGTCTGACTACACCTGGGACTATTTCACTTTGAAATCTTGGCACTAGGGCGTTGTTCTGCCATGCGCGCTGCCGGTCTCCCAATTCTTTCCCAATAATCAGATGCTAAGACAAGTCGTGCTGTCACCGCCCAAGCCCAATGGACCAGGCAGATGATTGATAGACTCTTGTACTTGTGCCTGTCTGATCTTTCGATGTTTTCGGGCCCCGTTTTACAAGCGCTCTGTCTGCGGCCTCTGCAAGCGCCTGAGGCGCTATGGATCTGGTTATGTGCTTTGCTTTCGTTCTGTCGCGGCCATGCAAGCAATGAGGGAACCATTACGGTCGCATGTATCCTCCGATCCTCCTCCTTGATAGATGCACAGGCCGAAATTCCCGGTAATCCCGGGCATGCTATTTGAATTACGAGGTGCGCTGGGCCATTGACTTGAAATGGGGCCGTCAAACCGAGTTCTAGTATGTTCGTGCCGTCTGGGATGCCGTCTGGGATTTCCCAGTGGACCCAACAGGTGACCCCTGCGGCGTCTGTCCACCCCACTGATGGCTAGCCACACCCTGGCCAGATCTAACTCTGACTATTTTCTGTCTGCCTATCTACTCCACATCCATGCTCCATGCGGGAGTTTGCTCTTGATCGGAAGCGATACGGACGAGAGGCGCTCCCTTCTATCAATCAATCAGCAAACGCACTTCGAAATACTCCTCAGGACGATCATCCCTACTACTATCCTTGAAGGTTTACATTGAGGGGGCTTTTTTCAGCGCTCTGGTCCAGCCACAATCCCGGGCACATTTCACTTTCCGTGCACTTGGAATTCTGCGATTGTCTGATTGCGCCCCCGACACTCTTGTTTTGGGACGCCCATAGAATGGGGAGCCCTTGGAGCGCGGTGTACGTGCTTGCAGCGAACAGTACGTCTCATCTATTCAGAGTCCAGGTGCGCCTATCTTGCGAGAAGTCGAAGGATGGACGGAGATTAAATGGTAAACAAACCTGTACAGTTGGACACGCGGCGACTCATCAGTAATCGGCTCTTGCTTCTGCCTGATATTTGTTGGCATCCTGGTGATAAGCCGAGTACGGACATTGGTATGTTCTTGATCTTCAAGTTGGAGCGCGTTTTGATTTCCCCGTAAATCATAAATGCGATGCGGTCCGAGCCAAGCCACATGATCCAAAATGCGCGTGGATGGGGTCTTATCAACAACAAAATGAAATTAGCTTCTATCGTTGCCAAATGTTGTCCCAAATCGTAAAAAAGAAACTGTTCTATCTAACACGATCTTCACCGAAATGAAAGAAAAAAAAAAAGAAGTGCGCCCTAAATGCTAACTGAATGTAAGGGAGGCGCACGCGGGAAAAGGCGCTTAGAGAAAGCGAACTCGAAGATCCATTCCAACCATAATGGTCTCCCATAACGCAAGTTACGAGTATAGGTTGCACACTGCGCCATCCGAACATCCAGCGACCACTTAGTCAAAATGCCGATGCGTGAGCATACAACCGCACGAGTCATGTACACGAACGAATGAAGCGCAGCACGTACGTGGACATCGGGCAGAGAATCACACAAAGACTCGTGTCGCGCCCTATTAATTAGCCGTAGGTTCGTGCGAAGACCTTAGCGAAGACAGTAGCAAAAGCGGCCGGTTTGAGAGCGGCGAGTGTCACGGTCGCGTGACGAGAAGCAGGAACGCCCGAGAACCACATTTGAAGTTAATGGCGGAACCACCGCACCACGAAAAAGAACACCCTCGCCCTCGCGAGAGAGGCGTAGCACTCTGTCTTGCAGCATCGGGGCTCGTCCCGTCGTGGCCCACCACGACGGACTCGGGCCGCCCGGGCCCAGCCGTAGCAATGGGCCCCAATCACATCACCGCATCACGAAAAAAAAATTTCATTATTTATACCTTGCTTTTGAACGCGGTCGCAAAACAATCAAAGGGTGGGTGTGAGCAACAAGGACAACAAGAACAACACAACAATCCTACCACCCGTTCGAGAACACCGACCGCCCATTGATAGAGTTCAATGAAGGGTTGGGCTGCCCCATCGTCAACCCGAAGTTCCTCTTTCATCCATTGACACCAAGTTTATCAAACGTTCGGGTGGGGATTTTGAAAATCCGAAGGGGAGGCAACTTTTTTTTTTTTTTTTTGCTTCCGGGCCCCCTCGCAAAGTCCGCACCGCACGCGGCCACACAGCGCAACTCGGAACAGTCTGGTCACCACCACAGCAGCCAGGGGTAAATGAGAAGATAGCGTCCTTCGAAGACAGTTACACAACACTAGTACTGGTGAGCCAAGCCGTTTTCGGATTGTTCCTCTTGTGTAACACCTTCCTCACTGGCCCTGACAGATTGAGTTGCACCGGCTAATAGACCTGAAGAACCCTGCTACCAACTGTACCATCAAATCCACTTTCCTAAAAATATGTTCTAACCAACCGAAACGTGGCCTCGATCCTTTCTAGCTAGCTTGCTCGCTTGTTTTTATTTTTATTTTTTCCCAATGTCCGACTATAGCACTGTGAAAACCCCGTTCCCACCTCCGGGGACCAACCTCCCTGAAGTTACCGCGGCCTTAACCGACTTGCCCGATTCGCATCTATGCGCAGAGAAGCCTAGCGATGATGCAACCAAGACAGCCCGAGATTTACCCACTGCTTCTTCCTCCGCGGCGCGTACCGCATCCTCTCGCACCTCGTCCGCCGAAGCGACGGACACGACTACTTTGTATACGTCATCACCGTCATCATCACCACCATCATCTGAACCTTCCTCCTCCCTGACCCCAGCCCTGGCCTTGGTCCCTCCGTGGAGCCCGACTCGCATACCTGCGCGGCTACGTCGCAAGTGTCCCTTGTACGCTGAACAGGCGAGGTACCAATGCCGGTACGAAGAGCACGATGACGACGCCGTGGCTGTGAAGGCCGGTGCGACCGTCAAAAGCGAGCTCACGTCCGAGGATGAAGAAGGCGCGTTACCCATTCCCGCGTCCTCAGCCGCCGGACCCGTGACTACATCGACGCCGCCGTTAAAGGCGACTCGCACGCCGCGCCGCGCGCGTGTCCCGCCGCCCGTACCCGTCCCACATCTCATTAAGAAGAGCCGTGGACGCCGGGTGCCCGAACCGGCCGAGGCGCGTGAGCGCGCGCACGTCTGCGCCGTGCCGGGCTGCTCTAAGAGCTTTGCGCGCGCGGAGCACCTGAAGCGGCACGTGTTGTCGCTGCACACCCACGAGAAGCGTACGTTCCCGTTCTCTTCGTTCTCGCGTGGGTATCCGCGGAACTGACTGACCGATCGTTACGTGTCCCGCCGTGTTGACAGCGTTCGCGTGCGAGTGTGGTAAGACCTTTTCGCGCCGCGACAATCTCCTGCAGCACCAGCGCGTGCACGCGACCTAAGAAGCCGTCTGCCAAACGACGGATTCTGTGCCCAGAAACGACAACCAACACCAAGAGAAGAAATGGAGAAGGAAAAGGCATCCCTGGGCTCACGTATGGGTATGTGGCGCGGTGCCACATTCGCGACAGGAGAAACAGTTAGGAGGAGCGGAGCCAATCACTGGGGCCGAACGAGGCCTCGAAGGTCGCTTCGACCACCACGCCTGCGATAGGGATGCCGTGGGTGGCATGCTTGTGACGGCTGCCATGACGACAGGTGTGGTGCTGGCCAGCTCTTGACATGGGGCGAAGCACCGCCAGGTACTACTCTATGAAGGACCTCACTTTGCACACCACTTGTTTTTTTTTTTTTGGATCTCGCCCCGGGGCTGGTGGACTTGACTAATGCTTGACACATCGCAGCCACGATAAATCATATGGACCATTCTAGTCCCATGCTTCTCTTTCTCTTTCTTTTTTGCGCTACAATGTTTCTCTAGAAGGATGGGAGGAGGCATTTTACGTACTGTGTAAGAGCATTGAGACTAGTTATGTGCTGAGGTCGGCAGAATATTGTCATCTTATCTGTAATATCTTACAACGTGCAAGATGTAAGGCTGTTGGTTTCCAGCATGGACGGTGTCTTGTTTGCGAAGCTCTGATAGTGAAGGGGCGCTGGGATGAACTACCGAAAGATTTGATGTGATGACGATGATGAATGAAATGACCCACCCGACTGCGGTGGTGGGTACCATGCGTTCGCCTGTCATGTGAGCCACCACCAACTGAATCGGTCCGCCTCACCCGTCACGTCTACAGTTGTACCAAGCTACTTCGACTCGCATGCAGATTCCCTCTCTCTCTTTTCTTTGTGGCGACACTCTTAATTCCGAAAACATTCGGGGAATGAGTGGGGTTTAAGGGGGCTTTTTGGGACAGCTGGGTAGATGGTTACATAAACGAAACCATCAGGTTACCGACATTTTAGGAAAAAGAAGACCGGGTGTCCATGAGGTCGCCGCGGCGATATCAAACCGTGTGGTGCAAACTCTCGTCGCGTTTCAGTCCCATACCGTATGCGATTTCTTCTTCATATAAGACTTACCTATGCTCCCAACCAAGCCAGCGTTCTTGCCCTGCTACCCGGTTCGAACTCTTCAACATGCCACTCCCACTCCCAGCATGGTATAGGTCTGTTGCGCGTCGCCCTCAGCTATTCAATCGTATTGACCCTCCTTCAATGCACCATCAGATCCCCCATGACTCAGGTTGTCCTAGTCGGTCTGTATCTATCCATCATACCGTCGATGTTCTCTCCGATCCGGTGCTCCACGTCACGGCGCTTACCATACTTCTATTTACCCAGGGATTACCTGTTTCGCGACCGTAGGCATGTTCAGCGCCGTTTCTAACCTCGGCGCCGGTGGCCTCCAAGATACCGCCCTGGTAGACACCGCAAACGGTGTCCTCTATGGGATGTTCGCACTCACAGGTCTTATTTCGGGAGGAATCAACAATCGTGGGTTCTTCTCTTCTTTTGATCCGATATTTCGGGCTATCCTCATCGCCCAACACAGTTCTCGGCCCCCGCCTTACCCTCTCCATCGGATCCCTTGGTTACTCCCTCTATGTTGGGTCCTTGTGGTGGTGAGCTTCTTCTAATCTCACGTAACCTTCTCTGGATCCGTGCTCAGCAGGTGTATGCACTTGTATATCCTAGTTTCCAGACGCAGGGATCACGTTGGTTCGTCATTTTTGCCGGTGGGGTGCTCGGCGTGTCCGCGGCGCTGCTGTGGTCCGCCCAGGGCGCGATAATGATGAGTTATCCGCTCGAAAAGGACAAGGGCAAGGCGTTCGGCGTCTTTTGGGCCATCTTCCAGTTTGGTTCGTTCATCGGCTCTGTCATCGCTCTGGCCATCAACATCCGCTCCGGAAAGCTCAGCGACGTGTCAACCGCGACATACCTGGTGCGTTTCTCATTTGCGCGTCCTCGAGTTTCCTCATTCCCCAGCTTAGGCATTCATAATCATCATGTTCGCGGGTACAGCATCGACACTGTTTATCCTACCACCTAGCGCGATTGTACGCGCCGACGGTACCCTCGTGAAGGTCCAGGCATCCTCGACCGTGCGTGAGGAACTCACCAACTTTGTCAAAGTGCTCAAGGACAAGCGCATCATCCTGTTGATACCCATGTTCTTCGCGAGCAACTACTTTTACGCATACCAAGGAGCACTCAACGTGTTTTACTTTGACGGATCGACCCGTGCGTAACATATATGCACCTTTCTCGTAATCTAACTGTAAGGTGTTTTGTAGGAGCGTTAAATGGGACGCTTGAGGGTGCAGGTGCCATGATCGGCGCTTTGATCATCGGTTTCTTCGTCCTCGACGGCCTCCCTTACAGACGGCGGACGCGGGGCTTCCTCGGTTTGGCGTTCGTCTCGACTGTCACCATCGTGGTCTGGTCCTGTGCGCTCGCGTGGCAGGTCAAGTTTGACCGCACGCCACGTACAAAAATGCATTACACCAACAGCGGGTACCACGCCAAGGGCGCGCTCTACTTTTTCTGTGTGTTTTCCCCGACCCCTACTTGCTACGAGTATACGGTTGCTGACGAGAGACGGGGTACCTTTGACGATGCTAGTCTTTTTCGGTGACGCATGCTATCAGGCACTCGCGTACTGGATCATGGGCGCAATCTCGAACGACCCGTTCACGCTCGCGCGCTTCACGGGCTTCTACAAGGCGGTCCAGTCTGCAGGTGGGGCGGGCTCGTTCGGGATGGACGCGACGTCGACGCCGTTCCTGAACGAGCACCTGGCGAGCTGGGGTTTGATGCTCGTCTCATTACCGCTCGCAGGGATCGTCATCTGGGGCATCAAAGACACGTCATACACGGAGGAGAAGACGGTGTACGCCAGCGATGTTACGACGGAGAGTAGGGCCGCGGAGAGCACGGAGAACCAAGCGGAGAACGACAACATGTCGGACGTGAAGGAGAAGGTCTGATTTCGGCACGGATTACGATAGGTTTTGAGGGTTTTGGTTAGCACTCCAGTCATACATGTACTATTCTGGTTCAAAAAGATGATCAGGGATTCTCTGACGACCAAAAAGATTGCAATCCGCGTGACGCGGTACAAGGTACAGCTATAGGGTGAATCTGTGCACATGGAGACACACGTGGTAGTATACGGAGACAACACTAGTGCTAGAATTGCAGACAGTTCGTTGCTGGAGGTGTGCGGTGGGCGACGCAGTAGCGTGATGTGATAAGACGGATAAGGTAGTACCATACGCCCACCTTGAGCAACAGGTGGCATGCCTGGCCTTGTCCTGACCTTCGCACTCGGTCTCCTAATCCTGGGCCATTTCCCGCCCAAAACTCTCGCCAACACACAAATCATCAACTTTCCAGCGGGGCACTCAGTCCCCGTAGCCCCTCTTCCACAGAACTGGTAAATAAACTTTTCCTGCAACCATCTTGACAACTTCCATTGACCTCGCTTTCCCTGTCATCCACAGGACGACCGTCCTCCATGCTGGCACGGACGAGACCTTCGTATGGGATATCACGCCAGCTCCTCTCCATACTCCGTGCAAAGACGATGATGCTCCGGGTGAATGTCCCCATGACCTCTGGCTCGCGCTTGACCTCGACCGCGATGGTGCGTGGACGCACTACGACCGGTTTACGCTGAGGGTATCCTGGCCTGCATCTGTGAGTAACCCCCCGCCCGTCACCACCGTGACCCACTCACGTAGTACTTACTGCCCCCCCTCTCTTCTCCACATGGCTCCAGCACCCCGCGACGGTTTCTATCAGCTTACACCCCGCACCTCCGCCGCCCCCTTCTGCATCTGCACCCGTCCGCACGGCACGGCTCCACCTCGCACGCGTCCGCCTGACAGAAGAGGGCGTGCGCGTCCCCATGCTGACGCACGCGACTGGCATGCCCGTGCCGCTCGTCGTGCGCCTCGAGCCGCTCGTGCTTGGCGTGCTCCCGGCGTCCGTATTGCCCGTCGCCGCGACGCTGCTGGTCATGCTCGCCGCTACCGCGTACGGTGTGCTGCCCTATGTGTTGCGGATCGTCGAGAACGCCGTGGGGATGGCAAGGAGGGAACTTGAGTTCCTCGAGAAGCGAAGGACGAGGTGAGGTAAGTGCTGCGAGCTCCGTGGGCTGGATCGGATTGGTGTAGGGTGTTGGAAGCTTTACACAACCGTGCACACTCTCGCTGTGGCCTTGGCACCGCTTTCGTCCCTCCCCCTTCTCCCCCCCTCTACGCACAACCATAGGATCTCAACTACCACTTCTATCCATGTACTTCTCGATTCTCTCACGAAATGGACGCCTTTCTGCATCGATACGCTATAAGAACCAGGACCTGAAACCGACAAGCTTATGCGTACTAGGTGCATCGTGCAACTGAGACCGCAAGTTAACCGTATTCCATGAGACTCGATTCAAAAACTACTCTGAGTGGCGCTCGATAGTCATCTGCTGTTACGTTGTAAGTACCCTGACAACAACTATCTCGTTCTGTCCGTTATATGATGCGCGTATGATGCGCGTCTGTCTACCCGACACCCTTAGCGTACTGCGGTTTTACCCGGATTGTCAATTGCCCTTTCATCTTCAAAGGCTCATTTGTAGTCCGAAATGGTTTGGGCTGCTCTACTGTAATTGACCAACATTCCATGGCCAGGGTATGAATGAGTCTTGTCAAGAAGCAAAGGTGACCACAGTGCGGTGCCGACATGGAGCCAAGTTCGGCCAAAGATGTTCTGCGTTACATTCAAATAAAGGGGGATCTGCCTCCGCTCGGTCACAGGTCTCCACTAATCTGCTGCGTCCATATACGGTACAAGGACCTTTCCGCCAGGGTACTGTGTCTAAACAAAAACGGGGGTGCGCTCAGGTCCTGGCTAGCCTAGCCTCTACTATGGCCTTGGCACGGCGATCCGCTCACCTGATGTGAGCTCTCGCAGTCCAGTGCTGCGGCGGGGAGCTACCCGTTCTGGGCTGAGCCCGCAGTGACTATCCCGTACTACTTCTCTCGTCTTTGGAATCGACGATCGGCGCACTTGGTTCGGTTCCGTCCATCGGGCCCACTATTATTTGGCATGTGTTTTTTCTGTTTAGTTTTTTTTTTTTTTTTGTTTTCGAAAAGCCAGATCAGAGCAAGGATCAGTAGTCAGTCTGAGCCACAAATACCGACGAAGCACAAGCCAAGCCTACACAAGTCTCCAAAGAGGGGAGGAGGGGCTTCTTTTCAGCCACACGGCGCGCTCATAGTACACGCCGATAACGCAATGCGAAAATGCGAAATGATGCCTGTTTCTTAAACTGACAGCAGGCGGGTCTTGCGGGTTTCTCTGGCACGGAGTCGATCATCAGGAGGAAGGAAGCACGTGTTTGTGCAATGCGATGCGATGGCATCGCAGACGCGAAGGACGGAGACGGAGACGGAGACGGCGGGATACGATCGCGCAGAATGCCTTTCAAATACACGTCCGTGCGCTGTGCGGATGTTTTGCCTTCTTGGACGTGCAGGGCGCGCCACGGGACCTGCGTGCCAGTGACTGTCCAAGAGATGCCAGGTGTGAATCAATTCCTTCCCTTCTCCTCTTGCACTCTCGCACACACGAGCACAGTTCGCTAGGTAGCCTCATGTAGCATGATGATGATGACTCGAAGATGCTGCCCCGTTCGTTCGCGTTGCAATATAGCTACCCCAGGCCCTTGCCGGGGTGATACAGTGACAGAGTGCTGCCGAAGGGCTCGACCAAAGTACTTCAAGCGCCGGTCTTAACTACTTGAGCTCTTTCCTTTCCAAAATCTAGTGCACATGGGGGGTACTGGCACAGGTCCAGACTCGTTGCAGAGTCGCGTGGGCCGGCGGCCCCAAGGTCACGCAATTCACGGTCGGTGATGTGCACGATCTCGAGTGGTTGAGCTGTTTTTGCCGCTGTGTGTGTGAAAGGAGTGTGCGAGTGAGGGAGAGAGTGATATGTAGGATCTATTCCATTCCCTGGAACGTGGGGATGCATCCCTGGGGGTGAGGCAACTCAACCGGACAAGCGCGCGCCACTCGATCAGTCAGCAGCACAACACGCTTCCCAATTCAGTTATTCATACACTCTCGTTCTCTCTCTTGATTCAACTCACCGAACAAATGATCGATCAACTCGAATGCGGCGGCGGTGCAAAACCTACTTGCTACACAATCCTTCCCTTCTTCGCTGCGGCGGCACCTCTGGCTTCGTAACTTCTCAGACCCGGCATATACAGTACGGCTGCCTCGGTCTATCATTACTGTAAGTCGGTTCTGTATGTCTATCCGCTTGGCGGACTTTGGAACTTGGGTTGCCGCGTGGGTGCAAATACATCCACCATTTCCGTCACACGACACGATACGTCTGACTTTCACACCAACCTCACTGAAACGCCCCCTCCTCTCCACTCCATTCCTCTTGCCACCCCGTTCCCTAGCCGATTGTTTCACCGTTCACCTGGTCTCGCTTCAAGAAAGGAAGGAAACTCGCCTTAATCAGCCTTGTGCCTCCGGAAGAGTGACCGTGCCCTGCGAGTCGAGTTGAAGTGACACGCGACATCCTGACTACGGGCGCTTTTGCGTTTGCACGAGCACGAGGCCCCACACATCCAAGACTCGTCCGAGTCGCTGGTTCTGGCGGTTGGTGTAGTTGACGCGCTGCCCACCCCCCCGTGATCTGCTCTACATGCGTGTCACAAGGCATCGAACGTTCGTGCAGGGCGCCACAAAAAAATCTAAAAAAAATTACTCCCCCAGTCCGCCCGTCCATCAAACTTGCTTAACACGCGGGCGAAATGGCCTCTCACTAATACTAACTGGTGTGGATTAACCGGTGTGTTGTACACGTGTACCACTCGAGCGGCCAGCCAGCCAGCACGGATTTGGGCAACGCTCGCGGATGTCGTCGGCACCAATGCCCTGCCCTCTTTCTTCCTGCTTCCCTTCCTTGCTTCGTGCTCCTTGCAAATCCTTACTCCTGTCCTGCTTGCTTGCTATCCCGGCCTTATGCCCGCTCGTGCCTCCCCTCCCCCACACCCGGCACCTTTCTCTGCCTCACGTATCTCCTGCTGGCTACGGTGCTGCGCGCGCATCCAACAGGCTTTGCCACATTCACGGATTGATTCATTTTTTTTGCACCTTACTGAGTGACTCGACCAATCAGATCAAAACACGAATCGCACGACACAAGCACAACTCGTAAGCCCCTTCCCCCTCCGGTCGGCTTCTTAGCTCCCCTGCAAGCAGCCTCTGGCGCAGGGTCGAAGTTTGTCTGAATTTTTTTTTTTTTGTTTGTTCGTGGGATTTCCTTACTAGCAGGGTTGTAGGATGGGTGGGAGGACAGATGGGGCACCGATCTGAATTGGATCTGTCGTTGGTTGAAATCCTGTTTAATTTGCCGTATTAGCGTATCGCGTGTCGTACAGAACTGCCAACCGCTTCTGGTCTCGTCGTAGGTCTACGCCGAATCTAGAACATCGGACAGTGCGCGTGCCTGCTCCACGATCTCCACGATCGGCTCCTGCCTCCCTCCTTCCCTCGGCTCTAGCGAGCGCTTCTCTTACGCGCGCGTCTACGGTATTACGGCTCACACTCACGGGGCCCTAGGCCTCTCGACCCTCCACCTATGCCTCGTTGTCGCGCGAGCGAATGGCTACGCTCCTCGTGACCCCGATCTGAGCCGCATGGGTCTTTTTTTTGTTCCGCTGGTTGTTTCTTCGCGCGATCTTCCTCTTAATTAAAGAGAAGCACGAACACGGGGGAGGGTGAGGATGCGGACGAAAAAGTGTATATGTTCAAAAAGAGTCGGATCGAAAGGAGAATCACACTGGGGTTGGGGCAGAGATGGGGTAATCAGATCTACACCCCAACGCGCTCCGAGAAGGAAGAAGAGCGCTACTTTAGAATAGAATACTTACTCCTCGTGTACAGTAGGTGTCGGACATCACAAACAACCGAAGATACATACTTGTGCCGTAGCCTCGCTGATTTCCCAAAAATGGGTAGGAATGGAAAGGAAGAGAGAGATGGAGATCACCACGATGAGACAGGCAGTGGTGGCGGTGATGGAAGAGAAATTTTGCAAAAAAAAAACAAACAAACAAGAAAACACACCACACACACACCGTATACCACACGGAACAGGCCCTAACTTCTTAGCTTCGTATTCGTCCTCAGCTGATACAACAACGCCAAATTAAGGGAAAAGAAAACTTATCGCCCAGCGGTTGGCACGTACCGACGTACCACGTACCACGCATCAACGGCCCTGCTGTGGTGGCGAAAACACGCGCAGGCGCAACGCCAAGGCGCAAATACCGGGCGGGACAATGTAGAGCCGAACTATCAATCAATCAACCAAAAAAAAACAAAAAAAATAAAAGCGCGCGTATGTTGCTTTTTTTTTTAATAGCGTTGACCACTCTTCTTGGGGAAGCCAGCCAGTACGTGTCGTGAATAGATAGATGGATGGCCGAGGCTCGGAGGGCCACATGACTTGACGTGCCTAGCCGGTAAATCAAAATATGCTTTCATTGCCGTTTCATGTTTGTTATCTTTTCCCCCATGGAGCAGTGGCCGTAGTCGCAGCCACTGGTTGCCGTCCGTCGTGCGTGTGAATGTGGGTGGAGTGGGGTGGAGTGGGTGGCTGTGTGTTGCGCAGGGTATGGAGTCAGCTTGACTAGGAATGAAACTACGCAGATGAGCCGCGCAATGCCCTTTTTTTTTTTAGAATTTAGCAAAAAGGGCGATGTATTTACCACATACATTTCTCCCCAACTGAGCAAGTGGCACATGAAATGAAATGGAGAAAACTTCGGGAGTTACATAAAGTAAAAGATACGAGACCGTTACATTAGATTGTAATTATTTGACGTGATTCGGGGGAAGGGAAAGTGCTTATTAATTGGATTGGAGTAAGGGCTCGCCCTCGGGAAACGCGCCACCAGGCTTTCGGGGGGTTTGATTAGGCGAGTGACATGTGACTGCTTACTCAGTGTGGGGACTGCGGAGCGCGGCAGCAAGTGGCAAGAATGGAAGACGAAGAGACATATGGAGAAGGAAGGGCGCCGCATCGATTATATACTGAGTGTATGTATGAAGTGTGTTATGTTAGTGTAGAGAGATGTGGCGGCATTAAAGACCCTCGTGACTGTTGTGCGTGCAGTGTGGAGAGGCTCGAGGGCTCGGAGATCAGATTCGGAAGCAAAGATTTCATGTGAGATCCGCGAAAACGGAATGCGCACACTCCCCCCATCGCTTTTCCGAAAGGAAGAAAGTTCCATACCGGATAATTGCGGGCGCCGTACCGAATCAGCAGACGGTTCAAAAGCCTCGTTGTATCCGTTGGCGCGTAGGACGAAAGCATGTCGAACGAATCACTGTACACCTGGGGAGCAGGAAATCCCGACGTGGGAGGGACGGGTACCTTTTTTTTCGTTAATGCCTGATTCGATTCCTAAAGCTACACAGACACCCCGGCGTTCCTTTCGGTGGCGTTCTCGAACATCCATACACACACGTGTGCACTTGGGGGTGGACTTTACTTCGTACGGCTTTGCTCCTGGTACCTGAAGTAAAACGCGCACGGTAATTTACTGGCACTTCCACCCGGGGAACATCCGCCCCGTCTGCTGAAAAGGGTGGTGATTGCGTTACGGTAGTACGTGCGTTGGATGGAATCCGGGGTAAAAGCCCTGAGATCGGGTACTGTACTGTACCGGGGATGGGGGTAAAGCTGATCCGGCATGTAATACGCCACTTCACGCTATCAGAGACGCGTGGGCGGCGGTGGCCCCCTTTGCTTCTCGGTTCTTCTTTTCGAAGGCATGGGGCGGGCGGGGCGCGGGGTAGGGCAGGAAATGGCAGGTGACAGGGTATAAAGAGGTTTCGGTTGGAAGGGAGGAGGCAAGGGAAAGACCGATTAAGAGAATCTTCAGCACGATCATGGGTGATTGGTGATTGGGCCCTGAAGAGATTTGTCACCGGAAAGGGATTAGCGCGTGAATCGGAGATAAAAGAATTTCATTTATCGAGGACCGAAAGGAGGGATAGATTTAGTGTTCCGATGCGATGCCGGGGGGGTGGATTGTGTGGTGGGTGGTGGAGGTACGGAAATGGAATAGCAGGGCGGAACATAACAAGTTAACCTCGTGCAATTGGAGAGGTTTGGTAGCCTCATGTAGCACACACCTGGTGTGATGGGGATGTTGAGTGAAAAAGGCAGGTGTGCCCCAAGGGAATGGCAGCGGGACAAACAAAGCGATTGAAATATAAGACGGAGGGATCCGGCCCTGGGCTGTGCCTTCTGTACAAGTACGCCAGGGTTTCGAGAGTGAGAGCAAGAGAGCGAGAGCGAGAAAGTGAGTTCGCGCAGGAGATTTCTCTTTTCTTCTTTTCTGCATATATTCTTTGTTTCTCCCGACCTCGAGCTCTCTCTCCCCCCACCCCACCCCACCATTCCTCTTCTCGATCGATTCGATTTTCCGATCTTATTTTTGCTTTCTCGTCTCTCCTGGCCTGCTCTCTCACCCGACTCGACGTACCCTCGACGACACGACCCCCATTCTTGGACTCATCCGCCGTCCACCACGCACGAGATTTCTGACCTGTGACGACCCTCGATACCCCATCTCTCTCTTCGTTCCATTTGCCGACTAGTTACGATCGCACCCGCATCCGTCTCGTCCGCTATTAGCCATTCCACCAATTCGATTCAGACTCAGCTCTAGGCCCACCCAATCCCAATTTACCTGTGCGCAGACAATGGCCACCGTTGTGACCCACCAGCCAAGGCCAGTCCCTGCCTTTCGTCGTCAACATTCTGCCTGCATCGCATATCGGTCCTCTCCTCTCATACCAAATCAGTCTCAATCTTCCCTTTCATTCCTTTCAAGTATGGATCTCTATCCACGCTCTTATAGGCCAAATCGTCCCCACCAAATCCCCTCTTCGCTCCACCACCACCGCCACCACCATCACGTTCCTCATACTCCTCCATACTACTCTCCTCAACACCGCACCAGCATGACTCCTGCTGCTCCACCCACCGTCTCTTATCCACGCCATACCTCCCCTCTTTCATCCGCATATCCTCTCGTCTACAGTCCATCCGAGAACTCGTACCACACCACACCCTCCATGAGTGCTGACATCCAGCACGAGTATCCCTTTGACATCACTTTTTCCACCGGCTCTGGCGTGAGCTTTGCAGAACTCGACCTGACCCAGACTGCCTTTCTCAATCCGGGCCAGTTACCTTGGTCAGAGGCCAAGACCGACTTCAAGGTCGAGTCTCCACCCGTGCCCCAGCCCGTCTTCTACGCAGATCCTGGGAGCTACGCTTTTTACAATGACTCCACCGGGAACGCAGCCCTCGATGCACAGCTTTTCGCTGCGCAGCCTCAATCTCACCCGACTTCGGAGATGCTCACCAGTACGCCGCAGCAAGTAGTGTACTTGAGCCCGGCGGCCGAATCGGAAATGGAGATGGAAGGGGATGTCGATTTGCAGCGTCAACAGCAGCAACAACGACCGCAGTACCCATCTTCCCCCCCTGCGCCTCACTCATTGGGAGGTTCTTCCGTAGCTCCCGTCTTTGTGCAGCCGTCGGAAGTCATGCCACCCTCACCGCCCACCTTTGCGGCACCAATGCCCTTCCCCCGCGTTCCGGGATCGTCGAGCCCGCCAGGGCTGACTGGTGAGTCGGACGAGGACATCGTGAGCGAGTCGGGGGAGAGCGAAGCCGCCGATCCGTCAGATGCGGCCGAGGGCGACGACGATGGGGATTTCATACCATCCCGCATGTCTTTCCCGCGCACCCGCCCACGCCGCACCAGCAGCGTGAGCGTGAGCAGCGGCAGCGGCAGCGTGCGCGCCGCACGATCTTGTCGTCTGGGCGCGCCGGTGCCGGTTCCGAACCTCACGAAAAAGTCGCGCGGGCGTCGAGTGCCGACCGCACCAGTGTTCATCGTCCAGGGCGGCGTGCAAAAGAACATGCGGATGTACCGATGCAGTGTCGAGGGGTGCTACAAGTGCTTTGCCCGTGGTGAACACCTGAAGCGGCACGTACGGTCGATTCACACTAACGAGAAGCGTGAGTGTCTCCCTCGTCTTACTTGTTATTGGACTTATAACCTTGTCACAGCGCACAAGTGCCCCGTCGAAGGATGCGGAAAGGACTTTAGCCGGCACGATAACCTCGGACAGCACATGCGTGTGCACAAGGGTCAAGCACTCTCCAGTGTAGGCGACGATAGCTGAATGCGTCCTATGCTACGATCAAAACTCGCCTTTACCCCAATTATCTTCTTTTCACGTTCACGCCCGGTCTATGCCTTAACGCCGCAGTTTGTTTTTTTTTGTTTTTTTATCTCCATCTTTACTTCGTTCTTTTGTCTGCTTGGGCTCAGGTATCGTTGGGACAATACGCAAATGAGGCAGGGACAATGTTGCTGTTGTTGTACATCTCGTCTCGTCACGACTACCACTACTATGCCTGCTTTACGTTGCCGTTACGTCTGTCTCCTCTCCACTCTCCTCACATGTACTTTTACCACTGCTTCAACCCTCGCTTGTCCTGTATCCATCCATGTGTATTCCCTATTCTATCTCGTTGTAGTCTTACTTATGGCGCTTATGAGGGTCGCCACCGTGCGCCGTGTCGGCCGTCATTTATACGTTTTGCTATGTTATCATATGATGATCCCCCCCCTCATCCATGAGGTTATACGAGGTGGGGTTATATATAAATATATAGGGTTTTGTATGATATACATGTACGAGCGATGAACAAAAACATCGGGAAAGGTGGTTAAATTTGTGGATGGATGACCACGGTTACAAGTTATGCCTCGTCAGTCATAATGTTGATAAACTCCTGCTCGTTGATTTCGCCGTCCTGGTCAAGATCAAACTCGTCAATCATCGCTTGTCTGCGGACAAACGACCACCAACGTCCATGCGTCAATTCATCAGAAGAAGAAACAAAGAGAAGGGCGCCAGACGCACAACTCGTCCTCCTCGAGGCGGTCACCGATCTCTTTGGCGACGCGCCTGAGGTTGCGCATGGAAATTTTGCCCGTATTGTCGTCGTCGAACAGCTGGAACGCGCGCCGGATCTCGTCCATGGGGTCGCGCGCCAAAATCCTTTCCGTCACTGCGATATTCGTTCGTGCATCCGTCCTCCACCACCGGAAGGGATGATTAAAACGCACTGATTTTGGCAAAGTCATCATACTCGAGCAGCCCGTGGCCCGTCTTGTCGTGATCGCGGAGCGTCTTTAGGACCTCGGCCTTCTTGAGGTCAAAGCCGAGCGCGCGCATGGCGACCTTGAGCTCGTGGTAGTCAACTGCGCCGTCCTTGTCTGTGTCAAAGAGCTCAAACGCTTCCTTGATCTCTTGCTTCTGCTCATCAGAGAGCTCGGGGCGTACGGCGGCGTGTGCACTGCCGTGAGTGCGGCGCTTGGCTTTAGAGGCGGCGCTGGAGGTGTACATGGGAAGGTGGAGAAGGAACGCGTCGCGTGTCGTGGGAATGTGAATAAATTTTGGCCATGTGACCTCCGTCCAACGTGCACGTGCTCCGATACGGACAAACGCTCTGTTCCTATAAGATCCATGCGATAAATACAATCTATCATCTATCACGTACAATTACATGCCCATCCAGACTGTTCCTCTCACCCTCCCTCCTTCGGCCGATCCCTCCAAGTTCACACAGTTTGGCAGGGAAGTCATCGGCGTGGATCCCGGAAATCTATCACCCGCCGAGTTTGCTGAAATTGAACAGCTTCTCTACACGGTGCGTTCGGCCCTGAAAAACCCTCGCCCAGTCCCTGATCCTATCCCCTTCCAGCACGATGCTCTTCTATTCAGAAACGCCAACTTTTCTCCTGAGCAACAGTATGCCTTGACAAGGGTAAGTATACATGCGGCCGCCACCTCAAGTCCTGGGGCCTATCACCTGACCCCCTAAACGCTGACGCCCGGTGTCCCTCTCATCCAGGCATTTGACCCAACATCCGAGTCATATGGTCATGGCAACCACAAGACGCAGTCGACCAAAAAGTCGATCCTGCATCCAGACCTCAAGACGATCCCTCGTGTACCGCAGGTGCAGTTGATCGGCAACGGCATCGTGTACAACCACGAGGGCCTTGAGGTCGCCCCACTCAAGCACCCCTCCCACCATACTTTCCACAAGACCAACGTCTCGCTCGAGGATGAGGCTCGCGGCGCGACGCGCTTCTACCGCTGGCACATCGACGCGGCACTGTACGAGCTCTCTCCGCCCAAGGTGACGACGCTGTACGCGGTCCGCGTACCGCAGGGCCCTCAACAGGTCTGCCGCTACGACGACGGCACCGGTGACGAGCTCCCCGTCCCGCTTGGTACGACCGCGTTCGTCTCGGGCAGGACTATGTTCGACATGTTGCCCCGCGCGCTGCAGAGCGTCGCTGTGCGCGCACGCGTGCGCTATGCCCCACACCCGTACGTGTGGATGGGGCCCGCTGCCGCGCACAGTACTGGCCTCGCGATCGAGAGCGAAGGGAAGGAGATCCCCCTCGACGAGCTCCCGCCGTGGACGGAGGACAAGATCAAGGTGTTCCCCGTGGTGCGTGTGCAGCGGTGCCCTCTCCGTGGCACATCAAGCTTCTGACGGGTGTGGTCTGCGTAGACGTGGAAGAACCCTGTGACGGGCGCGCTGCACTTCCAGGTGCACCCTTGTGCCGTGCAGGAGCTGTTCATCGATGTGCTGCCGGAGGGCGCCTCACGCGAAGGCGCACTTTACCCCGACGGCGCGCACCTCACGGACCTCAAGGAGGTGCGCGAACTGCTGTACAAGATGCAGCGTCCCGCCATCGCACCGAGCGTGTGTCTTTGTTTTCTTTCTCCTCGATATTCTTTCATCGCTGATACTTAAAAAAAAAAACTAGTTGGTATACCCACACGACTGGAAGGAAAAGGACCTCGTGCTATTCCACAACCGCGGCGTGTTGCACACCGTTGTCGGCGCGTTCACGCCAGACCAGGTGCGCGCGTTCCATCAGTGTAACCTTGCGGCATCGAGCGCCCCCGTGGGCCCCACCCCGGAGGACGTGAGGAAATATGCGTGAGCAGCGATCAAGTGAGTGAGGTGCGGGTTGCGCGGATTTCGAGACGACGGCGGCAGCAGTGATTCGCGCAATAAAGGAAAGACATAGTCGTGTGTTGTACCTACCTGGATAATATTAGGAAAGGAAAACATACCCCCAAAGGCAGTGCGCCTGAAAATAAGAAGCATCAGGCGATTACACGCCAGAAAGCACGCCAAGAACGGTGGGCTGCTCTCGCCTAGTGCTAAGTACTGTAACTGTTGCGCACGAAGGCGATAGCATCAGCCATGCCATGATTCATCACACATGGACTGCCCACTAAAATGAGTCAGAATGACGCGGCGCGGCACATCGAAGCGCGCCTAACGTGTACATGGTCCGTGCGCATCTCTCCCGCCTATAAGAAGGCCGCACCTCTCTTTCCGAAATCCTTACCACTCTGGCCTTTTGGCTTAGATCAAGTGTAGTATCTGTTCTTAATAGTTTAACCACTATTATGGGGGCACCGCCCCCATTACTGGTTATCTAATTTTTGCCGCCCCTGTTCCTTGGGCTCTGCTTGCAACCCGAGGACGCGATGACCCCGCCGCTGCACTACTGGCCTGCGTCGTCAGGGGATCACTCTTACTTTTCCTTTGCTGCTTCTTGTCGATGTCGACCTTTTGGTGGGCACTTGAGATCAGCAAATGATTTGGAGAGTTGGTCTACATGATTGATTTTTATTTTTATTTTTCCTGTCTTTTCACCTCCTTTTGTTGACGTCCTTTCGTATTTCGCGGACGCGAGGGTGGGACTACTTCTCATGCCTTGTCTGTCGCAATTCTTTCTTTATAAAATATTAGGGGAGAACGATATATTTCGTTCGGTATAGTAGACTTATGAACCGAATGTCCGTGCTTCCCATGGGTTCGTCCCAGTATGTGTTGTAACGATAGCAATGTCGTGTGTGACGACGACCTTGAAAATGTAATCGGTTTAGGCTTGAAGCTTAAAGTGCGAGCATATTCGCCTTACTTCCACAACCACCCGCCAATGATGAAATGCCTCGTAACAACCGTCTACCTTACCAGTATATTTCCACGAAAAGCACGTACACGCGCGAGCGAACAAATAAACAAGATGAGCGCTAAATGACAAGACACCCAGTCGTGTCGCCTTCCGCCTTACCTACCCTCTCAACAAGCCATCCTACTTTTCCGCCACACTCTCGAGCTCCACCAACCACACCGCGGCCAGCCACGCCAGTACGACCTCGACGCGCGGACCGTGCAGCGGGATAGTGATCGGCAACGGCTTCTTCCTCGTCTTCTCGCCCGCGCCGTTGCCGCTGCCGCCAGCCCCCACAGAGGTGAGTGAAGAAGAGGACGAGGACGAACGGGAAGAAAGCTTCTTCTCGAGTGCGCTCTGTTCCGCGCGCGCGCGCTGCCGCTCCATCACCGGCGCGAGGATGATGCGTGCACAGTCGAGCGACTCGACAAGGTCGAAGCCCGGCCCCGTCCCCGACTCCGCCTCTAGCCCAAGCACGGGTGGTGAAGGTGTGGGCGTCACCAGCGTTGACGATGACCCTGAGCCGGAGCCGGAGGACGTCGATGGCGCGAGCGGGTCCATAAACGCGCCGGGTATGGGGATGTTCATCTCCATCGGGGGTGGAGGCGGTAGTGGCGGCGGCTCGATTGCGAGTTTTCCATTGGCATGCCCGTGGCCGTGCCCTTGAGTGTACGCATATGCGCTACGCGCCCGCGCGCGGGCATGCGGCTGCACGCCGATGCGCCACCCGCCAGCGAGGCGCTCGAGCGTCTCGACGAACTCGGCCTGCGCCATCGAGCGCGGGGGAAGAAAGACGGGGTAACCCTCGAGGCCATCGATGACTGTGGCGGCACGGAGGAACGCGCGAAGCAGCGCTGCAAAATCGCCGAGCATGAGCGCGGCGATGAGCACGGAGAAGTGCGATTCGACGAGAAGCGGGTGGTAAGTCGTGAAGAGCACCGCTGCGTCCGGCGGCGGCGCGGGGGGCGGTGGCGTGCCATGCGCGCCAGGGCGCAGCGCCTCGGCTAGCAGGAACGCGTATGCGGCGCGCTCGACGACGTCGGTGTTAGTGTTGTTAGTGTTGTTAGTGTCGTCGTCGTCATAGTCGTCGCCATCAGACGAGCCGGGCGCCGGCCCTGGCGTCTCAAGCGCGTCAAAATGAGCGAGGAACCGCTCCTGGTCGCGTATGCTCTTCTTGAGCAGTGTGCCGATTTGCTCGCGGAACGCGCTATCCGCAAGCACGCCACGGTACGCCTGGAGCTTTGGCCCGCCGGTCCTGCCTAGGGGCCCGTCCGGGTTCCCGATTTCCACGCCGCCATAGTGTCCATTCTGAATGTAGCAAAGGCGAAGCTCCGCCGCGCCTTCCGCCGATATGCGTTTACGAATGCCCTCAAGCTTCAGGATCTTCTCCTCGATTAAATATATAGCATTCTGGAGGTAGGCCGCGCCGCGCAAAAAAAGTAGTTGTGGTTCGATAGGTTCTGGAGCGTCAGGCAGGACAGATGGGTGGATTGGCAGTGTTTCTGCCTCAGAGGCATCGCCGTACCCGTCCACTTCACTGGTTCCGTTGGGAGGCGCCTGACCATTCAGCTTTTTCTTGCCCTCTTTCTTCTTCTTGTCGCCTTTGCCTTTGCCATTCTGCGTGGAGCGGCTGCCGTTGCGATGGAAGGACCTAGCTTTGCGTAGCGCCCGTGCTTCTTTGAGCGCATGGGTAAAATCTTTGACGGCGGCACCATACTCGTCCCGGAATGTACGGACGATGCCCCGTGTGCGAAAGAGCTCGAGACGTTGGGGGAAAGCCTCGATGAGTTCGTCGAGAACGCGAGTTGTTGTACACTCAGCGAGTTGCCTGCTCTCTCCCAGTAAATATACGCCACGTAGAGGGTGGAGAGAAGGACTACGGACCGAGAGGGTATCTTTTCGTGAAAGAAGTGGACGTACTTGGCGTCTGCGTCGTTTGGATCTATATCGCGTGTCTGAGGTGGGCGGGGAAAACGCGTAAAAGGGAGGGGGGCACGCACCAACTTTGAGTACACGTTCTGCGATGTCTTCAAACATGCTGCCACCTTGCATCACCATCACACTCGAAGCTATCTCGTCCGCCCTGTAGGCAGCAGCGAGCTTCTGCACAGCAAGAGCACGCAAACGGTGGATTCGCATGGCAGACATGGCAACGTTCCTCCCCCCACCCGTATCACCCAGGGGATTCATACCCAGCGACTGGGCGAGAGCCCACGGGCTACTGTGCAAATTTGGACTCGCGCCGCTGCGCACGGACCCCAGTGCGGCTGCAGACATGCCTGACGAAGCACGCACGGCCAACTCCGAAGCCTCGTCTATGAGGCGACGGATGGTTGCTACCGAGCGGAAGACTCCCGGGTCTATCGGTGGGGGGATCGGTTTTCCAGGTGGTGGGGCAAGCAGGGGAGGGCAGGATATGGATGCTAACGCCTGGCGCGGAGATTCGGGCGGGGAGTTGTCCCCGAGACCTCCATAGGCACGATCGCGCATGCGCGGAAAAGAGTGTTGTTGTCGAGAGGGAGGAGGTATGGGCGCGACGCATGGCTCTGCATGGAACGTCGCAGGGTCGAGATTAAGGGCGAGAAGAGATTCGAGGAGTTCTATCGGGAGCTGAAGCCAGGGGCCCTAATTCTCTTGCGATGAAGGTGGGCGAGAGGGGGTTATAGAGAGGAAGACATACGTGGTAGGAACTGATATAGCGCCAATGTTTGTTGCGGCTAATGCGCAGCACGAGAGGGCTGGGTTCGTCGTCCTCGATCGAAGGCTTAGTGTTGGATTCAGCTTTGGCCTTTGAACGTTTCTTGGGTTTTTTCTTTTTCTTCTTTTTTTGCGCGACAGTAGCGTCTTCTTCAACCAGGGATAAGGCAGTGGCGAGTAAGGGTGAGGCTGAGACTGTTGAATTGGTCGGGGACGGGCTTATTGAAGGCACCTGTTCAACATCCTGGAAAATGTCTGTTGAGACATCATCAAGGGTGTTTGCCATGAGAGTGAGAGTAATAGGTAGATTGACTGCGCCTAGGCCAGCAGAAGGCAGAGGCTATGAACGCTGTGAGCTGTTCAACCTTGCCCCAGTCGTCCGGGACGATGCTCCGTCCGCGTTTGAGAAGTCGGCCATTGCTAGCCACTGGCACTGCATATTCCAAGGAATACCCACAAAAACATATCTTGGTCTCAGCTCTCAAGGCTCCAAGGCTTTAAAATTTAAAACTCGTTCAAACCTAGGATCCCCTTATCTGGTTCGGCAACTCTGTCACTATCTGCAGTACATCAATCCATTCTGTATGAATGTGTGAATTCTCAGAATGCTTTCCCATGTCGGGCAGATGTTTCCAGAGCATTCGGGGCTTAAACTTGTGGTCTTGATAATGATCATCTTCCCCATAGAGTCCTTCGCTTCGTGTTTTTTGACGTCTTAGCGGCCGATATCAATCTTCGGGGCCCTACTAGTAGTTTGTATGGCGGCGATTTTGGGTATCCCGTCCTAGGTTTACGCCGCCTTGTCGATTCATTTGGCGAACGCAAGACCCACTGGAGCTCATCGTCACAATGCGATGGCGCTCTACCGAGCTCAAATCTGTCCACTGTCTCTGTACCCCAATCTTACGGACTCTCCTGGGGCCACGTCTTCTGGGCCGGGTATGGTCATCTTTATTTTCTCCATCCGAATCCGCGAGAGATTCACTGGCGGCGATACACACTGAATATCCCGTCATCTCCAAATTTCGTTACCGCAGTATCTACACCCGCGCTCGGACACCACAAGGAATAAGTGATGGTGAGGAGGTGATCTAACAGCTGCCAGGACTAAAGCCCATCATCCTGTCATACTAGTGCCACGTACAGCGCGCAGTCTGCCGTATGTGGTCCGAGGACCCCGAGTTGTGCAACGTCGCATCCAGGCCAGGAGTTCGCAGCTCCTTGGCACAACCCAGACTTAAGCTCTGGACTCATTGCCCAACTCAAAATCCTTATCTTTTGGGGATCCAAATCTAATACAGTACCTCAAAAACTCAGGAGGGCCCACTGACGGCTTCTACAGAACGTAATGCATCATACGGGCGTCCTAGGTACGTCCCCTGACCCGCGTCTATCCTCCCATGGCCGGATTCCTTGGGTCCCTTCTTCTTGATCTGGTCTGTGTCGGAGCCGTGGGAGCGCCTTAGCCTTCGGTGCTTCCAAAACGAGCTCAAGGCGCGCGCTCGTGGGGAAGCGTTATGAACATATCCTCCGTCGCCTTATCCGATTTTGGTATGGCAAGCTGCTCAGGTCCCCTCCCTCTTGATGGTCGCTCCAAATGGCCGCGTAATTGCCGCTGTTCCTTGTGCCCGTATCTGCGGAGCGGTACTCCCACGCCCTTCAGAACGCGCTGACGTTCAATGATCACGGCAGACGTCAAACACTCGCGCGACGCTCGGTCTTGGCCCCACACCCTACGTGGCTCCCAGAGGCGCAACATACTTTGGGCTCAGGGACTCGGCCGCACTTTAGAAGCGGAACTATATGGGGTGCCGTGTGCTATGGTGCAATAGAGATTGTAGAGCTCGTGATGCGCTCGTATAAAGGGCCCTCACTCCTCCAAATCGCTACGAGCCAGGTCGCCCCAAATTCGTGGAGAAACCGTTGCACACCCTCGACAGCGATCTACTATCTCTGACAATGGTCGTGATCCCGATTACTTCACTCACACAGTTCAACACGGTCGTGAGTTTATTTTTTCTTCGGCGCGACGTCCGCGGCAAATCCGAGTCCAACTCGCTCACGTGCTCCCCTCCTTTGTCTCGCGACCCTACAGATCAATGCAGACCGCGTTGCCCTCATTTACTTCTGGGCATACTGGTGCGGGCCTTGCCGCGGCATGACGCAGATCTTCAACGGCTTCGCGGACTCCGGCTCATATCCCGGCGTCGACTTTTACAGGGTCGACATCGACCACGCGCAGGACGTTGTTCAGCACGTTGGCGGTCAAACTGTGCGCTTGGTTCCCACTATTGATCGCACGCCTGCAGATGTACTTAGACATATTTCCTTCCTTGTTGGTCATGTGCACACAGATCCCCGGCTTTTATGCGTACCGACGTGGCCAGAAACTTGGCGAGCTTATTGGCGCGTACCCCGACGGATTGCAGGTATGCACGCGACGCTCTTTTTCTGTTGCAGAACCAGTTAAACTGACTAAAGTACTTGCCTTTACTAAGAGCTTGGTTGCCACCGCAGCCGCACAATCTTTGGCGTGATTGTTGAGTAAGCGGACACAACCCACTTTTTGGTGGATGGACAGATATCGAGATTGCGATTGTTAGCGTCTGAGTTCGAGTACTGTACGTAATTTATAGTTGTATGTGGCTTTTGGTTTCTACGGCGCAATTCAGCGCAGGATCAGATCTTAGAGATGTGCTGTGCGGTTTGTCATCGATAGTCAAGTTTCTTCACCGTACGTGCGATATGCTAGCGGAGCAATCATGGTGCTAGCACATGACACCGTCTCGAGGCATAGCGTGAGCCATGTCTCAGCTACCCACGAGCGGCTAGGGAGGGGGTCTGCGCGTGGCTATGGCGGATACCCTCTCCAGCATACATTGCTTCAGATACTCTTGAAGTTTCTCAGAAACTCGGCCTCTAGAAACAAACGAAAGTGCCTTGCCGATTAAGGGCCAGCTTCTTCAGTTCCGAGATATCAGGATTTCTGATGAACATTCGACGCAGATATATTCCTAGAAGCACCCCTAACTTGTGGGGAGAGAGATGAGGACTCGGGTGGCACAATCTTCTTCCTCCTTTAAGCTCTCCCAGTCTACGGACCGGGCCACGGAGTCGGGCCTAGTCTTCCGCATAATCAGCCCTGCTATTGCGGGGCAAGGACACGCTGGGGCTATCAAAGTTTACGGTGAGTTGGACATGGGTCACGCCTATTGTCATCGCAAAGTCGATTTTATTCTAGAGCCATGATTCTGCCATGGATTCTGCAGACCTCGTGCGATCGACGGTCCCAACCACGCAGTCAAAGGCGCCTGAATGAATGAGCGAGCATAGCCAGTGCGCATGTTTTCCCTTCCGAACGGGGGGCGATGATCGTTGTCACCTTTTTCTCTTTGTACGGTAAGGGAGTCCGTAACAGCCAAGCGATCCATCGCTCTTAAATCGATTATAACCTATACGGGTAAGGGCAGGGTTGGAAGAGCGTAGGATAACTGCCATAGGGGGAACTAGGGTTTCCGAACAAGAAGTTCGGCGAAATTAAGGGTATGGTCCCAGGGTGTACTCGGGACTAGACTGCGTAGGCATCACGAATCACGTATAGAGGTCAATATTGGGAGAGAGGCGATAAGAAAAGCATGATCGCGAACAGTTGCCACATGTAAACGGCGAAGGAAGGTGAAGAATAGGGTAGTAGTTACTCAGAGCCCCAAACTGCTGAACGGCGCAACCTTGGAATTTGCCCAGGGATAATAGCCCTTGTAGGGACAGGGCGGGGCCCTGCGTAGATATCTGCGTAGATGGGGAATCGTCTGTCAGTTGGAAAGTCGTGATAGCACAATAGCTACCAATGCAATCATTGATCACCGTCCCAGATCCTGGCCAGCCCTCTGTGGTGTGGTCGCGCCTCCTCGCGCATCCACAGTTTGCGGACCTCCGCCTGGCTGAAGTGTGCCAAGAAGACTGTCCAGTGTTTCCAAGATAGCGTCTATCTTCCCTTCAACGTTTTGGCCGATGGAGTCTGCGCGTTCCAGCTGCTGCAGCAACGCCGCGATGTCCTGGTCTGCAGCATCTTCTGGAATATCTTGCGACAGTAACCAGCGAATATGTTCAATGTCATCGGAAACAGATGACACTGGCTCTGAGGAACCGTTGACGGACGAGGGTGATGTCGTAGCGTCTGTATTTGTGTCGGACATAATGTAATGGCGGAAAGCGGGACGAGTCGACGCGTGCATCCCAGGCTTCCTCTGACCATGGTTCAACGTTCCCCTGACGCCGCCATTCGCTACATACTGCAGTCATTACCTCCTCGACCATTTCACAAGGACGAGCTCGATAAGCTCGTTTCAAATGTGCTGCAAGATTCGCCCTCCAAGTTTTCTCCGGATGTAAGGCGCGGCCAATGGGAGTTGGCACTGAAGAGTGAAATATTCGCCCTCGCCGTACGCGTCTCTCCTATATTCCAACCCACGTCGTTCTTATCAACACATGCATCAGGTTAACGAAGGCAAAGCACTCGGAGATCCGGAGAGTACTTATTACGAAGAACTCAAAGACAGGTTGGAGCTTGTGCTGACCTTCACAGAGCAAGGTGCGCGTCATACTTCCCACCAGACTAGCCCCCCGCCGACATTCCCTATTCAATCAGACGCCTGCGAGCAAGCCTTTCCCTTCTCCATCCTCCAGGACCTCCTTGAAGCCCAAACAATCACCTCCTGCTCCCACATCTTCTCCTGGATCGAGTCGCGTGCGGCTCGTCTCACCGTAGGCATGGTCCCTCAGAAAGGAAAGGCCCTCATTCTGCTCCGCACTCTCAATGATCTTCTCCGTCGGCTGTCCAAGATGGGGTCCAATACCATTTTCTGTGGTCGTATTTTAACGTTCCTCAGTGGTGTATTCCCGCTAGGTGAACGCAGCGGCGTAAACCTGCGCGGGGAATACGGTCCAACGTGGGAGGCTGTACTGTTTCCCCGTGAAAAGGACTCCCAGGAGGATATGACGGAGGCTCAGGCAGAAGCGAAGCCGGAAGACGCAATGGCAGTCGATGAATCGCTCGCTGAGAAGCCGGCAGCATCAAAGCTAACGGCAGAGACGATTGAAAAGAAGGAGGGCGAGTAACGATCAAGTCCATTCTCTCTGCCTACGCTCACAGTATCTTCTTAGACCTTTATAACACATTCTGGTCTCTGCAACTGCCTTTCTCCAAGCCAGCACAGTTCGCTTTACCGCAGACTTTCAATGAGTTTCAAGACGCAGTCAACAAAATTCTTCCTGTAATAAAGGAGGCTACAGCCAAAGAGCGCGCTCTTACGGGTAGTCGCACGGTCATGACCGGCGCAGCTGCAGCAAACCCCCTCAAACGAAAGCGCGAGTCAGAACCAGCTGCAGAGCCAGCTACCACTGGGAAAGATTACTTCTTCGCCAAGTTCCTGACCAGCCCAGACTTACTTGACCTCGAAGTATGCCCGCGCCCGTCTCATCTCGAGCGCAACTTGATGCTTCGCCCAGATCGCAGATACCCACTTTCGGAGGCAGTTCTTGTTCCAGCTGCTCGTGTTACTCCACCACCTACAAATTTTCACGAAGGAGACCAAGACATGGATCACCCCGCGGAACCGCTCGCTCCAAATGGAATTTACGCTCGAAGGGGATGCCGTTCAGTGGGTGTCTGACACAATAGGCCGGGCTCTCGAAGAGCTCAGGCAGACAGCACCTGCCGGCCGGGTGTTCGCCGACGCAGTGGCAGGTGTTCTCGAGCGGGAGCGCAATTGGGTACGCTGGAAGAATGAACTCTGTCTCTCATTCGATCGCGAGCCCCAGCCGGGCCCTAATTTGGAAGAGAGCACACGATCGAAGAGAGAGGGGATGCGTACGGACCCTGAGGAATGGTCACACTCGCTTGGCTCGGCGCCACTCACTGAGATTTGGGAAATGGGCTACAGGGATCTGGGAGATCTGGAAAACCCGTTCCAGTGCGTGTGTTTGACCCCACATCCCGTCCCGTCGTGCCCGCTGATGTGTTTTCGTAAGGCCCGGTGACGTGAAGGACTTCGTGAAGAAAATCAGACTGGAGGACAACAGGATCGAGATACGCAAAGAGGTTCCTTGCGCGTCAGATAGAACGTGTAGCTGCCGTCCGCGCCAAAGCGGCCGCCACGTCCGCTTCGACTCCCAGCACACAGGAAAACGCCACAGAGTCGAGCAAGCCCACCACCTCCACTTCGACGCCGACTCCGGTCGTGGGAAGCCCCCTTCATCCATCTCTTCCTGCGAAACCGGGGGCCGCGTCGTCGACCAAGGCTCCAGAAAACGCACAAGCGCAGCTTACGCCTTCACCTGCGACTAGTACGCCTACTCCGCCCGCTCCGGCTCCAGCTCCGACACCCGCCGCACCAGAGCGAATAGCAACCCCAGCGCCGGCACCCATCCTTATACCTCCAGACGAACAGATCACCAAGTTGGAAGAGGTAATGTGCCCCACCCATATAGCATATTGGAACCCGCGATCTGAAAAAATAATAATCTGCCTTTATCAGAATAAGCAGCGCTGGGCATGGCTTGCCCTTCGCACGGCCCGCGACCAGCACCTTGCGCAGTTCGCGAAGATTGGCACGGGAGACATCGTCGCGCTGGCGGCGGAGATCGAGCGCGAACGTGAGGCGCGCGAGAACACGGCACTGGAGAGCGGTGCCAGTCCCCTCACGAGTGGCGGCGGCGGCAGCACAGTGCAGGATGCCAAGTCGACCGCGGACGGGGCGACGAAGGCAGGGGCAAATGGCGCCTCGTCTGTAAGAGACGCGGAGGGCGATGTAAAGATGGAGGGATGAGTGAGCGCTCCGTAGTTTTCGTTATCGTGAGGGGCTACCCTACCGCGCTCTGTTCTACTTTTGGAACGATTCACTTGGTATCTCGATTCGTGTCTTCACGACGGTTCCCTCTCGATCATGATTTTGGCTTGAACACGCTGCCACCAGAAGGACTTTCGAGGCGATTCTTCAGCCAATGGGGGGCGTACTTTCATTACTGCATTTCCATACAACCTCGACACGAAGGGGAGATTTGCTTCCAGCGACGCCATAAGTGTTTCTCTCATCTCAGGTTTTCGTTTTCGGCAAAGCAGTGTACTCTATCCATCTGATGGCTGATTCCTAAATGATAATACTGCCGTGTATGAGGAGCGGCGTTCTCTAAGAATAATAAACAGTAGGTCCCAATTGTGACAACTACAGTCATTACGATTACTACCTGAGTGCAGAGAGACGCAGAGCTTTGAGGACGAGGACTCAGATAGTTCAATTGCTCGTTTCTTGGTACTGGGCGCTTATCGGTCGCGCTGACCCTCTCCTAAGGTTTCAAACGCCACCTGAGAATATGTGAACTCACGTTTCGCCAATTCTCAGAATCATCTCCCGACTGACTCGTATGTGGTTTGCGGTCCGTTCCACATACGTGATTCGAAGACAGAAACCACTATCAGGACTTTTCGGGTCTGCAGGCTCGCTAGTAGATGTCGGTGAATGACCGATTTGGGCCTGGATTCGGGGCTCCACGATCATCCACCTGCCCACTGAGGGTGCTACTACTAGGAACTCGGTGTGGCTCTGAGACGGAACGTTGTTTGGGCTGATCTCGACATAACTACCCAGGCCTGTGCCATTGCCGATCATCACGAATCGAGGCACAAACTCATCGGTATCGGAGTCACAGCGAAGAGAGTCGACGGGAAAAGATCAGGTTGCTGTAGTAATCGCGCACGATCAACGCCGTGGCATGATTGGGTCACGGTCGGTACAGTTGTGTAGGCTGCGATGGGAACAGCTGGGCGCGATTCTATTTCGGAAGGGATATCCTGTCAGTTCCGTTCACAACTACAAGTACGAACACATACAGAAGGATATGTAGGCGTGTAGTTCAGCAACTGACTCCCGGAACGGAGGCAGCTACATCTACGTTTGGGCGACGCAGCTGCTCTAGACACGTGCTGCTAACCCGTACGGTAATTGTCTTTCTGCCGCGGCGAAACCGGTCTCGAAATTTGCACGTGTCACCACAAGAAGTTTCTTGGCCTCGGATCATCCTCGAGCCTCCGAGTCGGACTGAATTATTCCGAGGTTTGCACCTTGCCGCTACCGTAGAAGTATCCGCCTTACATCTGATGCGACATGGTCTATCCGATCTCTAGGGATTATAACACCCCAGGCACTGTGCTGTATACGTTATGCAAGGAATGTGTGTCAGGTTCAGTCACTGAGTAAGATCGAAGTTTCATACCAACCAACGTGGAGGCCCGTATACAGAACAGAGGACACAGCTTGCATCGCGCTATCGGACTACGCTCTGTCTGCCAGATACTCGGAACCTAGACCGAAGTCGGGCGAATAAGTCGCCGGCGTTTGAGAAATACGCGCCGAGAGGCTGGTAACGGAGGCAATGCCAACTGAGGCGGCGAGGAGGCGAAGCAGCACATCTTTGCGCTGCGCAGGTTGCGTAGAAAAGAAGTGGATACAGGCGCAGGTGATGATGTTGGAGCTGGTCCAGGAACGGGGGGGAGGACTGAAGTAGCATCATGACGTACTGTGCATCCGAAGCTGGATGGGCTGCCTTGGCAACACTACGAAGAATCGAAGGCGGGACTTGGTTGGGACTGTGCAGTCATCATGGGTCGTATTCCAGTGCTATCATAGTGGCTGGTGCATTGCATTACTAATAGGAGTTGCTGCGGTCACTGTAACTGTTGCTCGCTGTTGGCGATGCTGGGGGCAGTGCGAGGAATTAGACGCTGAACATTCCGATCGAGGAAATTTTCTGGGTGGAACGATGCGGACGTACAGGAGAGCATGTTGTAATTGGTCTGACGTCGGCAAAAAAAACCAACACTCTTTTAGAGTCAACGCTCACATCGTACTACCAGTATCGTAATCCTGACCCCGTTCACTACGTCCGCTTAACTTATCTGTCTCTCTCTTTCCCTCACTCTCACTCTCAATCATACCCCTGCCACCACCCACCGTCTCTACCACCAAATGCCTTCTACAGAGAAACCTTCTCTCAGAGTGCGAGCTTCTCTTCCGACCATCATGCGACCATTCACCTTTTTCGACAGCGCGTTTTGGTCACCGGCGCCGCCGGTTACATCGGTGAGCATTCCCTATTTCGCTGCTCTCGTGATTTTTGACTATTCGGTGACTGTGGCTGACCGACAACGTGCCCAGGATCCCACGTCGTCTTTGCTCTTCAGCAAACACGGCGATACAAGGTCGTCAGCATCGATAACTACCACAACTCATACCCCAAAGCGCTCAAACGACTAGAGGAGATTGCGCGAAATGCACTGCCGGCAGATGCAACAGAACTCGAAAAAGAATCGACCGTGATCGACAAGTACACGTGCGACTTGACCAGCCCTGTGGACGTGCGTGCAGTGTTCGAAAAATATGGCAAGGGGGGTTTTTGGGGTGTTGTTCACGTTGCAGTACGTTCTTCACATTGCTCATTTGTCGCGAGAGGGAGGCATGTTGACTTTTTTTGGTGCGCTTTCTGGTTTCGGCGCCAATTATTTAGGCCTACAAGGCAGTGGGCGAGTCGTCCGAGATTCCAGTGACATACTACCACAACAATGTCACCGCTACAATATACCTCCTCCAAGTCATGTCCGAATTCGACTGCGCTCGCCTTGTCTATTCATCCTCTGCAACTGTATACGGCGACCCCCCGAAAGTACCAATTCCAGAAACGACACGACTCAAGGCGGACAGCCCGTACGGGAGGAGCAAGGTGATGTGTGAATCGGTTATCGAGGATCTTGCGCACGGTGCGTTGCTCCGTTTCTTCGTGCTGTGGCCGTGTCCGTTGAACAGGCTTTCGCAGCGGAACCCACGCGCTGGCGTGCCATCTCGTTACGGTACTTCAACCCCGCAGGCGCGCACCCGTCCGGTTTGATCGGGGAAGACCCGCGTGGGCGACCAGGCAACCTCCTCCCCCTACTTGCTCACATGGCTATTGGGCGAGTAAACGAGTCCACGCTGCAAGTCTTTGGCGACGACTACCCAACTCCGTGCGTTTTTCTTTTTCTTTTTTACGTCCTCTTCCTTCCACCGCACTTTTTCGCGCCTTCCTCTTCGGCGGAGTGCAAAAATTGACGATTGCACCCTTTTTTTTTTCTCACGTAGGGATGGGACGTGTGTGCGTGACTACTTGCATGTGCTTGACCTCGCAGCGGGCCACCTCCTCGCGCTCGACGCGCTCGCGCCCGGCTCGACCGTGTTCGATAACTGCCCGACACCCGCGCAGTACAAAGCGTACAACCTCGGCCGCGGGCAGGGTTTCAGTGTGCTACAGATCCTCGAGGCTATGCGTGCTGCAACCGGCTTCGATTACACGTACAACATTATCGGTCGCCGGTGCGTGTATTCTTGCCCCTGTGTGAAAACCCTGGTTGACTGTTGGGGTCTTATTCGTCTTCAGGCGCGGCGACGTCCCAGATCTGACGGCGGACCCTGCACTCGCAGAGAAGGAGCTCGGGTTCCGTGCAAAGCAGGATCTAACGACCATGTGCCGCGACTTGTGGAACTGGCAGACGAAGAACCCGAGCGGGTACGGCTTGGACTGATTTGAACTTTGATTTTGAACTTTTTGTTTTACTTCTGTTATCTCCCAGATCTTGAGGGATAGCGTTATCCGGGAGAGGTTCTTTTTTTGCGCGCGCGTATTGCGCGCAGTGCTGTGTCTTAACATATACACCCTGAGTACGGACGGTATTATCATCTCCAACTACTAGACGCCCCTTTCTCCCTCGCTCTTTGTGTGATCTTAGGATATTATACCCGCGACTGGGGAATTCTATTCCGCGTGTCTCCATCCGTGTGCCGAAAAGTCTGCTTCCAGAACGTGCAAGAATCAATTATTGGGCCCATCGTGTGCTGTATATCGTTGTTGGGAAGAGACATCAAAACCGTATGAAGGGATGTGATCAAGGAGTGACAAGGGCAAAAGAAGGGAACGGTGGACGGCATGAAAGAAAAAAGGACAAGGAATGAAGGAAGCCTCTCTCAAAAGAACACAAACACCTCGCCTGCGCGCCGCTCCCCAACTAGCACCTCCTCAGGCTGCACCACGCGCATCTTGCCGACCCCAACAGGGAAACGCACTCCCGCGCCCCCACCGCCGCCGTTTTTACCCATCCCGGTACCAGCAGCGCGCGCCACCCGCGCAGCGGCCAACGCAAATGCGCTCGGCACGCGCGTCGGCGATGGCGTCGCAGGCCCCGCGGAGTCCGTGGAGTCCGCGGGCGACGGCGGCGTTGCGCAGCCGCGCGGGGCGAACGTGCGCGCAGTCGGGTCTAGCCGGTGGAGGGGCGGGAGCGGATGAGAGGCGGCGGGAGGCGCAGACGCGGACGAGGGTGAAGATGAAGATGCGCTGAAGGGCAAGGGTGAAGGGGTGAACGCGGGGGCGGCGGGGTTGAGTTTCGTCTTGGTGCAGTGGGCAGTGGCGGTGGCGGCGGGCGCAGGTACAGAGGACTCTGTTCTGGCGCTGCTGCCGGTGTCAGTTGCTGCTCCTATCCCGGGACCGGAGTTGGATGAGCCGTGCCGCCGCTGCAAAGCAGTGGAGATACTGCGGGTGATCTTGCCCCAGGTCCATGCCGACGGTCCACGCTACACAACCACGAGCACCGCATCAGCCACAACATCAAAAAAAAAAGAGTGCATAGGAGTGAGACGGATAAGGGTCCTTATACTGACGAGGAGGTAGTAGTAAGCCGCGACGCCGCCCGCACCAACAAGGAACGAGAGGAAGGCGAGTCGGGCGAGGGTCCTGCGCAGCGGCTCGCCTGGGGCACCACCGCTCCCCACTGCTGCATTGTGGTACATCGACGCAGGTACTGGGACGGGGACGAAGAGATCATCCCCCGCGGCGGTGTGGACGAGTTTGAAAAGCAGACCGGCGGCGTCCCTTGCTCCCGCAGCCGCGTTCGACGCGAACCCCGCACCGCTAGTGGTGGGAGAGGGAGGAGTGATGCTGGAGGAGGGTGGAGAGGAGGGGCGGTAGTATAGCGCGATGATATGGGAGATGGCGGGAATGAGCGTGCGCATGGCGAGCCAAGCCGCGGTGCGCAGGGCGCATATGAAGCCGGTGGTGTAAAATAGGACGGTCATCAACATACCGTAGACGGACTTCTTTCCCCCGACGCTGTGTTCCATTTGTAGGGCTGTGGTGTGCCTAGCTAGTAAGTGCGCGCGAGAGAGGCTTGGAAGGGTACACTGGCGGCTGGCGGGTTTTTAGCGCGCTGTGGCGGTGGCGGCTGGCGGACGCGTTCTTGACACGTGATCGATTGATCACCCTCTCTGTATTGGTCAGCGACGCTCAAGTGTCATCAGTAACCTCCATTATCCAACGAGCATGGTATGTCCACCGTCTTTGAAAATGGCTAACCGGAGCCCGTTGTAATATTATATTGATGGGGATCCACAGTCCGGCTGGGAAGTCCGCTTCTCGAATTCGCGAAAGGTGCCATATTTCCATAACACGCAGACGCAGGAGTCTGTGTGGGATGTACCAAAGGACCTGACGGAGGAACAAATCAAAGCTCTTCCGGGAGCGGAACTTCTCCGCCCAGAAAAGGTCCGCGCGAGTCACATCTTGGTCAAGCATAGTGGCTCGCGACGACCGTCGAGCTGGAAAGAGGCAAGTCGTCGCTCCTTCGCACACCTCCCTATCGTGACACCTTCGAATCTACCGTCATCGTCCATCATCATCACCATCGTCTATACTTTCATTCTCTATTGCTAAGCGGAGATTCTTGGTAGCCTAAAATCACGCGCTCGAAGGAGGAGGCTATCGCGATCTTGGAGGGATACAATACGGAGATCGCGGGGAGTGCGGACAAGTTTGCGCCGCTCGCGCGCAAGCACTCGGATTGTTCCTCGCACGACCACGACGGAGACCTAGGCTGGTTTGGACCGGGGCAGATGCAGAAGCCATTCGAGGATGCGGCGTTTTCGCTGCGGGTGGGTGAGATTAGTGGTATCGTCGATTCGCAGAGCGGCGTGCACCTCATCCTGCGCACCGGCTGATGGGATCAGATCTTAGCGTCTGTGGGGCGATCCTGTGGGTGATTGCCAAGAGAGGGAAGTCATTCTTTTTGTGTGCCTTGCGTTGTCTGTACCTTGTTGCTTTTTTTTAAAGCCATTTTGTTACCCAGACTGTTCTTTGTGGAGACGCGCTGTTCACGGTAACCAATGAGTTGTAAGGAAGGGTTGTGGTGTGCTAGTGGAATGGGCTCATCTGCAGCGTTGATCTCCCACCGAAAGGATAGGAATTATCCTCGGAGGAGAGTCGGAGGAAGGTTCCTATCATCATCATGCGCCATGTGGGACGTGTCCGAAAGTGGAGGCCACATGTGATCGTGGGAGGTGGGTGGTAGTGGAAAGGCACAAGGCACACGAACTTGAAAGAATCCTCCGTATTCCGGTCATGATGCTGAGGAAAAGATGTGATGCGGTGGACGATGCCTCAATGAGAGATAGATTATAAGAAACAATTAGTGATACGTTCGTGATGCCGAGTAGGATCTTACAAGCGCCAGTTTGATAGCTCCGCGGGATTATTGATCTCATGAACTTTCTGTACCTCGCCTACAAACAACCCTCTTCTCCAAACTCCTCCCTGGCCCTCTCGTTCGACGTGTCCGCGTCGTCATCTACGTCCCTTCCATGGCCACTGGCATAGGAAAGGCTGCGTTGAGATTGAAATTAATTGCTACACGAACATCTCCCACTTCCTCACAAACCACCCTCGACCCGACACTCGCCATCGCCGACGAGAAGCAGTTTGGTCTAGAAAATGTACGTGATCTTCCGCTTTGCGTCTCCCCCCTCTTTTCACTCTTTCCTTGATTCCTCAAAGTTTGGAAACACCTGGTACGTTCACTTCACTTTGCCCTACGGCATCTCAACTTTGACGCTCCTGCTTAGTTATGCCAACTCCGTGCTCCAAGCACTCTACTTCTGTTCCCCTTTCGTGACCTCGTCATACAATCTACAGACATCTCTGCCCCACCTGTACCTCATCCTGTATCACGACCTTCCCACCCACCAACCCCAGCAACGACCGCCAACACCCTGCGTCGCAATAGATCTGACCACGCAAAGCTCGTCCCCGATCTCCCTCCTGCTCCCACTTCCCCCATTCCTGTCATCCCCTCCGCACCTCCCACTCTCTTCTCTGCGCTGCGCTCCCTCTACGTATATATTTCTAAGAATCCCGCGGACAAGGGCGCCATAGCTCCCCGCGCCTTCATCGACAAACTGCGCGAAGGCAACGAACTCTTCCGCGGCGCCATGCACCAAGACGCCCACGAGTTTCTTAATTATCTCCTCAACAAGATTGTCGAAGAAATACAATGCGACAAACACCACAAAGATAAGGACGTGAGTTCTTCCAACGACTCTCGCGAGGACTGTGAGTACTGTTCCCATGTGCTTCAGGCACAATGATGCATGTCCATCATCCGTATGGCGTCCCTGCTTACTCTCCTGCTCGCCCGGCGCCAGTGTCATCATCAGTGGCTACATTGGTATCGAACAACGTTCCTACCCTCACCGTACACTCCGATATGTCACAACAAACTGGAACCCTCGTGCATCGCCTCTTCGAAGGCACCCTCACTTCGGAAACTCGCTGTCTGACTTGCGAAACGGTGAGCCGTCGCCTTGCTTCTTTCGTACTTAAGTGCCCCTGCCCTCATCATTCCGGCGCTCGTGCCTCGGTATTACTTACTTCATCTTTGTTGGGCGAATGGTGGCATTCATGAATCAACTGATACGAATTCTTCTTTTCCTTGGCAAAAGGTGTCATCGCGCGATGAATCGTTCCTCGACCTCTCGATTGACATTGAGCAAAATTCAAGTGTCACCGCCTGCTTGCGACAGTTCAGCGCCAGCGAGATGTTATGCCAGCGGAACAAATTCTTCTGTGATAGCTGTTGCGGGCTCCAGGAAGCTGAGAAGCGGTGCGTTTTGTCATCTTTCGTTCTTCCGACGCATGTGACGATGTAGACAATACCCTTATAGGATGAAGATAAAGAAACTTCCAAATATACTCGCGCTCCATCTAAAACGCTTCAAGTATCAGGAGGACTTGAGAAAGTACATCAAGCTTACCTATCGCGTTGCCTTCCCATTTGAGCTGCGTCTGTTCAACACCGTCGACGAAGTGGACGACCCTGATCGGCTCTACGAACTCTTTGGGATTGTTGTGCACATCGGCAGGTATGATCTCTCCATACCTGTGGCGATGTACTTGCTGATGGTTCCTCGTATGCAGTGGCCCTCATCATGGGCACTATATCGCGATTGTTAAGGGCCCTCACACATGGCTCAAGTTCGACGACGACAAGATCGACCCAATCAAGGAGAGTGAGATTCCGCAATTCTTTGGCGACGCTGCTTCAGGGAGCGCATATGTCCTCTACTATCAGGCAGTCGACCTCGACCTCTCCTCATTAGGCCTCAAGCCGCCTGCACTCCCCGCGGTTTCTGACGTCGTCGCAGGCACGCCTGTTAGCTCTGCGAAGGCAGAGGCCAACGGAGGAGCAGCGTCAGATTTCCCAGAACCCGCGCTTCCGCCTGGATTAGGAGGCTCGCACGTACCTACGCCTACGCCTACGCCTGCACCTGCACCTGCACCCGCAGTCAAACCCGCACCACCTCCTATACCAACTGCCCCTTCATCCCCTTCCCTCGTCTCCCCACCCCTCGTACCCCCTGCCTCCGTGCCACGCAAAAAGTCGCTCCCCACAATTCGCATCCCGGGCTCTTCTGACTCCACAACCACCTCCCCAACGACACCAAACCGCACACATGGGCGGTTCCATACTCTTCGACCTTCTCCGGGTAGCTCGAGGGTACGCCCGTCGACTGTGGATGGGGTTGTCTCCCCACGAAGCCCAGGGGTGCATACACCGCCTGTGCCGCCCGTTCCAGCTGTGCGCGTCAATGGCGAGGAACTCGTGGCGGATAAGGAGAAGGAGAAGGAGAAGGAGAGAGAGAGAGAAAGAGAAAGAGAGAGGTGTAGACAAGGAGCGAGAGCCGCAACAGGATCGGGATCGGGAGGAAGGACGCTCGTCAAAGGAATTTGATCGTAAGCCGAGCCTTTGGTTTAGGCGGTGGAGCGCCAAGTCACCCAAAGATGAGCGGGAAAAGGTGAAGGATAAAGACAAGGTGAAGGAGAAAGACACGGGTACGCCTCCTGTGCCTGCAATAGCGGCTACCCCATCGCAGGCGACGACGTCGACGTCGACAGTGGCGCTCTCTTCAGCGCCTTCACAGTCGGACGCAGGGTCCTCAGCCTCCGGCGCAAGTTCGTTGTGGCGACGCAGCAGTGCGCGCCTCGGCTATCACGTCAAACGTCTTTCCGCGACGTACAGCAGCACGACACTCGGTGAGTACGACGCTGTGGGTTCTCCACCGGGTCCAGGCTCTGTCGCATCCTCGCATCACCCCCATCACCCCCATCACCCCCACCATTACCGTTCCCAGTCGCCACCGCCACCACTCCCGGTGGTTCCTTCCACTCCACAGGGTTTCCAGCCCGATACGGAGCCACCAAGTCCGACCACGTCAGCCTCAGGTTCGCACTCACCCGCGGCGGCGCACCGTCCTCCACCCCTGGCAAGCACCTCTGACACACTATTACCACCATCTACCTCCGATCCCTACGACTACGATGAAGATGGCGACCATGAAGACCACGACGACGACCGCAGTAATGACTACGGCAACGGCGACAGTCATGCCAATGAGCATCACAAGCAGCAACATCAGCACCAGCATCGGTGGGCGCGCTCGCGCCCACCCGCAGCGCTGCTGGCAGGGCACCGGCGCGGACGGCCGCACTCAATGCACGGGAGCGGGAGCGGCACGCCGCTGGAGCGCAGCGTGAGTCCGCACGCGCGCATGGGGCCATCTCCGCAGTCCGCGTCAGCCGCGGAGGGGCACGCGGCGGCGGCGCTGGCGCCGGCCAATGGCGCACCGTCGTCGTCGTCGTCTTCGTCTGTGGGGAAGGGGAAGGACAGGGACAAGGACAGGGACAAGGAACCGGCGGGTCTACGGCGTGCAGCGCGCAAATTGAGCCTTAACGCGCCGATGTTTGGCCTCGGGCTCGGGCTCGGGCTCGGTGGACGGGAGAAGGACCGGGAAAGGGAAAGGGATGCAAGGAAAGACGATGGCAAGAAGGCGCACAAGATGCGTACGCCGAGTACGACATTTAGTTCCGGCAGCGCTGCACTAGCAAGCGCCGCGCGATAGTGATTGACCTCCTTTCCTTTGTAGGCTGACACACCATATCTTGTTACTGTACATGTAACGTATACCGACACTGTCTGCCGCCTGGGTAGAAGCTATAGCTATAGCATACCGGTTACTCTATGATACACCATCTATCCGACTAGAGGTGTGGGTAATGGACGTGTTTTTCGTCAGGGTGAAGGCTGACATCCCATTCACGCATAGCTTCGAAGCTGTTATCCTGCAGTGGCTCCCTAATTTTTTTTTAGCCCTTTGCGCCTCCCCCTCAAGTCACTGAACAACGGCCCAGTCCCCCTTGGCAATTGGCTGTATGAAAAAAAAGTTTCTGAGGTGACCTGAAAGCGCGAGGTCTTGAAAAGGGGCTTGTAATTTTACTAATGCGAGGGGATGCCACTAAATTATGGTGGCAAAGAAAAGACTATTAGAATTTCCGCTATAACCCAGACTGCGCAAGCCGTAGTTGATGTAATTCCGCAGATACACGTGACGCAAAAAGTCACGTTTTTCGGCCACGACCGAAAGTCCGAATTAAACACAGACATTTCCGGAAGTTCGGCCACACTTAGAATAATTAATAATGTAATATATTTATGAGGTGCTCATGAACAAGCCCAAACATCCAAATAAGTACAAGTTGATTATTAGGTCGGGACGAGCAAAAACACTAAGTCAATTATTGGGTGGGAGGTGGGTCAATCCTTCTGGTCAATAGAAAAAACATTTATTAACTAATAAAAATTACATAAACTATGGACTTTTTAAGTCGAGAGGAGGGGGTGGGGGTGAATGCTGGGGAGCATAAGGGAGGCTGTGTGCCCCATCCTGTCCCTGCATGGCCCCCACTGCGCACCCCTCTGCTTTATGTGCAGGGGCGGCGTGTGTGCCCTGCCATCTGCTTGGGGGTGACATGTGTGGTACGCATGCTGCCCCTGTGTGTAAAGCAGACGGCAGGGCCTCTGGGCTTGAGTGCGCTCCCTCAGTTCACTCGTCCCCTTGGTGTGAGCACCACTTCTGTGCCCATGTGTCCTCCCATCTGCATGTTACCCCTGTGTGTGAACCAGGGGAGTGTGGGGCTGCCCTGGGTTTATATGCACCCCATTCTGTCCCATGTGGACTCACATTCATGTCCTGTTTGTATGTGAGTGAGAGCAGAGGGGGCAAATGGGGGGGCTTACCTTTCCTGCGCACCCTGCACCCGTTGTGCCCACTTTGCATGTAAACGGCAGGGGGTGTGGACAAAAGGGGGGGGGGGGGTTGTCTCACATGGTGGAGGGGGTGATTGGGTGGGGCTTTGTGCCCCCTTTGGGTGGAAATGGGGGTGGGGGCCAAAGGGGTAAGGCATGCCTCTTCCTGTGAGGCCCCCATTCATGCGCAAATAGAGACGGGGGCATAAGGGGGAGGGGGGTCTTGTCCCCGCAATCCTCCATTTGTGTTTATGTGTTCACAGGGGTGGAGGGGGCAAAGGGAAGGGGGTACACCATCCTGCACCCCCTGGGCACACAAACGGGGGCAGGTACGAAAGAGGATGGTGTGCCCCAAAGGTGGGGCAGGCACAAAGGTGGGAAGGGAGGGGGCAGCGCAAGGGAGGAGGCTGGCAGAGGGGCGCGCTAGGCAGGGGCCGTGTGCCGATGTGGGAGGCCCCCTGAACAGGGCATGTGGAAAGGGGGGGTGCAAAAAGGAGGGGGCTGGGGGAGGGGTGCATTAATGGGGAAGGGTGCGTAGAAAGAGGGGGCGAATAGGGGCGGGGGAGGGGGATTGTTTGTCCCACGCATCTGACAATACACAAAAAAATACACTTTCTTTTTTTGGAGTAAAAACAAGATTTATCAGACTTGCTGAGTTTTAGGTTGGTGGATATCAAAATTATCTCCCACGGGCATCATGTGTATCTGCAGAATTACAAGGACTGCAAGCCATCTCTATGAGGTTCAAATGCCCACTCATTAAGACCAAGGATCACCTTACTTACTGTTCTTCACTGCTTTAACTTTTTATTACCTATGCCATTTGATCTGGGGCCATTTGATCTGAAATCTGCTATGGGAGGTGCTGGTGGCTTAGAAGCTTGCACACAGTTGCGTCCTAATTGCAGACTTTCCATGCACCGGTCTGCTCTTCCATTGATCTTGAATTGAGTCTCCACTTAAACATATGGTTTTATTACTTACTCAATCCAGATCAAGTGCAACAATTAATAAATGTGATTACATGAATGTGTTTTTTTATTAAGTTGGTTAATTGGTTGAATTTACAAAAAAAACTTCATTAACAATTTTTTCAAGTCAATCTACTGTAGATAGAGGCCAAAGGGGATGTGAATGGGGTGTGTGCACCCTTAACTGGCCCCAAATAGGGACAATCACATCCTGAAACCATACAACCCACTGTTGCTGACTTATGCTATGTAGGGTACCTGCTCCCCATTGTACACACCTTTTTGGTGAAAGTTGATGTCGTTTGCCAGGCCTGATGTGAGATCAGGATATATGGGAATACATATGTTGATAACCTGGATCTGTTTGGGATGTTCTCCACATTTGAGCAGATGTTGAATGATCCAACCAGTGAGAAAGCCAGCCTAGGGCTCTTTTTAAGCAAAGTAGCCATGGTCACTACTAAAATGTACCCTGGCAACAACAATATACATTCTCCCAGGCCACTGCTGCCTCTAGGGTGTTTTTTGTGCTGATCCTTTTGGGGGAGAAAGCTGAAGCCACATCGTGAGGTGGCTGCATGAGCAGCTGCACATGAAGCCATTTTTCTCTGCCAACTGCTATCTGGCTTACAACTTGTATCATCTTACTCTACTTGTCTGTTCTGCAACAATGATGGGGCCTCTTATCTTGAAGGACCATGTATGGCCACCTCCACATCAAACACATCCTTCACTATATGGGCAAACAGGTCTTAGCTGGCAAACTCTTCTTCATTGCCCAGGTCTCCTTTAAAGAAAACATTGGTGACATGTTCATAAAACCTCTAATCTGTAAGTACATACAAGATATTTCCTTATATGCTCTGATCAGCTGATTGTCGAGCCAGCTCCAATCACACTGATCGTTAAGCTCTAATCTTGAACATATACAGAGGTCTACTTTTCAGCCTGGTTTGATTGAGTGTTGCCAACATCCACAGTCGACTTCCATAAGCAAACCTGATTTTCTATACTTATGCAACTACCTTGAGTTATCCACTGACATGCATTTAACCTACAAACTGACCCAAAGCAATCACTGACCTGGCTCTAATCCTGTAAGGTTTTAGTGGGTAGGGGAACATGTGGCACCTATCACAGTTACTGGTGTGTCTGAGTCCTATACTGCCCCCCCTATGGGGGGCATGCATAAATGCAATTTTCCCTCTCTTAGACCTTGGACCAGCTTCTTGCATGGTATATAGGGCTAATGGTAAATATCCTGCTATATAGCACTTATTTACCAGTATTTAGACATGTCCAAAAGGACAAAGAAGCTAGATACTAAAAATAAAAGTGCTAAACAGGGTGAACTTGCTTTGCTATAGCATGAAGTTAAAGTGCTTATTTTCTTCTGATAAACCAACACACTGCCACTGTTACTAAAGCTGGTAATGTTGCTGGGAAAAAATGACCAAGGTGACAATCCCATGTTGCCCCTGCTCTTACTGATGGTGGTGATGAAGCTCTAGATGGGGCAGATATCAGCTTCAATAGCCAATGGTGGGGCCTTAACAAACATCCAAAGCTGATGGCACACCCAAAAGGAAGTGAAGGTCACAAGCTGCCTATAAAGAGGAAGGTTTAGGCCAGGAGGAACCTTGAGGTGCTGATTGACTGGAGTGATGACTCTTAGGAGAAGTGAGGTATGCAGAAGGAACTGATGGAGGCAATTGAACACTGCAAGAAGTTAAAGTCTACTGGCTTGCATGCCAATTCGTGTCCAGTCCTCTCACTCATATAGCTTTCTAAGGCCAGCTGGAGTCCCAAACTAAGGTGCTTCATTTGCTTAAACCATTTTCAGCTGGTCTCTAGCAATAGCTTTTGGTGTCATTTTGGTGGGAGGTTTCACCCTGGGCCCATTTCAGGGGGAACAAGATATAACTTCTTCACTGCTAGTGCCCTCCACCTTGGAAGATGCTACCTCAACATTCAGAACCAATTCTATGAAGGGCTTAAAGACTCACTCCCCATGCAGCTTTCTGTGCCTCTCCTAGAGAAAGAGAGCACCTGCCTGGAGTGATACAAGTGCCTAGTCAGTACCTGTGGTGCCTGGGTTGCTGCAAATAAACAGAAGGGTGCTCCTATGTCAGAGCTGAGGTGTCATGTCAAAGACACTCATAATGAGATCTTGAAAAACTATCCATCAGCATCCCTGCAGTGGACCTAGCTAGTAGGGGTAGGTGATGATAATAATCTCAATGGGGGCACCTACTGCTTCACCTTCTCAGAAGCCTACCAGGGACTTCATACCATAAAGCCCCAGAAGCTGGCCTTTGCATCCATCAGCCATGCTGCCCTGCATACTGATACATGGGTGATGTTGCTAAGATGGAAGGACCACATTGAACAAATTGCCACCAAGCTTGGCTCCTATCAGAGTGCAACTGACAAGCTTTGAGATCTGGTTTCCCTTCCAAGCCTTCACTGCATATTGATGTGCACAGGGTCAACGAAGATTATAGAGGAAGGTCTGCTTCTCTCAAATAGGCTGAATATATGCTATCTGAAAGATGCAGCAATCTGGGTTTCACTTATGCATTCCTCTTTTCAGGATCACTTTAGATATGGGGGGTGTGCTCAAAAAATCTTCTAACTGAATACATGCCCATCTTATGATAGAAAGAAGCCATTTCAACCATTCGCAAACAAAGGGCAGTACTACAAGTACAGAAAAGCCCTCATTATCACAGAAGGGCTTGTTGTTTGGTCCATGCATGACAAAGTGTGTGGCCACTCAGACATTATTCCTGCCCTGCACTCAAGGGAAGCTGCTTAAGCTGGTTTGGCTTTGTATAGGTGCTATCTAGGTTTCCATGGGTGCCCTAATATCACCGAGCTCATGGTGAAAAAGCATGAACTATTTCTTGCAATTCTTTAGGCAGGTGAAGGGTCTGAAAGGAAAGTTGGGTGTCCCCTTGACCTGGTGATCATAACATCCAGCCTACTGGCCAATGGTCAATAGTGAAAGGCATTGCTAGTTCAGTTCTTAGTTACCACTGCTCTATGGAGCCTGTCAGTGGTCGATGCACACTGATATTGGCTTGCTACAACAGGGGATGAATGATACATACCATTCTCATGGGCAGATCCACACCTGATTGCTGCAGATGTGCCTAAGGTTGAACCACCTCAAGATCCCTCACTACTGCCTGATGCAGGCTTAAATGAAGATGACCCCCTATATAGTGAAATGGACAAGAAGAAAGAGAAGGAAGACCAAGTTGAGATTAGCAGTGATGAACTGCTTGATGGCTTGGGCCTTGATAAGGTTGATATGGCTGAGATAAAGGAAGCTCTTCAGCACATATCATAGGGGCTAGACATACCTAGCCATCCAAGTGCTGAATTAGGTGCCAGGTGCCAAATGGCCAGACCATTTAATACTTCTGACATTAAGCAGTGGGTGCTCATTCATCTATCATTCTCACAAAGCTCATGCAGATATTAGAGCTGAAGTTGTGCCTTAAATACATATGCCCCACTGGTGAATCTAACCTTCTCACCACATTTCAGTGTACCCTTTTGACATTACTAACTCTTTTCAGCATGGCAACGCACAAACCCCCTTTTACTGTGGCCTTTCAAAATGGATCATTCATCTTAACAAACTCCATAGCTCTGCCAGTGAGCTTGCCTTTTGAAAAGTTTTGTGAAGCAGCAGCCCTATCAATCACCAGCTCAAAGAATTGTGTGGAAGCTGCCTTGCCAGCTGGGATTTCCATCTATGACATTCCTGTTTATTATTTAACAGATGACTTCCCTTCAGTTGCAATACACAAGCAGCCTTAGAATGCTGTCATCCTACAGCTGTTGGCTTCTTGGTGCTGAAGGGATCTGCTGACAGGGCCAAGGGGTAACCCACCCCTATTTAATAGCAATGGGATGGTCTGAATTGAGGTGGATAAATGGCTAAAAAAATACAATGACTGCTACCCATCAGCTGCAACCGCAATGGTCTTAAACTCAGGCACCCTTGACCCACATGCATTCAAGCACTACTGTTACAATGGATCAAGCTGCAATATATTTCTTCTTAGAAATGGGCAGCTATCCTTTGCATGCCCAGCCTCATCTCACAGAACCACTGATAGCTGCTTGGCCCTTGTCACCATGCCTGCTGACATGACTCTCCTGCTGCTGATCCTCATGGGTATTCTCCTTTCAATCACAACAGAGCTAAGAGCACTAAAAGGACAGACTCTTCCCTATCAACATATACACCTATAGATCTTGCTATGATGACACACAACTGGTGACATCAAATGATGCTACAGCTCCATTGACATTAACAAGCAGTTGATGGACCTGACAGGCAGATTGTTTGGTGTCAATCTAGATGGTGAAATCATCTGCAAGATGGTCCATCAAGTGTTTTCATCTAACTTCCCTCTTCTACTTAGGGTTTAAGAAGTGAAGGGTAAAATACAAAGTATACTATCCTAGGCTAGTGCTACAATGACAAAGGTAAAGTGAAAGATCCCCTAGTAAAGGGGGGAGGAGTGATATATAGGGACAAGGTAACAAAAAATGAAGAAGAGCAGAACAAAAAATATGAGAAGGCCAGTAACACTCACCCAATTAAGGGAAAGACTGTGGCTGGTCTGGTCTTTCTGCACTGCTGTGCTTCTTCAGTCCCTAGCAAGAGAGTAGAGTGGAGTGTGTTGTGATATGATAGAGGAAATGACTTGATCACTGTCCAGTTTGGCTCTTAATGGGTGGGTTTATGTTAAGATTCTGGACACTTTTCTTTGATTATACTTTCACTCTGACTCATTCCCATCCATATATGTACAAGTGCCGGACTTACCTCATACCGATTACTCACATGATTCATTGCTGACTGATGCGTTGTTCTATGGCCTTCCATGGTGTTCTTTTACTATTATCACATGTACGATACTATGACTTATTCCTAGGACCCAGATCCTAGGATCGCACCATCTGTTTGTGACTCTTTGGTGCTGTACTAGTATATAAGTCGCTCTCTACTTAGCTTGTACAGTAGACTCGACTTCTTCTTGAATCACATATTACTTCAGTCTCACAGACTCTAGAGGAATTCCTTTCTGAGAATACCTTTAGTTAAATGTGCGGGCCTTCGTCTATTGCCTCACCTCTGTTATTCAGAAGGACCTTCGAGTCACTTCCTCTCACTCTTGTTGAGCCTTGCTCCAAGTAGTATCATCAAACTCAAGTCTCTAACCAGACTATCGACTCTATCGAACTTGACTTAGTTGCAAGTCGCACGATTGCCCATGTGAGCGTAACATTAAGTCGAGTCTCTACCCCTGAACCACGGTGGCTTCCCCAAAGAAAGGAAAAAGCCGTGCTGAAGCACAGTTCCAGTCCCAGTATATCGAACGAACCAGAGAAGACACTCTATCCGAAGCAATCAAAGGAACAGTTGTCTGGGTTGAAGAAGGAGAAAACGAAGGGTATTGCATCTACGACTGAACCTCAGGATACACTCCTGTGGAATATCTTGAAGACCTTCGCAAGTGGGCAATCGTAGTCAAGAGCAAAACAAGTGGACAGTGGTTTACTTTTCAACTAGCACCACCCCACTTTCAAGTAGGACCGATTCGCTCAAACAGAAATTACTTAGGGCACAGTGAAACTAATAACAATCTAAGGCTTGATGGCTCTTAAACTGCGAGAGGAGGCAATGGGGGTGAGGGATACTCAGCCCCGCCCATTTCGCTTTATAAGCTCATCAGGCCTCCGTTCAAACTCAGATTAAAACTATACTTAAACCCCGCCTCTAGGGCTGGGGCGCAAATCTGTTGGGGATTAGGTCACATGCAGGTCATACAGCTGGGGAGATCACCAATCTACTCGGGGAACGCCCCAACCTGCACAGTACTTAGGGTTTAGGGTGGGTTTAGGGTTTAGGGTTTAGGGTTTAGGGTTTAGGGTGGGAGCGAACGAACACCGAGCGAAGCGAGGTGTGAGTGAGCGACCACAGAGAAAGAGACAAGGGGGGAATGAGGAAACATTACCCCGACCCTTAGGGTTTAGGGCACAGTGAAACTAATAACAATCTAAGGCTTGATGGCACTTAAACTGCGAAGGGAGGCAAGGGGGGTGAGGGATACTCAGCCCCGGCCCTTTCGCTTATAAGCTCATCAGGCCTCCATTCAAACTCAGATTAAAACTATACTTAAACCCCGCCTCTGGGGCTGGGGCGCAAATCTGTTGGGGATTAGGTCACATGCAGGTCATACAGCTGGGGAGATCACCAATCTACTCGGGGAACGCCCCAACCTGCACAGTACACACATAGCAATGTAAGTCGCTCGAAGATCCCTTTACTTAGAGACAATGTGTTAATGTACTAACCGGACTAAAGATAACCCACTCAAGACGCCGCTATCACATGGGGTAAGGAATTCCAATTATAATTCCGTGACAACGTACCTTGCCCTGAGATATGATCTCAGGGACCCCGTTCCTGTTCCTATTCCCCGAGCCAGATCTGCCCCTGAGATCAGGAACAGATCAGATCGGCAAGATCCAGGTACTAGATTAGCGCCAAGGCACCAACGTTCCCATAGAAATTACGTCACCAATACTGAGCCTTCTCCGCGGTTAGGACCTGGTTTAGGGTTTAGGGTTAGGTTTAGGGTTTAGGGTTTCTGAACAAGCCAAGTTTGTTAAGACCTATGGCACCACCTGATTAAAGGTTATGCCTACTCACAAGGTTAAGGGTTTAGGGGTTGAGGGTTCGCTTCCCTAACTTTCTCGGTTAATAAGTCTGCACACACCGAGTCCCTTGGAGTACCTACCAACAGATTTTTAAAGAGTTGGATTTGATTTATTTACACGCGCTACGTGATATTGTTTCGAAACTATCCACCTGGAACTTACCTGCTGAGAGCGCCTATCACCGAAGCGCGGCATTTCTACTCATGTCAAGTAAATCTGAAGTGAGTTGAGTCCCTACCCTAGGGGCGGGTTTTCTCTACTTACGACACCGGTTTCCTCCCGATACGCACCTCACCTGTGGCCCGCTGACTCACCCGGAGAAGCTCAGGGAACTACTAACCGCATGATTTTAAACTCCCTAGAGGAGATCACCGCTTTCGTCCGAAACTTTTCCCTCCCCCCAAGACGATGCGAAACCGTCAAGAGGTTTGGTACTAAGAGTCATGCTTTCATAAGGCCGAAGCCCACTACTAACAATCAGAGACATCTCGTTCGTGGCCAGACTAGACCGGCGGATCAGTGCCGGGATCCCCGACCCCAGCTAGACATGGCACCGGAGCGCCAAGCTGAACTGGTTGGTGGAGAGGAGCTTCGTCCGCTAACATGTGGTACCAAGTCGTCGTCTTCCCTCGCGGATTTTTCACCACGCGGACCTACAACTAGGGTGTTAACGTCATAATCAAGTGTTCGCTTACTGGCAGTTGATGTGGCTGCCTCTTCGACTAAGTTGTCGAACACCGACTCCTCAAGAGTTTCTAGGACGGTTTTCTTCCAAGTATTTGTTAAGTCTAAAAAGTTACGCGTCCGCTTTCGCGAGAGGATAACCCGACTGTTGAAGAGATCTGTTTTCGACAAATCCCACTCCTCGACCGGGTAAGCGGCGTCAGAGAGGGGTGGTCGCGGGTACTCACTATTGTAAGCCCCAGCATCGTGACGTCTAAGCCACTCAGCCCAAAACTCAAACATTTCCTGTCCTAATTCATGCGCGTTGAAATAGTTCCATGCCAAATTGTACTCGGTCTTCAACACCAGTGTGCTCGCGTCAGTCTTCGGCGCCGTAGCTAGCCGCATTTCCCAGCGCTTTTTGATGTTATTTTGAAGCCAATTATGTACTTGGTTGACTGGATATCCCCTATGGATATAGAGGGCGACCAGCCCTCTCAGTGCATCGATGTAGTGTTCGTGTGTACTACTCAAGACTGCCAATCTAGACATCTCTCCCAAAAAGGTCCCTCTCTTTACGTCGATCGGGTGGGCGGATATCCATGGAATTCTTTCTTGGTGGTTGCCGGCTTTGCGATAAGGCATGTGCTGTAAGCAATTGTGACCATCTTGGTACAATAACATGTCTAGGAAAGGCTGCGAGAGCCCCGGCTTTGCCCACTCTATGACACAGTTGTCAAATTGAATAAGCGACTGTAGAAGGTTAACGGCGGATTGATTATCGTCCGCGTACACCACTGCTAAGCAGTCATCAATATACCTCCCGTAAAAAAATACATCTGGGTGGTCAAGGACCCCCGATTTTCGCTCGAAGTAATATCCATACAAATTAGCGAGATCGGGGGAATCAGCAACGCCCATGGCTAGGCCATTTAATTGCTCATATATTTTCCCTTGGAACTGTGTCAACAACTGAGTATTTCCGACTAGCAAGCACTGATAGAAGAACTTTGCAGCACGCTCGTTATGCGCGTCGAATCGGTCGGGCCGAAATCCCCAGTAATGCTCGAAATAGAGCTCCTGCACGAGGTTTATGCAGTGCTGTAACGGGATATTCGGATAAAAGGCCACGACATCACCAGTGACGATATACCATTTTCGTGTGGTGTCAATATTCAGTTGACTCAATTTTATCGCCAAGTCCTTGGTACCATGAATAATGGTTGGCGCCGATTGAACAATCGGTTTGAGAATTTTGGAACAGATTTTAGCGGCGGGGTTCATAATTGCCGAGTGGCAGGGTATAATTGGTCGCATTTTCGTGGGCACCTTATGGATTTTTGGGATGCCGTAGAATTTGGGTATATGATGCGTCTTTCCTCGAAGTGTTACCTTCGACCGCAAAAACTCGCCCATCTGTTTGCCATAGTATACAGCCATAGCCTCTGCTTGCTTTGCTAAGCGTCGCATCTGTATACATTTTAGGTCCAGGATTTTATTTGCGTCAAGGAGCGAGACCTCCTTATAGTCGTTCACACTATTAAGACAATCCTGACATTTTTCCACGATCCAATCCCTACGTGACACCGCTAAGCCTAGATTCTTGTCAGTACCGGTAATGACATATTCATTACGGGTTAAGAAATCGTGAACGGCCCTAACCTTAGGGGTGTAGGTGGTCCCCTGGTTACTACTTTCGTCAGAGCTAGGGACTTTGGAGATCGTCTTTTGGACGAAGCTCCTTCCCTTGGCCAGGCCGAGTTCAATATAATGCGGTAGATTAGGAGGTGCTTTGTCACTAGGACCTTTCACATCGTAATCTGGATCGTAAGCTTCTGTGCTGCCGCCTTCGAACAAGAACAATATGCGCCATCTCAGGCGTCTTTCAAAATCGTTCCACGAACTCTCAATGAGCGCTGAGTTAGTGGGTTGGTGGAACATATATTTCGCACCAATACTTATGTTGAAGGCAATGTCCTTAGGACATGTGACCCCAGGCGATAAATGTACATATTGCTGGAACCTAAGTTCATTTAAATAATTAAGGCTGCAATTACTTAGCAAATAAGATACCGCTTGAGGGATAGGTACGAGGGTGAGAAAATCGGGCATCGTCTTAGGCTGGCTAATCCACAGTTCACCAGGTGCGATGATGAGGGGGGCTCCCCCACTACAATTCGAACTCACGGATTGGTTACCGCCGATATGTAATAAACTGCTCCAAGTACTACTACTAGCTACTGAGCCTTTCTCTTCCCCTTCGACTTTTTCTTCTTCTGTTTCTGCGAAGACCTCTCGTCCTTTGCCATGACCACCTGATCCGGCTGCTTGCGCTTGCCTTTGCCCTTGCGCTTCTTTTCTGGCCTGCCGAAAGCGTTCATGAGTTTAGGGTTTAGGGTTTAGGGTTTAGGGCACAGTGAAACTAATAACAATCTAAGGCTTGATGGCACTTAAACTGCGAAAGGAGGCAAGGGGGGTGAGGGATACTCAGCCCCGGCCCTTTCGCTTATAAGCTCATCAGGCCTCCATTCAAACTCAGATTAAAACTATACTTAAACCCCGCCTCTGGGGCTGGGGCGCAAATCTGTTGGGGATTAGGTCACATGCAGGTCATACAGCTGGGTAGATCACCAATCTACTCGGGGAACGCCCCAACCTGCACAGTGCACACATAGCAATATAAGTCGCTCGAAGATCCCATTACTTAGAGACAATGTGTTAATGCACTAACCGGACTAAAGATAACCCACTCAAGACGCCGCTATCACATGGGGTAAGGAATTCCAATTATAATTCCGTGACAACGTACCTTGCCCTGAGATTATGATCTCAGGGACCCCGTGCCTGTTCCTATTCCCCGAGTCAGATCTGCTCCTGAGATCAGGCCCAGATCAGATCGGTAAGATCAAGGTACTAGATTGACGCCCAGGCACAAGGCACAAGGCACCAACGTTCCACAAGAAATTACGTCACTAATACTGAGCCCTCTCCGCGGTTAGGACCTGGTTTAGGGTTTAGGGTTAGGTTTAGGGTTTAGGGTTTCTGAACAAGCCAAGTTGTTAAGACCTATGGATCCACCTGATTAAAGGTTAATCCTACTCACAGGGTTAAGGGTTTAGGGGTTGAGGGTTCGCTTCCCTAACTTTCTCGGTTAATAAGTCTGCACACACCGAGTCCCTTGGAGTACCTACCAACAGATTTTTAAAGAGTTGGATTTGATTTATTACACGCGCTACGTGATATTGTTTCGAAACTATCCACCTGGAACTTACCTGCTGAGAGCGCCTATCACCGAAGCGCGGCATTTCTACTCATGTCAAGTAAATCTGAAGTTAGTTGAGTCCCTACCCTGAGGGCGGGTTTTCTCTACTTACGACACCGGTTTCCTCCCGATACGCACCTCACCTGTGGCCTGCTGACTCACCCGGAGAAGCTCAGGGAACTACTAACCGCATGATTTTAAACTCCCTAGAGGAGATCACCGCTTTCGTCCGAAACTTTTCCCTCCCCCCAAGACGATGCGAAACCGTCAAGAGGTTTGGTACTAAGAGTCATGCTTTCATAAGGCCGAAGCCCACTACTAACAATCAGAGACATCTCGTTCGTGGCCAGACTCGACCTGCGGATCAGTGCCGGGATCCCCGGCCCCAGCTAGACATGGCACCAGAGCGCCAAGCTGAACTGGTTGGTGGAGAGGAGCTTCGTCCGCTAACATGTGGTACCAAGTCGTCGTCTTCCCTCGCGGATTTTTCACCACGCGGACCTACAACAAGGGTGTTAACGTCATAATCAAGTGTTCGCTTACTGGCAGTTGATGTTGCTGCCTCTTCGACTAGGTTGTCGAACACCGACTCCTCAAGAGTTTCTAGGACGGTTTTTTTCCAAGTATTTGTTAAGTCTAAAAAGTTACGCGTCCGCTTTCGCGAGAGGATAACCCGACTATTGAAGAGATCTGTTTTCGACAAGTCCCACTCCTCGACCGGGTAAGCGGCGTCAGAGAGGGGTGGTCGCGGGTACTCACTATTGTAAGCCCCAGCATCGTGACGTCTAAGCCACTCAGCCCAAAACTCAAACATTTCCTGTCCTAATTCATGCGCGTTGAAATAGTTCCATGCCAAATTGTACTCGGTCTTCAACACCAGTGTGCTCGCGTCAGTCTTCGGCGCCGTAGCTAACCGCATTTCCCAGCGCTTTTTGATGTTATTCTGAAGCCAGTTATGTACTTGGTTGACTGGATATCCCCTGTGGATATAAAGGGCGACCAGCCCTCTCAGTGCATCGATGTAGTGTTCGTGTGTACTACTCAAGACTGCCAATCTAGACATCTCTCCCAAAAAGGTCCCTCTCTTTACGTCGATCGGGTGGGCGGATATCCATGGAATTCTTTCTTGGTGGTTGCCGGCTTTGCGATAAGGCATGTGCTGTAAGCAATTGTGACCGTCTTGGTACAATAACATGTCTAGGAAAGGCTGCGAGAGCCCCGGCTTTGCCCACTCTATGACACAGTTGTCAAATTGAATAAGCGACTGTAGAAGGTTAACGGCGGATTGATTATCGTCCGCGTACACCACTGCTAAGCAGTCATCAATATACCTCCCGTAAAAAAATACATCTGGGTGGTCAAGGACCCCCGATTTCCGCTCGAAGTAATATCCATACAAATTAGCGAGATCGGGGGAATCAGCAACGCCCATGGCTAGGCCATTTAATTGCTCATATATTTTCCCTTGGAACTGTGTCAACAACTGAGTATTTCCGACTAGCAAGCACTGATAAAAGAACTTTGCAGCACGCTCGTTATGCGCGTCGAATCGGTCGGGCCGAGATCCCCAGTAATGCTCGAAATAGAGCTCCTGCACGAGGTTTATGCAGTGCTGTAACGGGATATTCGGATAAAAGGCCACGACATCACCAGTGACGATATACCATTTTCGTGTGGTGTCAATATTCAGTTGACTCAATTTTATCGCCAAGTCCTTGGTACCATGAATAATGGTTGGCGCCGATTGAACAATCGGTTTGAGAATTTTGGAACAGATTTTAGCGGCGGGGTTCATAATTGCCGAATGGCAGGGTATAATTGGTCGCATTTTCGTGGGCACCTTATGGATTTTTGGGATGCCGTAGAATTTGGGTATATGATGCGTCTTTCCTCGAAGTGTTACCTTCGACCGCAAAAACTCGCCCATCTGTTTGCCATAGTATACAGCCATAGCCTCTGCTTGCTTTGCTAAGCGTCGCATCTGTATACATTTTAGGTCCAGGATTTTATTTGCGTCAAGGAGCGAAACCTCCTTATAGTCGTTCACACTATTGAGACAATCCTGACATTTTTCCACGATCCAATCCCTTCGTGACACCGCTAAGCCTAGATTCTTATCAGTACCGGTGATGACATATTCATTACGGGTAAGAAATCGTGAACGGCCCTAACCTTAGGGGTGAAGGTGGTCCCCTGGTTACTACTTTCGTCAGAGCTAGGGACTTTGGAGATCGTCTTTTGGACGAAGCTCCTTCCCTTTGCCAGGCCGAGTTCAATATAATGCGGTAGATTAGGAGGTGATTTGTCACTAGGACCTTTCACGTCGTAATCTGGATCGTAAGCTTCTGTGCTGCCGCCTTCGAACAAGAACAATATGCGCCATCTCAGACGTCTTTCAAAATCGTTCCACGAACTCTCAATGAGCGCTGAGTTGGTGGGTTGGTGGAACATATATTTCGCACCAATACTTATGTTGAAGGCAATGTCCTTAGGACATGTGACCCCAGGCGATAAATGTACGTATTGCTGGAACCTAAGTTCATTTAAATAATTAAGGCTGCAATTACTTAGCAAATAAGATACCGCTTGAGGGATAGGAACGAGGGTGAGGAAGTCGGGCATCGTCTTAGGCTGGCTAATCCACAATTCACCAGGTGCGATGATGAGGGGGGCTCCCCCACTTGTTAACGAACTCGCGGATTGGTTACCGCCGATAAACAAACTGCTCCAAGTACTACTACTAGCTACTGAGCCTTTCTCTTCCCCTTCGACTTCTTCTTCTTCGATTTCTGCTGAGACCTCTCGTCCTTTGCCACGACCACCCGATCCGGCTGCTTGCGCTTGCCTTTGCCCTTGCGCTTCTTTTCTGGCCTGCCGAAAGCGTTCATGAGTCGACGTGCGTGAGCGATGGGTATGTGCCCCGGAAGAACCGAAACGTACTTGCTTCGGCCCGTCTGGGGCGGGGTGATCTTGGCTTGGGCTGATGCCGCTGCTTTCTGCGAAAAAGTCAGCGATCGCATGATATCGGACTTGGCTTGCACTTACCCGTGCTTGCGTGACCTGTGCGTTGCCTTTCGGCTTCCGGTTCTCCCGGGGCATCATACCCATGAACGTGCGCTTTATCTCCGCTTTGATGGCGGAGGAAAGAGTGGCGTCGCCCATTATGGTGTCGTCACCGTCACCCGCTGCCACAGTGGCTGCAGCGGCGACCGCACGCTTTTTCTCGATCTTCGCGTCCAGAGCGGAGCAACGATTCAGGGTGATCGAGACGGCCGCGGAGGCCCAGACCCCGCAGTCAATCAGGACCTGATCCCGAATGGCTTCGGCTGCGGGGGATTGAACGAGGCGGACTTCTGATCTGTCCGAGCCATCAGGAGTAAACTCCTCCGGCACCATATAGCGCTTGACCACTTGCGTGGACAGAGGCACGATGTGGTCGATGAGGTCATCCCTCAACTTGCCGGGCTCAATCGCCGCTTCGAGGTACACGACCTCCGCATCACGTGCTTTGATGCAGAGGTCCAGCTGGTCGACCTGGTAAGCATGATGCTTGTCATTGATCGCCTGCTGCGCCGCTTTCGCAGCTGCAGTGTCCCCATATCCAGCAGTATACTGGACCTGCGTAGCAGAAGTACGCAGGTGCGGGGGGAAGGTGCCGACTGAACGGTGGTGCTTCCACTTTGCCAAAGTGGTGCGCGCCTTGTAAAGACGCTCAACATGAAGCACCGCCGTTTTAAGTAAGTCAGCACACTTATCCCGATAATCAGAGGGAATCAACTCAACGATTTCCTCCATACTCCTGCAGGAGAGGATGGCCATGTGACGAGCGTCACGGGCCTCGGAAAGGGTGGTGGCGGCTTCAAGAAGGTGGGCTTCTCTTGCAGCACCTGGCGACATGGCGCGAGCGATGGAAGAGAAAGCAGACATGGTGGTGGAGATTGATATGTAAGAAGTTTAGAGCACAGTGAAACTAATAACAATCTCGTGCGAAGCTTCTTCCCTGATGCAATGCGTACCCGATAGAGGAGTCTGAACAGCCCCATCGCGGAACGAACCCTCCCATGTGTCAGGAGTCAGAACGGTGGGGTTACAGGATCCCCCGGCCCGGCGGATCGGAAGAGGTTATGGAACCCGCGGTGGAGTCGGACCGCTCGGCAACTGGGCCGAGTCGGCAGTCTCCCCGCCTATGGGAACCTCCCCTCGAGTTCCTCACCATATGGGCAACGAGCGGGCACCACTCCGCCTAGCCGAACTGAGCGGGATGACACCCCGCAGAAAAGAACCGGTCAGAGACAGACAGAGACATATGCGGACTTACAAAATACACCAGGCTGGATGAAGTTACTACGTCTTGTGGCCTTTTAAGACCTACTGCCCGTAGACAGCAGGGACCACCGGTAATCCGGCCCTAAGATAGCCTTTAAGGGCACCCAAGGACCACCGGCCCCGTGTGAGGGGGACAAAAGACGCCTTCAAGGTTCAGGCCAAGGGGTGGTCGGGCTCACGACCGTGCTGGACCCCGAGGTTTAGCCAAGAAGATGGGGTTTCCCCCGTGCCATAGACTATATCTTAAGAGGTTGGCCCAGGTTATGAGTTGCTCCGGCATTGACCGGACTTGGCTCCCTGCAAACCTTCCCCCCACCGCCACTTAGTCGTTGAACGCTGATCCGTCGTCTAGAAGGGAGTGGGACCCCTCCTTCAGAGGACCTTCGCTGCTGATTGGCCATTTAGAGCTCCGCATCATTACGATGCATCTTCGCTACACATCTGGGGGATTATTACCATACCCGGAGACGACTCCGGTGCCCGGCCCAGTTACCCAGGTCGCGGGCGGTACCCAGGCTAACCCATCCCGACACACCACCCATTACAGGCGATGCCCTGGGGGGCGCCGGCTCCAGCTTTAGGACGTCCCAGCAATTCGACGGTGTCGCCGACCAGCATGCCGACTTGCCTAGCGCGTTACCTGCAGGTCATCACTCCTGCCGCTAGACATCCTCCGAAAGGATAGCTGCTTCCAGATGTGCGTCCAGTCAACATTGCCCCCCGGCAGAAAGACGCCACACGAGGACGCAGAAACCTATCATTAGCATTTCAGGGAATAAAGGCGGCTCACCTCGCCAATGTTCAGACGGGGGGATGCACCGGGGATGTCGCACACAGCTAAGTCGAAGGCTTGATGGCACTTAAACTGCGAAAGGAGGCAAGGGGGGTGAGGGATACTCAGCCCCGGCCCTTTCGCTTATAAGCTCATCAGGCCTCCATTCAAACTCAGATTAAAACTATACTTAAACCCCGCCTCTGGGGCTGGGGCGCAAATCTGTTGGGGATTAGGTCACATGCAGGTCATACAGCTGGGTAGATCACCAATCTACTCGGGGAACGCCCCAACCGGACTAAAGATAACCCACTCAAGACGCCGCTATCACATGGGGTAAGGAATTCCAATTATAATTCCGTGACAACGTACCTTGCCCTGAGATTATGATCTCAGGGACCCCGTGCCTGTTCCTATTCCCCGAGTCAGATCTGCTCCTGAGATCAGGCCCAGATCAGATCGGTAAGATCAAGGTACTAGATTGACGCCCAGGCACAAGGCACAAGGCACCAACGTTCCACAAGAAATTACGTCACTAATACTGAGCCCTCTCCGCGGTTAGGACCTGGTTTAGGGTTTAGGGTTTAGGGTTTAGGGTTTAGGGTTTAGGGCACAGTGAAACTAATAACAATCTAAGGCTTGATGGCACCTAAATTGCGAGAGGAGGCAAGGGGGGTGAGGGATACTCAGCCCCGGCCCTTTCGCTTATAAGCTCATCAGGCCTCCATTCAAACTCAGATTAAAACTATACTTAAACCCCGCCTCTGGGGCTGGGGCGCAAATCTGTTGGGGATTAGGTCACATGCGGGTCATACAGCTGGGGAGATCACCAATCTACTCGGGGAATGCCCCAACCTGCACAGTACACACATAGCAATGTAAGTCGCTCGAAGATCCCATTACTTAGAGACCATGTGTTAAATGTACTAACCGGACTAAGGAAAACCCACTCAAGACGCCGCTATCACATGGGGTAAGGAATTCCAATTATAATTCCGAGATAACGCACCTTGCCCTGAGATATGATCTCAGGGACCCCGTGCCTGTTCCTATTCCCCGAGTCAGATCTGCCCCTGAGATCAGGCCCAGATCAGATCGGCAAGATCAAGGTACTAGATTGACGCCCAGGCACAAGGCACAAGGCACCAACGTTTCCACAAGAAATTACGTCACTAATACTGAGCCCTCTCCGCGGTTAGGACCTGGTTTAGGGTTTAGGGTTAGGTTTAGGGTTTAGGGTTTCTGAACAAGCCAAGTTGTTAAGACCTATGGCACCACCTGATTAAAGGTTATGCCTACTCACAAGGTTAAGGGTTTAGGGGTTGAGGGTTCGCTTCCCTAACTTTCTCGGTTAATAAGTCTGCACACACCGAGTCCCTTGGAGTACCTACCAACAGATTTTTAAAGAGTTGGATTTGATTTATTACACGCGCTACGTGATATTGTTTCGAAACTATCCACCTGGAACTTACCTGCTGAGGGCGCCTATCACCGAAGCGCGGCATTTCCACTCATGTCAAGTAAATCTGAAGTTAGTTGAGTCCCTACCCTAGGGGCGGGTTTTCTCTACTTACAACACCGGTTTCCTCCCGATACGCACCTCACCTGTGGCCCGCTGACTCACCCGGAGAAGCTCAGGGAACTACTAACCGCATGATTTTAAACTCCCTAGAGGAGATCACCGCTTTCGTCCGAAACTTTTCCCTCCCCCCAAGACGATGCGAAACCGTCAAGAGGTTTGGTACTAAGAGTCATGCTTTCATAAGGCCGAAGCCCACTACTAACAATCAGAGACATCTCGTTCGTGGCCAGACTAGACCGGCGGATCAGTGCCGGGATCCCCGACCCCAGCTAGACATGGCACCGGAGCGCCAAGCTGAACTGGTTGGTGGAGAGGAGCTTCGTCCGCTAACATGTGGTACCAAGTCGTCGTCTTCCCTCGCGGATTTTTCACCACGCGGACCTACGACAAGGGTGTTAACGTCATAATCAAGTGTTCGCTTACTGGCAGTTGATGTGGCTGCCTCTTCAACTAGGTTGTCGAACACCGACTCCTCAAGAGTTTCTAGGACGGTTTTTTTCCAAGTGTTTGTTAAGTCTAAAAAGTTACGCGTCCGCTTACGCGAGAGGATAACCCGACTATTGAAGAGATCTGTTTTCGACAAGTCCCACTCGTCAACCGGGTAAGCGGCGTCAGAGAAGGGTGGTCGCGGGTACTCACTATTGTAAGCCCCAGCATCGTGACGTCTAAGCCACTCAGCCCAAAACTCAAACATTTCCTGTCCTAATTCATGCGCGTTGAAATAGTTCCATGCCAAATTGTACTCGGTCTTCAACACCAGTGTGCTCGCGTCAGTCTTCGGCGCCGTAGCTAACCGCATTTCCCAGCGCTTTTTGATGTTATTCTGAAGCCAGTTATGTACTTGGTTGACTGGATATCCCCTATGGATATAGAGGGCGACCAGCCCTCTCAGTGCGTCGATGTAGTGTTCGTGTGTACTACTCAAGACTGCCAATCTAGACATCTCTCCCAAAAAGGTCCCTCTCTTTACATCGATCGGGTGGGCGGATATCCATGGAATTCTTTCTTGGTGGTTGCCGGCTTTGCGATAAGGCATGTGCTGTAAGCAATTATGACCGTCTTGGTATAATAACATGTCTAGGAAAGGCTGCGAGAGCCCCGGCTTTGCCCACTCTATGACACAGTTGTCAAATTGAATAAGCGACTGTAGAAGGTTAACGGCGGATTGATTATCGTCCGCGTACACCACTGCTAAGCAGTCATCAATATACCTCCCGTAAAAAAATACATCTGGGTGGTCAAGGACCCCCGATTTCCGCTCGAAGTAATATCCATACAAGTTAGCGAGATCGGGGGAATCAGCAACGCCCATGGCTAGGCCATTTAATTGCTCATATATTTTCCCTTGGAACTGTGTCAACAACTGAGTATTTCCGACTAGCAAGCACTGATAGAAGAACTTTGCAGCACGCTCGTTATGCGCGTCGAATCGGTCGGGCCGAGATCCCCAGTAATGCTCGAAATAGAGCTCCTGCACGAGGTTTATGCAGTGCTGTAACGGGATATTCGGATAAAAGGCCACGACATCACCAGTGACGATATACCATTTACGTGTGGTGTCAATATTCAGTTGACTCAATTTTATCGCCAAGTCCTTGGTACCATGAATAATGGTTGGCGCCGATTGAACAATCGGTTTGAGAATTTTGGAACAGATTTTAGCGGCGGGGTTCATAATTGCCGAATGGCAGGGTATAATTGGTCGCATTTTCGTGGGCACCTTATGGATTTTTGGGATGCCGTAGAATTTGGGTATATGATGCGTCTTTCCTCGAAGTGTTACCTTCGACCGCAAAAACTCGCCCATCTGTTTGCCATAGTATACAGCCATAGCCTCTGCTTGCTTTGCTAAGCGTCGCATCTGTATACATTTTAGGTCCAGGATTTTATTGGCGTCAAGGAGCGAAACCTCCTTATAGTCGTTCACACTATTAAGACAATCCTGACATTTTTCCACGATCCAATCCCTACGTGACACCGCTAAGCCTAGATTCTTATCAGTACCGGTGATGACATATTCATTACGGGTTAAGAAATCGTGAACGGCCCTAACCTTAGGGGTGTAGGTGGTCCCCTGGTTACTACTTTCGTCAGAGCTAGGGACTTTGGAGATCGTCTTTTGGACGAAGCTCCTTCCCTTGGCCAGGCCGAGTTCAATATAATGCGGTAGATTAGGAGGCGACTTGTCACTAGGACCTTTCACGTCATAATCTGGATCGTAAGCTTCTGTGCTGCCACCTTCGAACAAGAACAATATGCGCCATCTCAGACGTCTTTCAAAATCGTTCCACGAACTCTCAATGAGCGCTGAGTTGGTGGGTTGGTGGAACATATATTTCGCACCAATACTTATGTTGAAGGCGATGTCCTTAGGACATGTAACCCCAGGCGATAAATGTACATATTGCTGGAACCTAAGTTCATTTAAATAATTAAGGCTACAATTACTTAGCAAATAAGATACCGCTTGAGGGATAGGAACGAGGGTGAGGAAATCGGGCATCGTCTTAGGCTGGCTAATCCACAGTTCACCAGGAGCGATGATGAGGGGGGCTCCCCCACTACAATTCGAACTCACGGATTGGTTACCGCCGATATGTAATAAACTGCTCCAAGTACTACTACTAGCTACTGAGCCTTTCTCTTCCCCTTCGACTTCTTCTTCTTCTGTTTCTGCGAAGACCTCTCGTCCTTTGCCATGACCACCTGATCCGGCTGCTTGCGCTTGCCTTTGCCCTTGCGCTTCTTTTCTGGCCTGCCGAAAGCGTTCATGAGTCGACGTGCGTGAGCGATGGGTATGTGCCCCGGAAGAACCGAAACGTACTTGCTTCGGCCCGTCTGGGGCGGGGTGATCTTGGCATGGGCTGTTGCCGCTGCTTTCTGCGAAAAAGTCAGCGATCGCATGATATCGGATTTGGCTCGCACTTACCCGTGCTTGCGTGACCTGTGCGTTGCCTTTCGGCTTCCGGTTCTCCCGGGGCATCATACCCATGAACGTGCGCTTTATCTCCGCTTTGATGGCGGAGGAAAGAGTGGCGTCGCCCATTACAGCGTCGTCACCGTCACCCGCTGCCACAGTGGCTGCAGCGGCGACCGCACGCTTTTTCTCGATCTTCGCGTCCAAAGCGGAACAGCGATTCAGGGTGATCGAGACGGCCGCGGAGGCCCATACCCCGCAGTCAATCAGGACCTGATCCCGAATGGCTTCGGCTGCGGGTGATTGAACGAGACGGACCTCGGAACGGTCTCCGCCATCAGGAGTAAACTCCTCCGGCACCATATAGCGCTTGACCACTTGCGTGGACAGTGGCACAATGTGGTCGATGAGGTCTTCCCTCAACTTGCCGGGTTCAATCGCCGCTTCGAGGTACACGACCTCCGCATCACGTGCTTTGATGCAGAGGTCCAGCTGGTCGACCTGGTAAGCATGATGCTTGTCATTGATCGCCTGCTGCGCCGCTTTCGCAGCTGCAGTGTCCCCATATCCAGCAGTGTACTGGACCTGCGTAGCAGATGTGCGCAGGTGCGGGGGGAAGGTGCCGACTGAACGGTGATGCTTCCACTTTGCCAAAGTGGTGCGCGCCTTGTAGAGACGCTCAACATGAAGCACCGCCGTTTTAAGTAAGTCAGCACACTTATCCCGATAATCAGAGGGAATCAACTCAACGATTTCCTCCACACTCCTGCAGGAGAGAATGGCCATGTGACGAGCGTCACGGGCCTCGGATAGGGTGGTGGCCGCTTCAAGAAGGTGGGCCTCTCTTGCGGCACCAGGTGACATGGCGCGAGCGATGGAAGAGAAAGCAGACATGGTGGTGGAGATTGAAATGTAAGAAGTTTAGGACACAGTGAAACTAATAACAATCTAAGGCTTGATGGCACCTAAATTGCGAGAGGAGGCAAGGGGGGTGAGGGATACTCAGCCCCGGCCCTTTCGCTTATAAGCTCATCAGGCCTCCATTCAAACTCAGATTAAAACTATACTTAAACCCCGCCTCTGGGGCTGGGGCGCAAATCTGTTGGGGATTAGGTCACATGCGGGTCATACAGCTGGGGAGATCACCAATCTACTCGGGGAATGCCCCAACCGGACTAAGGAAAACCCACTCAAGACGCCGCTATCACATGGGGTAAGGAATTCCAATTATAATTCCGAGATAACGCACCTTGCCCTGAGATATGATCTCAGGGACCCCGTGCCTGTTCCTATTCCCCGAGTCAGATCTGCCCCTGAGATCAGGCCCAGATCAGATCGGCAAGATCAAGGTACTAGATTGACGCCCAGGCACAAGGCACAAGGCACCAACGTTTCCACAAGAAATTACGTCACTAATACTGAGCCCTCTCCGCGGTTAGGACCTGGTTTAGGGTTTAGGGTGGGAATATACAGCCTTCTCCTCGATAGGATATAATGGCGTGTAAGTGAAGAGGACAAGAGCGGTGGGGGATACCCAACGCCGACCCTTTCGCTTATATGCTCATCAGGTCCTCTATTGAAACTCAGTTTGAATCTTCAAACAACCCCGTCTCTGGGACTGGGGTGCAAATCTGTTGGGGTTAGGTCACATGCAGGAGTCTTACGCTGGGGATCAATCGCCTATCTACTCGGGAACTGACCCCAACCTGCACAGTGCGCAACGAAGCAATGTGAGTCGCTCGAAAATCCCATCACTTAGAGACTTTGTTGTTAAATGCACTAACCGGATATATGATAACCCACTCCAAGTCCGCTATCACATGGGGTAAGGAATTCCAATAATAATTCCGTGACAACGTACCTGGCCCTGATCTAGATAAGATCTATCTCAGGGACCCCGTGCCTGTGCCTTTCTCCGAGTCAGATCTGCCCCTGAGATCAGGCCCAGATCAGATCGGCAAGATCCAGGTACTAGATTAGCGCCGAGGCACCAACGTTCCCATAGAAATTACGTCACCAATACTGAGCCCTCTCCGCGGTTAGGACCTGGTTTAGGGTTTAGGGTTAGGTTTAGGGTTTAGGGTTTCTGTAACAATCCAAGTTGTTAAGACCTATGGCTCCACCTGATTAAAGGTTAAGCCTACTCACAAGGTTAAGGGTTTAAGGGTTGAGGGTTCGCCTCCCTAACTTTCTCGGTTAATAAGTCTGCACACACCGAGTCCCTTGGAGTACCTACCAACAGTATTTTTAAGAAGTTGGATTTGATTTATTACACGCGCTACGTGATATTGTTGAAACTTGTCCACCTGGAACTTACCTGCTGAGAGCGCCTACCTTTCGGCGGCATTTCTACTCATGTCAAGTAAATCTGAAGTAAGTTGAGTCCCTACCCTAGGGGCGGGTTTTCTCTACTTACGACATCGGTTTCCTCCCGATACGCACTTCACCTGTGGCCTGCTGCCTCACCCGGAGAAGCTTAGGGTGCTACTTGCTGACATGACTTTAGACTCCCTAGAGGAGGTCACCGCTTTCGCCCGAAACTTTTCCCTCCCCCCAAGACGATGCGAAACCGTCAAGAGGTTTGGTACTAAGAGTCATGCTTTCACAAGCCGAAGCCGCTACTAGCAATCAAAGACATCTCGTTCGTGGACAGACCAGACCGGCGGATCAGTGCCGGGATCCCCGGCCCCAACTAGACATTGCGCCATGAGCGCCATGCGTCGACTGGTTGGTGGAGAAGAGCTCCGCCCGCTAACATGTGGTACGAGGTTGTCGTCTTCCCTCGAGGACTTTTGCCCACGCGGACCTACAACTTCGGTGTTAACGTCATAATCAAGCGTTCTTTTACTCGCCGTTTGCACAGCTACCTCCTCTACGAGGTTGTCGAACGTTCGCTCTTCTAAAGTTTCTAGAACAGTTTTTTTCCAAGTATTTGTAAGATCAAGGAAGTTACGCGTACGCTTTCGCGATAAGATAACCCTTGAATTGAATAGATCTGTTTTCGCCAAGTCCCACTCCTCAACCGGGTAAGCGGCGTCAGAGAGAGGCGGGCGCGGGTACTCACTGTTGTAAGCCCCAGCTTCGTGCTTTTGTAACCACTCAGCCCAATATCCAAACATTTCCTGTCCTAATTCATGCGCGTTGAAATAGTTCCATGCCAAATTGTACTCGGTCTTCAACACCAGTGTGCTCGCGTCAGTCTTCGGAGGCGTAGCCAGCCGCATTTCCCAACGTTTTTTGATGTTATCGTGAAGCCATTTATGTACTTGGTCGGATGGATACCCGCGATGGATATAAAGGGCGACCAGCCCTTTCAGTGCCTCAATGTAGTGTTCATGCGTGCTACTGAGTACTGCCAACCTAGACATCTCGCCCAAAAAGGTCCCTCTCTTTACATCGATTGGGTGAGCGGATATCCATGGAATTCTTTCTT